>JAUTXW010001507.1:0-336874 GCA_030620095.1 Kuschelorhynchus macadamiae
TATTCTGACATGATAAAAAATATTCACAAATTTGACACATCTAATTATGAATTTAATAATATTCATGAAATGCCTATTACAAAGTCAGTTATAGGAAAATTCAAAGATGAATATGCTGGTGAACCCATTACTGCTTTCTTTGGTACTGGAGCAAAAGCATATTGTATTAAAACGGAAAACAGTTTAACAAAAAAAGCAAAAGGTGTTAAAAAAAGTGCAATTAAAAAGCAGTTGGATTTTATTCATTATAAAGATGTTGTTGAAAATCATTCTAAAACCTTTTGTTCAATGTATGTTTTTCGATCTAGACAACATACAATTTTTACAGAGTTAATTAATAAATTGGCTTTGAGTTCCGAAGATGATAAGCGGTATAAAATTCCCTATAGTTTTAATACATTAGCTTGGGGACACCAAGATATTGCTTTGTATCAATGGAATGCAGAACATGAAGATTTAGATATATTTATGTAGATATTATAAGGTATTTAAATTTGTTGTTTTTGAAACCAAAGTTAGTCTTCATAAGCTTTTCACAAAATGTGCTTAGAAACTTTTGACAAAGAAATTGATAACAGTTATTTTAAAACATATGAAAAACGACTTTCCACTTTAGAAATGGAAAGGAAGATTGAGACCAGAAGTGTTGGCTAGAGCTGGCTTTTACTATATTTCAATCAGTGATATTTGTAAATGTTTTTATTGTGGTATTGAAATTTTTGAGTGGTTAAGTTATGATGATCCTATTGTGGAGCATAAGAAATTTGCTAGGAATTGTGATTTAAATAACTGTTTATGGAAAAATAGGAATCAAATAATTGTAACCATTCAAAATAAGTCTTCAAGCTACACATTTTATATAGTATTATTAATATCCTTATTTATGAACTTTTACATATCTTTAAATTAAGTATTTTATTGTTATTTTTTTACAACTGCTTTTGCTTTCGTGGTGAAAGTATCTGCTGAATGTTAATAAATTTGGAATATAATTATTAATTTGTTTCAATGACTATCAATAGATCACAATTCATTCTTCTTTATTTTATTTTCCAAAATGTTTTTTATGTTCATCATCCCCCTGGCGTAACACAGTGTGAAATATGTTTTTCTAATAAAACAGACGTCACTCTAAGTAAATATTGTAAATTTATGAAAATTGGATTAATTAACAATAGTACAATTAGTTGGATGGAACGAATAAATGGAGATAAAAATGCAAGTAAATTTTTTAAAATTTTGTATCATTATCCAAATCGATCTATTTTTGATACAAATTGGATCGAAAGTTTAGAGTTTAAAAAAATCAGTTACAAATTATAACCCCCAACTGTACCAATTATTATGACGGATTTAAAAATTATTACTTCTCCATCATTAGTGTTACATTAAACTTTGCATTATTTTTATACATTACCATTTTAATTATTTATCTTTATTACAAATTTCAAACTGGAAATCTATTTATTCATTAATCCATTTTAATCGAGACTTTAAAAAAGGTGGGGATGAGAATATTTAAGTACAAGAATAACGCAATATGTTTCAGTCTCGTTTAATCATTATGAACAACGCCGTGGTTCATAAACCTTTAGAAACGCTTCTTAATTCAAAAATTTATTTTCTAAATAATTCTTTGTCAAAATTTGTTCTTGTTGGCATTAGTTTAAATGATTTTTCTCCAAAAATTGTAATTGGTGGAAAAACTGGATTTTTAATCGCACTAACCGAAGAAAATTGGAAAGACATTTGTGTTCATCAAGGAATTATTGTAAACAATTTCTACTTGCCTCAAGTTGATCAAACCAGTGTGAAGATAAACAACATTCATCTGCAGGTCCAGAAAATAAATGATATCCCTGTTCTGCAAATTACAAAAGGCCCAAACTTCATATACTTAGGACAAGAGTCTTTGGACAATTTGTGGCGATTGAAGGAAATTATTGATTATACATTATCTATAATTAAAAGGCAAGAATTCAACACATATTTCAAAATAATATTTCAGCTGATTGTGGCGACTTGTTTACGCATGTTTATAATATAATAAGTCCAACACAAAATCCTAACAGTGAAAATGTTTCAAATATGATGGAATTACCTGCTTTATATCCTAAAG
Source organism: Kuschelorhynchus macadamiae (assembly GCA_030620095.1). Classification (NCBI taxonomy): domain Eukaryota; kingdom Metazoa; phylum Arthropoda; class Insecta; order Coleoptera; family Curculionidae; genus Kuschelorhynchus; species Kuschelorhynchus macadamiae. Next base: position 2,120 of record JAUTXW010001507.1, read on the forward strand.
AAATGGAAAACAAATTTAAGCAAAATGGAACAAAAAGAAAATATTACGAAGAAAACAGTGAAAATGAATCAAAAAGAAAATATTACGAAGAAAACAATATCTTTTCTGGAAGAGAACAATAAGGTGCATGTGTTAGTGAAGTGGAGCTTTGCTTACAGACAAGCCCGTAAAAGTAACTTTCAGATGTGGTACTTAGATAGACTCCGTTTTGAAAAAAGAATACAAACTTATTCTAGATACGATATTATCTGAGGAACATAGAAATAAAATATATTTGACACGTTTTAATAAAAATTGTATTTGATGTTTTACTTAATAAAATTTTAATTTCTTAAATGTAAATTTTATTTGAAATTAATTAGCACATAAGAGTAGGTACTTTTCAGACATTGTAATTTGTATCAGCTAAAGCATAAAGTGAGGAACAGAAATAAAACAAATTTAACTAAAATTTAATTTCAATTTAATTAAACTATTTTTTTTTCAATCCATGTATTATATTTTTTATCAAGTCCTAACCATTTCCTTTCCTTCTCAAAATCTTCTCAATAAGATACACATCGGTATGCTTTACTTTTAGTAATTCTTGCTCATATAAACCACCCAGAATGTCCTGATTATCTTCGTCTTGAATTAAATATGTCCAGGGGTTTGTCATCTTAACTTCTTTAATGTGGAATATCTCATTTGATCAATTTGGTGTATAACCTTTCGAAAATGCCTCCCGATGCTTGCTTATGCGTACGTGATAACCCACTTTAAACTTTGGAGATTTTATATTTAACGTTTTAGCATGAGTAAATGCAGATTTCAAGATTCTCTTTTCATTTGTTTTATTTACTTGTTTTGGCTTAATTCCTATTGAAGAATGTTTTCTATTATTATATTCTTTTACAATATCCGCTAATATATTAAACCATTTGTAATTTCCTTGAATGCTAAATATTTTCCACATATTAATTCTTTAAAGTCCTGTTTACTCTTTCTACTATACTCGCTTTCAAATTGGAAAACGTACTATAATGGTTTTTTGGTGGAGTTTTTGCACTGATTAATATTTTTTTCATTGCCGCTGTTACGTCTTTTCCAGATTTAGATTTTACCGGTTCGGCCCAAACCTACTTAGAAAAAACATTTATGGTAATCAAGATATATTTAAATCCCTTATTAAATTTGGCATAGGGTAACATTTTAACCAAATCAGCTTGAAAAAGATCATTTAACCCTTTCACCACCACCCTTCTGCGTTTGTAGTTTTTTCTAGCAGGTTTATGTAATTCATTAACGACTTGTTGTTTAACGGTTGACATGACAACAAACTTGTTTATTTAATTTAAAGGAAGTTCAATTTCTATGTTTTGTAATAATTCGAAATATAACTTTTATATGTTTTTTCCCATTCATTCAATTTATCAATTTGTATTGTATAACTCATATAATACTAATTTGAGTAATCTCCTTTTCTAAAGCATTAAAGGAGTTTTTTTATCTCTCCTGTTAAGAAAGTAGTTGATCTACTATCACTATTTTTGAATTCCTCCTCTGCTTTATTTAATTCTTGTTCTAATTTCTTAATTACACTAGACATTATCTTTCCAAAGGAAATATATTGTTTTTTTCTTCCAAAGAGAGTTGGTCAATTGTTCTACTGTTAAGAATGCTATTTTGATTTCTTTTTTTTTCATCATCTAACCTTTTTATAAAAGTTCTTAATTGTTTAATCTTTTCCTTTAATTCTTTCCTTTCTTTCAATTATTACTTCTCTTATATTTGTTTCCATTATTTTATTAATTTTGTTGATATAATCACTTAATTTTTTGTCTTCCTTTTTGACATGTTCATTTAAAAATTGCAAATCTTTACTTATTTGATTTAGCGTTAGCAACTGTTTAGTAACGTTTTCAATTGAGGTATAACATCCTTTAATTTGGATTCATACTTTAAAAAATTTGCATCAATAACCTTAAGCTTTTTAGCAAAGATTTCATTATTTGTTTCATTTTCACCTAATCTCCTTTTTAAATTATTAATGTCACTTATTCCCTCTTGATTTTGTTTATAAAAATCTAACTTAAAATTGTTGAGAATTTTACTTTCAATATTTGAATAAATTGTATTTTCCAAAGAAGCAGAATTTATTAATTGACGTTTTGAAATATGTCGTCCAAATTTATCAACTGTCATGTTGAGCTTTCATTAAACAATAAATATGATTATATTTAATAGCTGTTATTTATAGTATAACTTTATCTTCTCTTAATTCTTCAATAATAGAGATAATCTCGTTACTATGAGCATTATTTCCCGCATCACTTGATGAAATTAATAAACGTAGCCTATCAACAATTTCGTTTACATTATTCCAATATACATAGTCTGTATTTGATCTGTTTGTTTTCAAAATTAATCCCTTTCCTGTTGTTTTGGCTCTAGTTGTTCTAAACGGAGGTTTTGGTTTGTCAAATGCTGTAACTAATCTTTGCAAGGTTTTTGTCTTTGTAATCCCCTTTCTTTGTAAATATGGTTCTATTATTGTTACATATTTGTGTGATGTATTTCCTTGAACTTGTTCATTTGAATCAAAATTCCTACGATATACATTTGTTTTAGCTAGAATATTCATGTAATTATCTAAATCTTCCTTCTTATAACCTTTCGGTTCTTTTTTGAAAATCAATTCGTATAAACCTGGCGTGCCTGTGTACGTTATTCCTCCCACTTTAATGTCTTTTCCAATAATTTCAACCGGTATCTGTGTTAAACCAAAAGATAACTTATCCGTTTCGAGGTCATGAACTATTCCATAATAATGTTCAAATTTATGTCCTTTCACACCCTCATCAATATATGATCTGGGTAATTCATAAATATCTGCTAAGTAATCTTTATATGACGGTGTACCAACATAGTTTTGAATTGTTTTTCTAGTTTGTTCCAATATGTCTGACAAGTTTAAATTTGTTGTTGTGTCACTAGAAGGATCTGAATTTTCCGCTATAACAATTGATGTCAATGGTTGTACTACAGGAGAGGAAGAAGTAATACTACTGTCATCTAAAAATATTGGTAGTTCTGTGGGGAGTAATGGAGTTTTTCCTGTTTTCTGAATAGTTTTCGTCGGAGTTGATGTTTTATAAAGCTTTGTAGGTGTTTTGAATTCTTCATACTTTGAAACTCTTTCTTCTTTTAAATCGAATGGTTCGGATTTACCAATATTTGAAATTAGCTGTTTAAGAGGTTGTGTTATTGGTCTATAAGTTTGTTCTAATTCGGACTGAGCGATAGAAGTAGCTAATATCAAGCTTCGATATTTCTGCTTCACGGCTTGTCTCAATTTCATTAATTCTCTAGCTAAACGTTTATCCAAGTTTTAAATGAAATAAAACTGCAAATTTTTCACTTTTATAAATATATAAAGGAATCGAATTTACTCCTGTATCTGCCGTGATTTACTTCACAATCTTTGTCAATTACAAGAAAGCTGTATGGATCCATCCAACAGTTAGCACAAATATTTTTTTAAACTCAAACAGTCCTGTATAAATAAAATTAATTAGTTGGAATTTTCTCGAATTAGACGTTTAAGGATTAAGGAATATCCTTGAAAAATTAAAAAACAATCGGTGTTTCTATGCCTTCCATGCGTGAAATAGTCCCTAATAATAGATTGATTATGACAAGGAATATCGTCAAAAATGATAACGGAATTTGGCTTTATCTCATGAGGTGAAATAATGTTCTCATCGCTATCGTATTCAAAGTATCCAATTTCTTTCATAGGCTTTAACAACTTTCTTAAATATTCATATCTTGGTTGATCTAATGACGTTGAATAAACATAGACGTTTTCAAACCTAATTCCATTAGGATGCTCGAGCAGTGTAAGCATAACGTTGGTTTTACCGCTACCATTGCAACCAACTATGAGTCCTCTTTTTGAACCACCGCAAAATAAGGCACCATGCTTTCTCAACTGTTTACCTAAAAAATTTTCGTCATGATTATTTACTGGTAAAGAGAATTATTGTTTTTCAATCCTCATTCTTAATCACACTAGTAAATATTTTTAGCTGTAAAAGTATTTATACCAGAAAAATGTCAATGTGTTTTTAGTATAAAAAGAACTTCAATGACTGTGGGTCGGCATAAGTTGAAAAAAACTATCAAAAGACGTAATAGAAAAGGCTCTGGTTTAGTAAATAAATTAATTAGTAAACTACCCTTCGAAGTTCATATACCAGAATATAATTATTGTGGTCCAGGTACCAACTTGGAGAAAAGATTAACTACAGGTGACGTTGGTATAAATCCATTAGATTCCGCTTGTAAAGAACACGATATATCATACTCTCAGACTGAAGATTTATCAAGAAGACACATATCTGACCAAATATTAGAAAAAAAAGCCTGGGATAGGGTAAAAGCTAAGGATTCTTCTATTGGTGAAAAAATTGCAGCTCTAAGTGTTGCAGGAATAATGAAGGGTAAAAGAAAGTTCGGTTTGGGATTTAAAGATAAAAAAGGGGGTAAACTTAAATTGAGAAAAAAACGTATCATTCGAACACCCAAAAAAGTTGGAGGTTTTCTACCTCTTTTGTTTCCCATTCTTGGCGCCCTGGGTGCACTAGGTGGAGGCGCGGCAGGAATTGCTAAGGCAGTAAATTATGCTAAAGCAACTAAACAGCAACTAGAAGAAATATATAGGCATAGGGCAAAATGTAATATATTTTGATAGTTATGGAAATTTGAAGCCACCTTTTGAACTTCTCGAATATTTTAATTCGAATGGCAAAGTGGATGTATTTTATACTTATGAAAACCAACAAAAATTTAATTCATATAACTGTGGTCAACTATCCCTAAAATTTTTGCAAAAAAATATATAAACTCATTATTTGTTGTAATATCTCATTCATAAATAAACTGCAATGTCCACCACAATTGCCATATCAGGAAACAGTTCTGTTTTGTCTGCTGATTTTAATCCGCCCATATATTTAGAGGATGGAAAACAATATTACCTGGGTTTAGCTGATTTTGAAACGTTTATGACTATTCCCAATATAAAAGAAGGATATAATAAATTTTATATAGATAATAAAGTAATTGTTATTCCCGACGGAACTTATGACATTACAGATATAGAAACATACATAAGAGAAAGTATAGAAGATTTATTTCCGAATGAAAAAATTTTTTTTCTTTTAAAAGCAAATGTTAACACTCTAAAAACTTTTTTAATGTGTAGTAGAAAAATTGATTTTACCAAGGAAGATTCGATAGGAAAAATGTTGGGTTTTAATAGCAGGATACTAAAAGCTATGAAAGAGGAAGAATCAGATAATGTTGCAAAAATAATTAAGGTGAATGCTATTTGTATTGATTGTAATATTTGTGTCGGTTCTTACAGTAATGGTAAACCTGTTCATATTATTCACCAGTTTTATCCAACCCTAGCTCCAGGCTATAAAAGAGTGGAATCTCCTTTGCCCATTTTGTATTTTCCAGTTAGCGTCAAAGCAATTAACAATATAACCGTTAAAATAGTTGATCAAGACGGAGAATTTATCAGTTTTAGAGGAGAAACTATAACAGTAAGGTTAAATTTACAAGCTAGTGACATATAAAATGGTTGTTAGATATAATAGAGCCCTTGGAATGAGACTTGCACCTACCACTATCAACAAAGTAAAAACTTATAAAAAGAAAAAGACTAAACAACAGTTCAGTATTAAATCCAACACCAACAAGTTAAGACGAGATAATCGTAAATTTCTCTTATCTTTGGGTTTCACTGTTTTAAAATATAGAACATATTAAACGTAAACGAAAAGCTTTATGTAGACAATTCCATCGTTAGTTCAGAGCTTCACACATATCAACGATATATTTCTTCAAAATTCAATTACAATGATGAAATAAGGATCCCAATTCAAGAACTCGATGCTTACACTCTACCATCAGATAGTTTACTTTATATCGAAGGAAAATTAACTAATACAGAAGATAAATATAAGAAAGAATTGCTATTTATTAACAATGGTATAGCATTTTGTTCAGAGAAATTCGCTATGAACTAAACGGAATTACTATAGATTCAATAAGAAATGTTGGATTAGCATCAACCTTAAGAAGCTACCTTTCCCACAATACCAACGAAAGTTTAAAACTGGAAAATGCAGGTTGGTTTCCACATCGAAAAGAAGGTGATAAAATTTTAGTTGATAATGATGGAAAATTCTCCGTATCCATACCACTAAAAATGCTTTTAAGATTTTTTGAAAATTACAGAAAAATTATTATGAATGTGAAACAGGAATTAGTTCTTATTAGATCAACTGATGATTTAGATGGTGTTATCTTCAAAGAAGATCCGGCACACCCTGTTAGTGCTCCTGACACTCCATTGGTTACTTTCGATAAAATTTATTGGAAAGTTCCTCACATTCTAGTTGATATGCCACAACAACTTGCTCTATCAAAAATATTAGAATCAAATAAAGATATATTGATAGGATTCAGGAGTTGGGAACTTGCTGAATATTCTTCTCTAACCGAAACAACCCGGCACACCTGGCCGGTAAAAACAACTAGTAAACTAGAAGCTCCTCGTCATGTTGTGATTGGCTTTCAAGAAAACAGAAAAGGGAAAATTGCTAAAGATATGAGTAAATTTGACAATATAACCTTGTCAAACATTAGAGTATTTTTAAATTCTGAAAGATATCCTTATCACAATTTATACTTAAATTTCGAAAAAAACAAATTTTCTGCTTTATACGAAATGTTTGCCAACTTTAGACAGTCTTACTATGGTGTTCCAAATGAACCCATTTTTAATCCTGAACAATTCAAAAACATTAGTCCTATTACACATATTGATTGCTCCCATCAAAAAGAAACAGTTCAAAAGGGATCCGTAGTAATGAGAATTGAATTTGAGACACACAATGCAATTTAAAAAGATACTTCTTATTGTCTTATTTTACATGACAAATTATTTAGCTACAACCCTCTTACTAAAGTTGTGAAACAATTATAAACTTTATCCCCACTATTTTCATATTTCGATTTAATTTAAAGGGATTTTCAAAAGCTTTTAGTTTTAGTCATGACATCAAAACTACAACGACAAATTGAAAAATTTATTTTTAAAATTAATCAACTGAAAGAACAAATTGCAAATTATTTAGGTAAAAAAATTCTCATTAAAAAATTTGCTGCTTTGAAAATATGAGAATGGTTATGGATATTCAAAGATTCAAGGATGAAAAAAATAAATTTATACCGAAAGAGCTTGCAGCTTTTGATGGTTATGAAATGACTCATTACATTTTTAAAAAGCCTTTTCCAATGGAGTTTCTTTCACCTGATCGTCACAAGCAGGCGGTATGGCTAATGAAAAATCATCATTGTTTACATTGGAATAATGGATTTACTCCATTACATCATTTCCCAAAAATAATTGAAACACTTACGAAGAAAGAAGCTGATTTTGTTTTTGTAAAAGGAACCGAAAAAAAGGATTTTATAGAGAAATATTCTAAAAAGCCTGTGATTGAAATAGAAACAACCAGCGCTAAAGCTAATGGAACCAAAATGCTTCTATCATTCAAAATCACCTTGTATGTGTGCTTTGACAAATGTGTTATTTTTATATGACAATTGTTTTATGAATGAATAAAAATATAAAAAAACTTAATTACATTTTTATTTTGCATTAACTAACCATGACCATGAATACAATTAATATGATACCTTAAATCTAATTTTCTAAATTCATTCAAAAGTTCATACTCATTTTTATATTATAAATAATCATTACACAATTTAGCGGCTAATTTACATTGTTCCATTCGATCTATATTCTTAACGTATGCTGACAAATCTTGTGCTTCTGCGTCTTCTTCGCCTACAATTGTTAAATATTGGAAGTATGGAGCAGATATAATAAACTCTTCATACATTTCAGTAACCACTTGCTCCATTGTGAATATTATTAAATTTATTCTTCCTTTTCAATTTCTTGAAGAATAGTATCCTCGTCTATAAATTGCTTCAAGTCTTTTAAATAGTAACCAAAGCTAATATCTTTTAGATCTTGAATAAGTTGAAAAAAATTTAATGTTTCACAGTATTTGTTGCAACAGAGGGCAGCCTTTACGAATTCCGCAGATTGATTATAATAAAACTCTATCCACTCCGGACCACTTGCCATAGAATATGAGAAATAGGTTTTTGAAAGATTACTAAATTTGTCCTCTAATAATTTAACTGCAATCAGCAACTCAGCTATTTAATTTATTTAACATAATATCTTAAATATGTGGGGGGACGTCTCTTGCGAATAGGATTAACTTTTCTTGATAATACCTGTTTTTTATCTTCGTATATTTGAAACCTCTTTTGGGTTGCAATAATAGCAGGTATAAATTGGCAATCTTCTCCTATAAATTCTATTAGGTGGCTTAATTCTCCTACAAAGTATGATTTCCCAAATGTATTGAAAAACGTATTAAGGCTTATAATTCCTTCTAAATAATCATCACAACAGTCAATTGCTTCCACATAATCTCGTTTCAGTGGATAAAACAGCTTGGTGTATTCATCTTTCGAAATCACTTCAAAGAAATTGAGATATTTAACTTTTAACTGTCTGATAGATGTAGCTAATTTTTCGCGATTACATATAATTCACTTATTACTTGACACATTTTTTTTTGTTTTATACACAATTGGTGGAAGAATTCAAAAATAACTTTTTACGCACGTCGAGCACAGCTTAGTAAATGTGCCTCAGCATACTAAAATGATCTTGATGCACCTATTTATAAGACTTAAGAATGCAAAATGAAATGTGGGAGGACAAAGAGAAAAATTTAAAAATATGATGTGAATGAGAGTAAAAGGGGAGGAAGATAAGAATGAGGGACATGAGAGAGAGGAAGAGGAGGAGGAGGAGGCGCTCCCCTATTTTAACTACTCTTTTCATATTAGTGCGTAAGTACATTTTTCGCGCAAGTACCTTAAAACGACTTTTTTCGCTATGAAATTTGTGTGCCATGCCACATGCCACTTTTCGCACGTTCGTAAAAAAGTAATTTATGCTTAACTCCGAAAGTCTACTGTGGTAATATAATAAAGTACAAATTTAAGAAGACAGTATTTCCTCGCACGAGTGCTTTATAAATTTTTTTCCGTTTGACGTTTTTATATGAAAAAGTAACATTTTTTACTTTCCTCGTCAAAGAGGATGATGCATATCAAAAAAGGAGATTTTCTTTTATTTATAGTTGATTATATGAAAGGCTTTATTTGAATCTCACGCAAAATATTTATCTCGAGCAATTTGTTTGACTGCGAACTTCATAACTGACATACAACGTATATTTACGTCACATTGTTGTCACTTTCATTGATTAAACCAGCGCAATATTTCATATAAAGCATCCCGATTGCTTAAATTTAACATACATGTTACCCCAAAGAAACATAAACCCATTATAATAGTTAAGCCGTTAATGTATAATATTATTATGGTATGCCTACATATCAGGGATGATGGCAAATCAGAGCCAAAGCCTTTGGGCTCCTTATACACCTTTTCTGGGAACATCTTTTGTTCTAGGCCATTAGCCAGCCCATCCTTATATAATACAGATGATGATGTAACTAATTAAAACTAGTCTTACATTTTTGTAGTTTTGGTTCGTGTCCTCTTAATAAGTTCAGCTAGTTTAAGGTGGCTCGTCTGATACTCTGGTAAATTCTGAGAATTTCTTTCAGATCAGGTCTACCATTCGCAGCGGTGAAATGCTTGGAGGTATCCTCTTGAGGGACGTTCATCAATCGGGTAATTTTCCACATTATTTTTAGGTTGTGTACATTTTAAGCCGGGGCACATATTTTTATCTTCAAAATTCCTTTAACTCTATTTCACTTAACACTCTATTAGAGTTATGGCAGCCAATGTATTCGCCTCAAATTTTGAGAGTTTAAATAGCCTTCGTTTCTAATATAGGGGTGGCAGGTGTGAATTTAAAATATATTTGATTTTAGTCGATCATTATGCAGACCTCTAATCGGGGTTATAGCAACCATTTTATTCTATTGCATTTTTTAGGCTTTTTAGAAGGTCCTGTGCCCCTAAAGTACCTTCAGCCAAAAAATAAATCGTTTAATTCATAGCCATTTGTATTTAGAAAATAAATCGTTACATTGAAGGGACAATGTTATGAAAATAACTTTTTTTATATTATGGGATTTTCTATATAATTCCATACTTGAAGCGGACCCGTGTTTGGGATCACTCGTTCATTTTAACTCTTTGCCCTTTTATGAGCCACACGCTCAACACACTGTTAGTCGTTCCATATATCTTAGCTCAGGGCCTAAAGGGGCTTCATCGCCGATAACAGGGTGCGATTCCCAGTGCTGTGTATCAAGATGTAGCAGTAAAAAACTTTCTCTTAACTTGATTCGCCTAAGGACTTCTGAAATAGAAGAACTACTATCAAATACACTGCTGTTGACAAAAAAGACTGACAAAAACTTATTATTGTTCAAAAAGAAGTATAAAAAAGTCAGACTGTGGTTACTAATGGAAAAAAAGTCACACCGGAATTCCAAAGCGAGATCTTATATTTGTTACCTAAAGGGTAGCGAATTTTAATTGTTTCGCCCCTTTCTTTTACAACTGTCATTACTTTAGAAAGTTCAATTTAAATAATTCTAATGCTAATTGCTTGTTGGCTGTACACATCTGATTTGCAAGCTGCGAGAATATAAGACGCAGTACTGTTTTCTTTTAGTTTGTTGTTACTTCTACAGCAGTCATTTTTGTATGCGTTAAGTGAATTGTTTAAGCTGTGTCAAAAGCAATCCCTTTCGCCCCTTGCTTGAAAAAGGGGAGTAAACAGATTGCCCTATTTCATACCTATAGAGGTGTCAGGTTTCTAAATATCATATATTTCATTCGAAGGTAATAAATTTAAAGCGTGTCCTAAGTTGCTAGGTTTAACCCTCCCAAAGTAACATACATATGTATAGTAGGCAGTGTCCCCCCCCATATGCTTCTTCTCTTATCAGACAGCAGCTTCATAACCAGCGGTTTTATGATAGACATTATCTTTTTGCTTCTTTTGAAACAATAATTTCATTCAAACTTAAAACACTTATCCAGAAAGCCTACATACAGACTTATCTATAGAATTTGACAGCAAAACTCTCCATATGTTCAGCAAAAATTTGTTTATAGGTTGATAATATTTTCTGTTTTGGTTTATCGTAGCCGTTACAAACAAAATGCAGCTTAAGTAGAGAAATATATAAACCATTTTTTAAAAATAGTAAGGATTTGTGGTGGAAAATTAAGTTGGAAAGCATATTCTTAGTCAATTTATAACTTTTATACATCGCGTACACGTTACGTACGCATACAACTGCAATGTGTGACGTTACCGCAAACTGAACTATGAATTAAAAGTTATGTTAGCAAACTGAGCACAGTACAGGAAGCAATGAAGATGGGCTTACCATTAGGAACTAATGCAGCATAAAACGACAACTAGCGGAAAATGTACCTAGATTTGATAATGTATAGTTTTTCAAAGTCTAACATACTTTTTTCTAATCATAAGAAGTATAAATTATAAAATTTAAATGCAATTATATTATCAAAAAGTTGTTTTAACATTCTGAGACAAGAAATAATCCCATTAATAAAAAAAAGTATTCTATAAGTCAACATAGGCTATATGTACAAGACTGTTCATGGAAAAGATGCTAGACTGCAGCCTCGCCCAAAACCATATTTTAAATTTAAACGGTAGATATATAACCAAGAAGAGATATATTTATTTATGTTTTAAATGAATCAAACAAACAGCTACTCTACTTGTTCTACTGATGATTTGCTCTAAAACAGTGTTGTGAATTGTGAAAAGTACTTGTAAAGAATGTTTTCATACTTAAGTCTTTCCTAATGAAACACTTTTGCATTTGTGACTGGATTTCCGCAAACAGAGATATTTTCTGTTTACTGTTACGCAAATTGTTATTATCAATAAATTAAATTGAAAGTTTTCTGTTCATGGTAATAATTACTACTCATTTATTTTCAGCCCGTGTTTTAAAAATGTAGGTCAATAGTGGCAATGCCGCCCGCAAGTTTATTCGCCATGGTTCGCCGATACACGTCACGATACGTGGTGGTGTGTGTGTTTTGTATTTTTTTGGTGAGATAACTTTTTGAAAGTCCTTAAAATGGTTCGCCAGTGTCAAGTTTAGGGAAAACCAGATACCTTTAACCCGTAGTTACCCTTTCACAGATAGGTTAGGTCGACACCCTTCCAGTAGCGTAACATTTAGCATCTTTGAAATTATTATTCTCCACACGTCGTTTGTTATACAATTATAAGCTTTTTTGCAGCATGTCAGTAGTGTCAAAAAATATCCTGTTTGAAGGAAAATACTATAAGCATACTGCATATCCAGCGTATACTTATAAACAAACAAGTCAAATTTAAATACTGGTACAATGAAAACTGTGATAAAATACATGGTTCTCAGATCTGAAATATTTATCCATATTTAATTTTCGAGTTCCTTTAAAATGTTATTCTAAAAATTTTTTTAACAAATAAATCTATAAACATAGTAAAACAAAATGGATAGATATATCGCTTAACATACTGAACATAGGGACACTTACCTTAAGTTCGAATTGATAATAACCTCACACGGCCAATTCTATATAACTTGCTCGCGTGTAAACATACCAAGCTTTTTTTTTGTCGACGCCACATCAACAAATAATGTCGTTTGAGGAAATTGTTTACTAAGAAACATCATTATTTAGATGCATTGTTTAGACCCAATGGAGTTGCCTCTTTTACAAAACAAAATACAGCAATAGAACTCTCTGTCAATAAAAATTAGTATTTTTATTACCTCATCATCTACGCCTACGAAATGGCGGGCAAAAGCTAGTTACCAATAGATTTACGCAATATCAAAAAAAAGTGGAAATTTAAAAAGGAATTAAAATTTTTTTTTATCGAAAAATGATTTAACGAAAAAATAATTTTGACTAATATTATTTTTTTTATTATTAAATTGTTATCCTTAATTGTTATTTTGTTTTAATATTATTATAGTAAGTATTCCATGTAATGAACTTATACAGTTGCTTATGAATATTATAATTTTGTTGGTGATGAATTAGAGGTGGAACAAATTGTATCAATTTTATTAATATCTGTACAAATACGTAACTTCGAATTCTTAGGTATTTAAAAAGTTTAATGTTTGAAAACCTACTTACTAATTTAAAAATAAAAAAATAATGTTCTGTAATAACATCCCATTAGAACAATTAAGTCCAAAGAAACAGGAAACACATTTTTTTTATAAAACAATATAAAGTTTCAAAAACATTGTTCATTTTTATTCTCATATTAAGAGATATTTAAACCGATTCAATTCATCTATAGTATATTCAAGATCAAGATAAAGTAAATCTGAATTAACATTTACCAGCAATCGCCGCTTCGCATAGTGGCTAATTTTACGTTACTGAAATACCAAAAATTATGAATTTTTTTTTCTATTTTTGTTAGAAATTTAAAATCAACCTATGTGTAACGCGGCGTTCACGTGTAAATATTCAGATTTACTCTATCATGGTTTTAGATATGTTATAGAATCAATAGCACTATTAAATAAATATAAGCATAATAAAGCATTTTAATACGAAATATGTTAAAGTTATTTTAAAATTTAAATCTTGCCCAAAAACGAGCCGCCGCGCCGCTGGCTTCAAAAAGTCTCTGGTCGGAAATCTTCCACAGCGTTTTTTTTGACGTTCTCTCTCTTGGATGTCTTTGTCTGACAGATGGGCAATGATTAATACACAATAAACGTGTATTTATGAATGAAAGGTTGTGTCTCTCCTTGCTTATATGTTTATGTTTTAAACTAATATTATAGAAATTTAACATTTTCCTCTGTAGTCCTATTTTCAGGGTGGCTTATGTAGGAAGATTCTATATTTTATCCCAAAATATCTATGAATTACGAAAAAACGTATTATACAATTTCTACAGTAGAAAGTATATATTTTATGTAATTTTTGCATAAAGGGTATGTTATTTTTGTATAAACGGTGTGTTATTAGAAACTTTTTTGACGTCGTCTACATTATCGCCTGTCTTGATATTTCCAGAGATAGTTTTCTAAATGCTACAAAAGGCCTGTGTAAAATGAAAGATATGTCAAAAATTACTAAGGGATTTATCGCACGTTGCACCTCAAAATTTATAAGAATCTTATTATTTTGAGTAAAAGCATATTGCATTTAGCGATCATAATGAAATTTGGTATGTAAATTAGCACTGGAAAAAGTTTTTTTTACATATTATTTGAATGGTAGGTGTTACGCAAGTGTGTGAACATTGTCCATCACAAACAAAATTGTTTGCTGAACAAGTTTTAAACTTTTATTGCAGGTAAATAATTGTATTTCAAACATTTTTTGTCTCTTGATTATTTTAGCTACTTATAATGTTATTTATATAAGACAGAAACATTTACTGGCATTGTCCACAGTATCGACTACCTTGATAATTTCAACAATTTACTAATATGATACCGGACGATTTAAAGTTAGTCCAGAATTGCCTCGTTAGGGAGTTAGCGCACGTCAAAATAAAAAAATATATATCATATTATTTTGTGTAAAAACATATTGCTTTTAACAATCATAATAACATTTGGTATGTAAATTAGCATTGTATAAATGTTTTTTTTCGACATCTGAAGAAGTTTCAGCAGGAAAAAAAATTAGTTTACAGTATTTGTTCCAGTTGGTGAAGTAAATTAATTTGCAGATGACTAAAAAAAAAGTTAATACTACAACATATTTCTTTATTTGTGCGGTAGCTTTTTGTATGAAGCTTTATCAAGGCAGTGAATACCGCGGCCAAAACAGAAGAGACAAAAAGTACTTGTACTAATTATTTACCCACAAATTAAAATGAAAAGCTGCGTGGTCTCCAAACAGGTAAAAAAATACCAATGTTTATACACTTGCCTAAAATATATTTACTTTACCAAAACTATATTCGGCATTAAATAGGATGTGTAATTTTCTGGGTCAAAGAAAACACATATTCAACTATTAAAATCAAATTTAACATAATTCAATTTTTAATTATCTACCATTCTTTATTGTACAGGGTTATTGGATATAAAACTGCAACCCAATTAACTTTTATAACATTAACTTTAGAACAAAATGGTTTATATAACAGTTATAGCTAGAAAGTTAATTTTTTTGTAAGAAAAATGTCTACAAATCCCCATCGCAATTCCAAAATTATGTTTTTAATCCATCAGATAGGTCGCGTCTTATTGATTTTAAATGTACTAGGTTTATTTAAGATTTTATTCTTATTTTGTATTTTTGCCTTTAAATATAAAAATCCTTTATAATTTAAATGCAACTCTTTGCATATGTTGCATATATATATATATATATATATATATATATATATATATATATATATATATATATATATATATATATATATATATATATATATATATATATATATATATATATATATATATATATATATATATATATATTCTATATATATATATATATATATATATATATATATATATATATATATATATATATACGTATATAGGGTTATTAATGAACAACCCCCATAACTTTTATAAAAATTAGCTTTAGATCAAAATTTATATTTATATTTTATTTTTTGGTTTGTATAAAAGTTGTAGTAAATAAGCTGATTTCTTTTGTGTAAAAAATATCTGTATACAGGGTGAAAAAAAACCGCGTAGAAATAGTTGTCTTTTTCAATGCATATTATGTAAGATTTTATTTTTATTTTTATTTTCATAAAAAACTTTTTTATGTAGTTTTTGCTTTTAAAGTTAACCTCCATGGTGTCCCACGTAGAAGTTCCACCCACCTTATCTCCGATATTTTTTAAGATATACCGATAAACGTTTGTATATTTAAAAGCGATTGAATCGGGGTTTACTTCCTTCCGATGGTATGAACACATCGTGTGCATCAGAGTTACTCAAATGGGGTAGAGATTTTACGTTTGGTGTGGAATTTTGAATGCAATGATAATTTAACCTTATATTCTGGAAGTACATTTGACTACAAATGGTACATAAAAGAAATTGCCAATGGCTTTTTGGCTATTTCTTTGGAAACCCTTTGGACCCTTTGACTGCCCTGAAATTTGATTTCAGCAGGATGGTGCATCAGCTCACAATTTTGATAGGATCTGATAATATGAGGAATTTTCAAACATATTTGAGGATCGTTGGATGTGTCCATTTACCTAACCAGCAGGGACTATGAACTCTCGAGAGCTGATTTATTTCTTTGGAGATATTTGGAAAAAAATTGTAGGGGATGGGCCGGAGGTTTGGAATGGGTTTGGTTTGGGACTCAAAATTACCGCCTAAACAATTCTTCTGTAATTCTGCCGCTATACGGCAATTGGCCTTCAATACTGGTGTCACTTGCTGCTGTATGGAGTTAGTTTATTTTATAAAGTACTACGGCAAATAATTTTATTACTTTTCTTATTAAAAATGTTGTAGAATTAAATAAGATTACAAATATTTAATTAGTGTACAAAGTTTAAGTGTTCATACACTGCCTGCTGTGAGTCTACTAAAACCTGACTTTTATAAAACCGAATTTTACAAGCAACTGTCCCACTTCTCTCTATTGTCCCAAATCACGTTACTATTTTATTTCTCTAATATTTCAGACCAGTGGCGTGCGGTCCATGGAAGCGATGGAAGCATAAATTGATAATAATATATTTTATTTTTCAAATTGCCTTCATAAACCGTCTCTCATTTTCAAACGCAACACCTATATTGAGATTAATCATCCACGGTGGCATCGGATCTGGAGATATTCGGAGACCGTCGGATACAACTAGCTACAAGGGGCTAGCTCACCCAAGTGGATGGACGACCAGCGAAAATTTTCTAATCTTTTTCACACATTTATATCCAAATTGATCTCAGAAACATGACCATAAAGAACACTGTTATTTTCTTTATACGTCCGCCACATAGCAGGCACATAATAGAATTTCCGCCTGTCGATATGCGAAGTCTATTAAAAAAAAAAATTATTTTGTTAGCCTTATTTTTTTTATATTTTGTCGACCACCTTAACTTTCTTATTGTTTAAACTAGAATGATTATTTTATCCATCAGTTTGTACGATTTTCTTTTTTCTACAGGGTGTACCAGAAAAGCATTTTTTTAAATGAAATATCTTTTATATTTTCACGTTGTTTGAAAGCGCACTAAAAGAACTTTCAAAAGATACATATGTATTACTAAATTTACTTTTGCATTTTTCGAAAAATTTAATTTTAATAAACTCATTTTTCTCAACCACTGAAATTTTTATTTTTAAAGTTAAGGCAATAATTGTTTTGCCTGTGTGTAAAAAAGAAACTTAGTTTAAACCCTACAAATTAGCACAACAAAATATTATCCTAACTGTAAAAATAAAAATTTCAGCGGTTGTCAAAACCTATTCTTAATGAGAAAAATGTGTTTTTTGAAATTAAATATTTCAAAATCTGTAAATGTAAATGTACTAATATATACTGTTTTTGAAAAGTTCTTCGAATGCTCTTTCAGACAGCGTGAAAATATAGAGGGTTTTATTAAAAATGTATTAAAAAATATATAACTTTAGTAATGCTTTTTTATAATACTCTGTAGAGACATTTTGTCTTTGAAAATAAAATGTACCTAACCTACAAACTGGTAAAAAAATCATAAATTTAACTTATAATCTATAATTTGAAAAGTAAAAAAGTTAAGGGGGTGGACAAAATGCCGTCAGTAACACCCTATATTTGTTTTCCATGGAATGTTGATGGGCTCACAAGTAAGTGGGACAAATGGACAAACTATTCCGCTGTTTACATGTTTCCACGAGTTAATTATCGTGATATTATGCTAAAAGGTAGGTTACAATAACTGATGATTGAAATAATAATTTAACGTTAATGTTAAAATAATAATTTAACGTTAATATTAAAATAATTCTTTATTTTAAGGTGGGCCAACTAGCTACAAGGGGCTAGCTCACCCAAGTGGATGGACGACCAGCGAAAATTTTCTAATCTTTTTCACACATTTATATCCAAATTGATCTCAGAAACATGACCATAAAGAACACTGTTATTTTCTTTATACGTCCGCCACATAGCAGGCACATAATTGCAACGGCTTAATGTTTCTGTTTATAGATCATTTAAAAAAAAATTAATGCGGCTGGAGATGGTTTAATGCTACGCCATCCAGGAACCTTTATTGAGATTTACGACATTTCGGAATTTTCCAACGAAGAGGAAAAGAAAAGAGAGTTAGAAACAAAAAGATTAAAATAAGAAAACAAAAAATAAGAAATATAAAAGTCATTCTTTTGAAAATGATAATTTTGACGAAGAAAATATCTGCAAATACTGTAAATACAGAAGGCAAGACTCACAAACGGAGATTTTCTTTTGGTCAACCTGTAGAGGGCAAAAAGGAGTAATTTGTTTACTATATAGTGATGGTTTTTTGTAACGGAATAATTTGCATAAAAGTACCGTATTGTCGTAGAACCACAAAAACTAAAAAATTATGTTTCCTAAACAAAGTAGAAAGCGGTAAAAGCAATTTGTTAAAAAGTTAAAATAACCAACAAGGAGGAGATCTAGTAAAACGATTTGTAAACATTTGCATTTCGGAGAAAATCTAAAGATGTATCTTAAGAAATCATGGTTCTTAGGTTTAGACCGTTGTCAAATTGAAAATACTTTCCGACGTTTCGTCTACGATTGTATGAGGTATCTTTAGAAATATTCACTGCATAGGATTAAAACATTGAATGAGCTCCGATGAGTAGAGTTCAAATATTTATACCCGACCTGTGCCCACCGAAGCATAAATCACTGTGATGATAGCCCACGTCTCTAATGAAATTTTCAGAGTGCTTGAAAAATTTAATAGATTCTCTCAATTTTCGTTTGTCTATAATAACCTGAGACTGATATCAGAACTTTGGTATCTTTTACATTAATCCTGTGTCATGTTAAATGGTGATGTTCAGCGACAGCGGATTGAACAATTTGTTTCTTACTTATACATCTTTCATGTTCCTAAAGTATAGTAGGCACAGGCCGTCCAATTTCACCTATACACACTTTACCGCACTTACAATTAATGACGGATAATTTCTGAGATGCATGATGCTGGGAACTAAAATTTAAATATTTATTCGTATGTATCGGTTTCCTGTAAACAAACCTAGGGTCAATTCTCTTTCGTTTGTACTAACACATTAAGAAAGGGGATGGCATGATCTGTCTTAATTTCCGTGGTAAATTTTATATTAGAATGTTGTTAGTTTAGATAATCTAAAAATATAGATACATATCTATGCCAACATTTAGGTTGTGAAGGAACAGATCTTAAAGCAATTTCCTCGAAAGCCTCTATTAAGATATTCGCTACCACAGGAGATTACGGAGATGCAATGGCGGCACCCGAGGTTTGCTCATAAAAGGTCTCTTGAAAAATGAAATTTGTGGACGTTAAGCATTCTCTTATCAGTTCAATTAAGATGGTATTAAGCTTTTTATGTTTAAATATATCAGAAATTGTGGAAATTGAATCGTCAATAGGCACATTTGTATACAGGGATTCAACCTCAAAACTGATTAAAATATCACTTATGCATAATTATTTTTTAGTTTTTTAATTTCTACATTTGATTAAATAAATAAATCTGAAAAATAGCCTACATGTTCTTGAAATGTTTTTGCCACATTCTCCGTAAATTATTCAAGTTTTTGAACAACTTTCTTTTTTTATTTTTAATTAAATTTAATTTTAATTTTACCATTTTGACGTGGTTTTGAGTTTGACAAAAAATTAGTATTTTAAATGTAAACACATGGTAACGAAAGCGCGATTACTAGTATCTGGTTACCCTTACTATGGGCCCCTCTGTTTGCTGAATTTTGAAGTGAATTTCAGTTATCTCGGTTTTAAAAACGTTTTTGAAAAACTTTTTTGATATTCTGGTAGAAAAAATCCAGTATTGCAGACGCTAAATAAAAAAAGTACGATTCGATTTAAGAAGTAGCCTAAAAATGCACTTTTTTTGGAAACTTTAAAAAAAAAATACTTTGCATTCAGATCACTAGAAAATATTTAAGCCAACCTTTCAAATGAACAAAAGCTTATTGGTATATCTTAAAAACTCACGCATAGAAGAGGGTGGAACTTCTACTACAACTTATCTTATCTAACCACCCTATGGAGAGTTACATTTAGCTACAATTTAAATAACCTATTACTAAAATTATTATTACAAAATTAGATACAGTATCAATATATAATATAAAATACATACCAAAGAATATGAAACTAGAAAAAAAAAGCATATTCTACAAAAAGTACCAAGGAGTTGCGATCAACTGCGCTCCAGCAAGAAACAAGCCAACCAATAAGTAAAAAAAAATATAAAGATTAAAAAATAAATAACATTATTTAAATTTACGTGAATATTGAGAAAATCAATGAAAAATTAAAAAAAAACTCAATTAGTTAGAGACTTAACAAGTTTTTTAAAGAGATATTTAGGTTGTCGAGTTTTATTTATTTTATAAACTAGTGAACACATGCAAAGTAAATCTTTGTTTAAGTCTTAGCCAGCCAGATTCTTGGTAAGCTTGAGTAACATGGTCAAACTTTCTAAGACCATAACAGAATCTTAAACAGCTATTTTGTAGCCTCTGTAGACTCTGTCGATCCACAAGCAATAAAGCAGGCTAATACAAAACATCACAGTAGGATAACAGAGACAAGATAATAGAATCACATAACTTAAGTTTAATTTGTGACGAAAGAAAATTTTTAAAAACATAAAATGTTCTTAGTTTAGAATAGCTTCTCTGACGTAAGTACGAAACATGGTTTTTTTAATCTTATATCTGAGTTAAAAAATACTCCTAAGTTTTTACAAGACTCAGATACATTTACTTTTACATTATTTATCTCAAAATCAAGGCGTTGTGAGAGAACAGATTTAAACTTGCCATATAATAATAGCTGTGTTTTATACTGATTTAATAAGAGTTTATGTGCTGCTGATATTTTATTAATGATATCAAGATTATGAGTTTATATAGAATATGGTTTTCGGCTCTCCTTATATCAACGAAAAAAAAGCTATAATATAACTGAAAATCGTCAGCATACTAATCTGATTTTAAGTATTTTAAGAAATAAGCAAAATCCGAATTATGTAATGAAAATAGCAGAGGGCCTAATGTGCTGCCTTGAGGCACACCACAACTTAAAGTTAAGGTATCAGAGACAGAACTACCCAACATTACTTTTTGCCGCCTATTTAGAAGAAAGTTTTTAAGATAATTAACAGCAGTTATATCCAAACCAAAATAGTGAAGTTTACTACATAAGATACTATAATCTAATGTATCAAAAACCTTACTAAAATCTAGTAAGAGCAGACAAGTTTTTTTTCCATCATCAGTAGCTCTGATGATGTCATCAGTTAATTTTAAGGGGGCAGTTGTTGTACTATGTTGTGCGCGGAAACCAGACTGAAGGAATAATGTTATTATGTACAGCATAATCATTTAACTGTTCGTATATATTTTTTTCTAAAATTTTAGAGAAAACTGCTAATAAATTAATGAGCCTGAAATGAGACAATTTTGACGGATTATTATTTTTGGCAACAGGTAAAACATTCGCCAGTTTCCACTGCGTAGGAAATTTGCCACTTGTGATTGGCGTGTTTATAATATGAGTTATATGAGGCAATAAATGGGGTATAATTAATGAGATATTTTTGCGATTTAAGCCATCATCGCCATGCGCATTAGAGCGCAACTCAAATATAATTCTCTCGACCTTAGCAGGGTTTACTTCGGAGAATATAAAACTGGCAGGAGCGTCATTGAAAGTTGAACTTTTGTAACGATCAAGAAACATGTTATAAAAAGTTAGAGAATTAACTTGAGGTATACTCTGTAAAAAGTAGTTATTAAAGTCATTTGGAGTGCCAATCTCTCTGGAATCAGTATTAGTAGCAGGATTTATATTTAACCATCCTAAAGTCCGCCAAAAACTTTTAGGGTCTAACCTAAATTGATGATTTAGGTACGCTTTTTTTTTCATTACGTATAGACATAGTGACAAAACTTCTTAGTTGCTTGTATTTCCTCCAACTCTCGTCAGTTTTGACCCTTTCATATTGTTGTGACCCCATTATTTAATAGTCATTTTATTTGTGAATAGTCTTAAGTATTATATATTCATTAGTCTAGAGATAGTTTGACACGTAAATGCAATATTTAGACATACATTATATTTCGGCGGAACCTTCCGACAAAAACTGCTTTAATGGTCGTTTATTGCAAGGGAAATTCTAAGTAAACAATATGTATTTTAAATTCTACTTCAAATTCTATTTTATGCACGTTCTTCCGCCCCAAATATTATTATACCCGAAAAAACCTATCATAAACTCATTTACACTATGTCGATAAAGCTTGGGAAGGTTCAGCTATAAAAACATTAAAAGAAACCATTGTAGTACAGTAAGCAGTGGCGTAGCAAATACTCCCCAAATTACTTTTATAGACATCTTTTTTAATCAATTTTACAGATACGCCACTGCATCTCAAATTAGAGAATTCATATAAAAATAAGTTCTAGGTAGTCAGTATAGAGCAGGTCGGTCATTATGTCAGTAGAATTAAGTCAGTAGACACAGTAAGAGTAAAGATTTGTTAGAAGTAAGAAGTGTCCCTCTTGTACAGAAGATAATAGAGAGATTTGAAACAAGTTGAAGTGTTTATGTTTACTACCAGTGCTAATACAAAATACTAAAATTATTAAATCATAACAGTGGTGGCATTCGGCGAGTAATAAAAATATTAAAACATAACAGTATTTACTGTGCGCTTTGTTTCTTAAGCGCATCATATACTTGATATTAGGTTTATTAGGTTTAGTCAAACGTGAAGTCTTGTAAGGTGCATGTCTATTAAATAATTCATTTACTGCCCCAGTAAAAAAGCTGACCATTTCCTCAACGTCATCAAGTGAGTACAAAAAATCCCAGTTAAAGCTGAATAAATCAGCAATGAAAATGGCATAATTAAATTAAGAAAAATCACGATACTTTTTGAACTTTATAGAAGCAGATACCTTTTCACATCTCATGCAGTATTTAACTAAACAATGATCCGATATGTCGTCCATCCGAAACACCACCTGATCATGATCATGGTCATAAAGCGAAGAAGTAACAATAATATCTAAAAGTGAGCTACCATTTCTAGCAATGCTAGTACGACGAGTAATAACCTGATGCAACCCATACTTGGTTAACAAATTATTTAATGTTACAAAACTACCGCAATTTGACAAGAAATTCACATTCAAGTCGCTACAAAAAACAATAAAATCATAACTGGGCAGTAAAAAAATTAAAGTGTTCTCAAGTTTATTTAGGCAAATATTTAAATTTTCTTTTGGCGGTCGATATTATGATCCCATACAAATATTTTTATTTCCTAATTTTAAGCTAATCCAAATTTGTTCCAGTTCCTTGCTATTAGAAGTCGATTCCATAATTTTAAATTTGTATTTACTTTTTACATAGAATGTTACGCCACCCCTCTATGATTACTATCTTTTCTTATAATCTTGTATTCATCAATTTTCCCTGATTAAGCCATGTCTCAGATAAACCGATAATATCAAATTGCTCATTACCCACAAACTCAGAAAACTCGTCAAACTAGAACACAGTGATCGAACATTAAAATGACTAAAACTGAGATAATTATTAATTCTAATTCAGTGCAAGCAAGACCGTAGCATGCAATGCCCCAAAAAGGCAAATGTATACACATAACATGAACGTATACCTGTATTAACAAACATACATATAAGAACAAGGCTAATAGAAGTGAAATTAAACATAGGTTCAGTAGTATATTTAGCTCTACCGAGGTATACAAAAACAAATTGTAAAAAAAGTTAAATTCAATCGAATTTATTTGAAGGAAATCGTCGTCAAATAAGCATTTTATTTTATTCCTACAGTAAGTTAATATTTAACTCTAACCCAAACATAGTTAAAAATTACAATCCCTAATACAAGAAACAAACATGATGTTTTTATATATGTTTACCTACTCATGTTTGGCGAACATGTTAAAGTTGAAGAAACAAAGAAATATATATATATATATATATATATATATATATATATATATATATATATATTTAACCAACATTATAGATAACCAAGATGGTCCGAGCACGACCAACACTATAAAGGCGCAGGCTGACCATTAAAAGTATTAAACCTCATTTTCGCCCGCTATCATCTCTTTTTTATTATTTTTGCTGTCCTAAAGATATACTCTGCAACCTGATGACCACACTTTATTATTTCCGTACTTTTTCTTTGCAACCACTATTATGTCTATCAGATGAGTCGCGCCTTGCTGATTTTAGATATACTAGGTTTAATAATTTTATCATCAAAAACCCCGAGAAATCTGTCAAAAACTCTAGCATAAGAGGCGATGTGTTAGAAAGAGACGGAGAACGTTCTACTACATGGTGGATGGGAATATATATATATATATATTGCGTCTTATCGCAGGTAATATTCATAATCAGCAAGAAGATATCCGCTTACGGGTGTGTACTTGTATATATTTTATTTTTTGTGAAAATTGAAGTCAATAAATTGCGGACCATAATACTGATTCATTGTATCCTGGACAATGTTTGAAATATTCAGAAGCGAAATATACTTTACTTTACTTTACTAATAGCGTTACTAGATTGCTCTAGGTTTTTGTCTTCCATGTATACAAGCAGTTTTCACGCAAAAAAATCTGCTTTATAACTACAACTTATATAAAACATTTTGTTCTTAAAATATAAGTAAAAGTTAAGAGGGTCGTGCATTTATAACCAAAACAAGTACATACCCTATACCTAGAGCAAATAGTTTTGAAAATATTGATATGTGTTTGAATCCTATATGATATTCTGTCAATTTATATGCAAAATATGTAAACGGTACCAAAACATCAATATCTAATTGGTCTATAAAAACTATAGTTATATTTATACTACCTGGTAGTGTACGTTTTAATAAAAATAACATTGCGCGATAAATTCCTTTCACGCTGAATTCGGAAATCTATATATACTCTGTTATACAAATTCTTTAAAATCATAATTTACATCGAAGCCAAAAAATCTATCAAGCAAAGTGAAAAATATGTATAAATAAATCAATTAAAGCACCATTCGCGAATACAAAGTATCCTCAATGTAATCCTATCGGTGTTGTATAATCCACATACCAAATATAAATTCCGCTCGCTAGGCTACTGCATTATGTGCTGCACTTTATAATACGCCATTCAATAAATGCACTAAAACTAAATTCTTCCATCCTGACAAGATAAACAACCTTCCAGTTGCCAAGAAAATGTAATATTTTAGCATTAATATTTATATGTATTGAACAAGTAGCGAGTTACTGGATTTGAGTTTGAAAACGGATCAAAGAATGGGTCATAATTATTATATCTTCTAGATTTACCTAGACCGGTTAACAAAAAATATTTCTAGTACTTGAAAATATGCGACAATGGTATATTATATTGGAAAAATGCTGATATTCCTAAATTTAAATTCTTTATTGATTTTTAAACTAAATTTAAAATATGTAAGATAGCAAAATTTGATATCATCCATAATTTTTATTAGTATGTATCGTAAGTAGTCTGAGAAGATCGAATCATGAATTTTTCTCCCTATAATTTAGTAAAAAAAAATTCAAGTTGAACTTAATAATTTTTCCGGGCTGAATGAATATGACATCAAAAATAATTATGTCAAATTGAAAGTATGGCAGAAAAAATCTAATTATTACCCTGTACTTTTAGGGGGGTTGTATAGTGTAAGTACACAAAAGTACACACTTGGTTTTTCAATTCCCCTTTCGGTTACACCGGAACGACACCATTAACAAAACTTTAATTTTTTATCACATTCTTTTTAAATAGTTATTTCGTTAGAGCTAGATTAAAAAAAACATGTACATACCCATATAAATTTAATTTTTTTCTTTAGTTTTTTCTGTTGATATTCTAGGTTAACCTTTGGGATTATAATTAACTTTGCTTCTTTGCATGATAATGGAGGATTTGATGCCTAGTGTGCCATATACAGTCTTAACCAGTGCACCTCAGCATACTTTGGAAACAATATTCTCTGGAAGATTACTTCTTACTTCTGTTCATCTTTAAATAAAATCATAAAACTTCTTCTGAAGAAAGTGTACTTACTGTATAAATTAGGCAGCAAATTAGAAATGTGCTAAACGAAAAGGCACTACTCACAAATGATTAGAATTAATGCATAGTACGCTTTCTCTCTGACTACTAGGCAATTAAACCCTATACAATACTTTGCAATTAGGCCATTCTGGGGTATTTACATTTAAATACACATATTTCAAAAACTAGATAATATAGATAGTTAAGTAGGAACCTCTGGTTTTTGGTTTTTGTCGAACCTCCTTGTAGAGGAGCAAGGGTTATAGCAATTTAAGAATATATTTTTTTCGAATATGAGTTATTTAGAAAATTTCTATTGGACTGTACATTTTTCCCTATAATCTCAGAAAATGTAAACAATTTAGCAACTCTATATCTAGATATCTTAACCCCTAGATTAACCTCTAAACCTGTAAATTAATCTTTTAACCTCTAAATTTATTTGAATTTGTAACTATTACAATTCCATCACTAAAATTGGGCACAGTGTACAGGTTGACACAGAGGACAGCAAAAAGGCTTTATAAATCCGTTGTTGTAAGACATACAGAAAAATGTTAAATATAAAGGTGACTGAGATTGATAGGAGTAGTAATAGTAAGATAGGAGGAACATCTTGCTTGGTGGTCTCCTCGAGAATAGCGAAGACCTCTGCCTCTCCCGAGCAAGAAGTTTTCACTTAGGTTCCTATCTATTCTGTACACTCCAGTACCGGCAAGCCCTGTATTGATCTGTCTGGAACCGGCCGTTTTAGAATCTACGGAAAAAAAAAATAGGCAATGTTGCGCGAATATTTTTCGAGAGCTTGTAGTTATTATTGTGATTGACTGTGTGAAGGATTTTTTGTGATGTGAATTATTTACTAAACCTATTTTTAAACTTATAGTATCGCAAGCATAACCCAATAAGTTCTGTATACATATCATTTGAATATAACAGATCTCTTGTCTATGATCAGCTAGAGACTGAACTTGGTCTGGCGACCCTTGGAATCATGCCTAAATATAAATACCTGCAACTTTAATTCGGGGTTCTCACTAACAGTTCATGCCCTGCTCAGTGGCGTAGCTATACCCACGCCAGGCAGGGGGAGCCACGTGCTAGGGGGCCCGGCGTTAATGTGCAATAGAGCCCAATAAATACTATGGATTTCGTTGTTTATAGCAGTGCATATAGGTGGGCCTTTGTTGAAAACCACGGGGGGAGGGGAGGGGCGTTTACAAGGCACTTATACAATTGATACCTAATAGAAACAAATAAACCCATGTTTCTATATTATTAATTTATAATATCTCCAAAGAACACAAAAAGATTTGTAAATAAATAAATAAAAATGTAATACATATTACCATTCGGATAAATAATTCAAGGCTACTTGAAACTTTTATCCAAATGTTATGCGCTATATTATTACTTTTATTTATACATATTTTTTCTTTCCTTTCAAGAGATTATAGGAAAATAATATAGGAACACGGGCTTCACTCTTTATGTTAGGTATTCATTTTTCAAAGTAAGCATTTGTTAAAAAAGTTAAAAATATTATATCCTTAATATCTGTAAAAAGGTTACATTTTTACAAGGAACATGCTATATAAAATATACCTAGATTTTCTTTGTAGATACTAAAAATCAAAATATAAGCATTAAATTTGAAATAATTCGTATATTTTTTTCTTTGATGTTGAATAGATTTTTCGAGAATAAATTTGAATTTTTCTAAAAAATCCCATTATAATGCTTTATAACGAGGAAGACATTAAGCATTTTTACTCTCGCTTAGATCACCCTACATATAGACCTTGTATATTTTAACATTTTCGGGTTATGCGTTAAACACATGCTATGTTTAAAATCTAAAGTTTAAATTAATAGTACCCCATCTGGGCTTACTGTGTATTTTATTAATAAAAATCTTCCTGAATTAGCTTCAGGGCGTGAAGTGTGTATCCCTGTCTTACATCCGAGAATTAACACCGTTTTGATATTGTGAAGTAGACTATATACATGCTGTCTTTTCAAACATTTTTATTGGGCGCTATTTTGTTCCACCACCTAAGATTCGTGTCAATATTTTACCAGTTTCTATGCCACTCTTGATTTTTGAGTATAATTTAAAATCAATAGAATAAGTAAGAAGTTTTTATACTGTTTTTTTAAGACAGCCATTTATTTCCGTCACGATGAATTCGTACCAGTTTATCCTTATATCACATTTAATTTTTCTGCAAAATTTGAATTCAATTAAATATGATGTTTTTTGAGTTGATTTTTTAAAACCATTTATTGAGTCGCAATTTTGTTTTTAATTTAATCTAGGTAGTTTTTCAGGTTGATTCCTCAAACATTTTGTTAGGCCGCCATTTTGATTTGTTATCTTGGATTCGTATCAAAATGTTACCAGTAAATTTTTATGTAACACTTGTTTTTATCAAAATTTGAGGTAAATTGGATAATTAGTTTTTTAGTAATAATTTTTTTTAAGATTTCACTACGACGCCATTTTGCTCCAGCACATTGGATTATTACAAAAATATTACTAGGTCATTCCCATTCAACCCTTAATTTTTGACCAAAATTTGAAGTTAATCGGGTAAGTAGTTATTTTTAGCTACGTCGCGAAATGGTAGACAGACAGATCGACGACAGACAGACCGACGGAATTGAGAAAGCTTATTTTTCGGCACCTTGAAACGTAATATTGTTGGCCCCTAGGAGCGCTAAAACGTCAAGAAATGTAAAGCCCAAATGGGTGATTTTTTCACGATAGCAAACATTTTATTTGGCCGCCATTTTATTTCGTCACCTTGAATTCTTATCAAAATATTTCCAATTGATTCCTATGCATTACTTGATTTTTTTGCAAGATCTGAGGTAAATTTGAAAAATAGTTTTCTGTGATAACTTTTTTTAATTTTCACTAGTCCGCCATATTGGTTATTTACCAGAATGTTCTAGGTCATCCCCATGTGACCCTTAATTATTGGCCAAAATGTTTTAAAATCAATTGGGTAAGCAGTTTTTTAGCTATGCCTCGAGCAGACAGACAGACCGACGGAATTAAGAAGACATGTTTTTCGGCATCTTCATATCATACAACAAATTGAAATAAATTAGTTTATAGGATTTGTATAAACTTACTACAAAATAATTATAGGTATATATAAACTGTATTATCTGTACGTAGTCGAAATCTATACGAGGGTAGTTCTGGGTAAAGGAGAATTTATTGACTTTTTAAATTATTTGCAGCAACTGCCAAGAAATCCAAAGAATAAATCTGTAAATGCCTTTCGAGTTTTATTAAAGTCGAAATATAAAAATAAAATCACTGTTCATATCTGCCTACTCTTATATTTATCATGCGCTGTGATTATTTTGTAGCTCCACCATTGCGTCTCCACTTGTAATTGCATTTGCACACGATAATTTTATTTTATTTAATATTATCACTTTCAACAAAAACATAATTTCCGATCGTTATTGCATTTTACTATTAAAACAGGAAGTATTAAAAGAGCAGGGTTTCTGTAAGTCATACGGTACTATAATTAAGTCTTGTTATGTTACGTACCAGTCAGATAAGAAACCAATAAGCTGAAGAAATTGATTCGTTTACAATAACTGAAAACGTTGCATCTTTTTTAAGTTACTTATGTTTGTTGGTTTTCAACATATTTTAGTAAGAGCCATATACTTCTTGAGGATTTGATTTGTTCATATTACCAAAATATCAAAAAATGAGGTTAGACTGAAATGACACTGTACCATAGACATAACCTATTATGTAAAAGCACTATACGGAGGTATCTATCTCCAACTGTACATTTTGTCTGTCAAAATTGCTGAGACGTAAAAAGTTACCCTCGGACCCTTATAGTGTTAGTTTATTTGATCTTTACTAATGGCCATAATAGAATGCACAAAGTGTTAACAAAAGGTTCCGAAGCTATACATTTGATTTCCATTAAAAACCATAATATATGGGTTCCTGCCCTAGACTAATTCTTCTATATATTAACATCGTTTCCAACTTTCCTAATGAATTTGCCAGTTTTCTAAAATTCAATAATTATAACCAAATCATCACTGCCTATTTCAACAAAGAATGTACATCTGTGTTTAGAAAATGCATATTGAGATATTCATAAAAACAACTAAAGGATAGAGAGTACTCAGAAATCCACTGGAGATCCCGCAGCTTGGTTATCTAATATTGCTTCTTTAGTTATATAGGGTGACTGAAATACTAAAATGCGGATGCTTTCATTTGAAAATTGAATCTCCGAACAAAAATATGAGCTACGAAAACATTTCATCAGACGTAACATCTGGCTTTCAATCAGATTGCGACATTTTCATTAAAAGGAATAATAAACGAATTAATTTAAATATTTCTCCTAAAAGATCAATGATAATGCGGACGTTTGTTCCTCACCTCTCGTAATAACTACACAGTTTCGTGTTAACATAACATCAGTGCTGCAAAATTCTTTAGCGACAAATAAAAAGATGACGATATAGAGAGACTCCGCTACCATACATTATCGGATTAAGTCAACTCATTGATTGAAGTGATGCGGTCTACAATGCCGCTGGACGGAGGGCGACGTCTTCGCTACGTGCGTGTGTATCTGTGCTCCCCACTGGACAGAGGAGTCAATAAACCCGGTGCACCTGTTGGCCTCGGGTCACCTATCTACTCATAGCTGTAGCCTCCAGCATCTTGGTTCGGTTCCGACAAGCTGCATGGAATATCAGATGAAATGTATGTGCATTTATGACACTGAAAGAGTAAAATAAAATAAATTATACAAATCGGTCCAGGCATAATTCCTATTTTAAATTGAATGTATATAGGGTGCGGCAAACTTAGTAGCCTGCTAGAAGTATATGGGGATCCTAATATATTACTTTGAAAATTTGGCTCAGAGCACAGGCTTTCTAAATAGAAAGCCCTGTATATTATTGCATTTTTGTATAGTGATAGTTTTGTAGTTTTTTTTTTCGGTAGATCATCGTCAATAACTATAAAAACTACAACCCTTTTTGCCAAAAATTTGACTTCCTTTCATTTTTTGGCTTAGCTATAAATTATTTTATTTATCTGTAAATCAATGGCGGCTCGTGGATTTAAGGACGGAGGAAGCGCAGTGTAGCTAGGTGCATAGCGACGCAGGCAAAAAGAGGTGCAGGCGAAACATTTTCGGGGTACCACACCCAAAATGGCTGTTTTTTTAACCTTTTTATGATGTTAATTATCCATAGCTTTGGATCGTTTTTTAATACTCAGGGGAAATAATATGAATTTAGAAGAATTTAAATATATTTTTTGTTCTTAAAAAACCTAATTTCAATTGGATTCGATCGAGGCAAAACTGCTTCCGCTTCCGACGATCCGAATACATTAATTTACATTAATACTATAAATAAGCGAACAAACGCCTGCAGCCTGCAGCAGCAGTTTTATGCCGCTCCCATCTCTATTTGACTTAAGAATATTATTGCGTTGCCATGGCAACTGCCGTAAACAAATCTAAGGGCGAAAGCCGGCGTGCGGGGGGAGTCTGATGCGGAATTTCTTACTGCTGATTGTGCTTGCACTAGTTTTGATAGAAAATAATGTTACAACTAAGTAAATAACGTAAATTTATATAAAACATACTACATTTTTAAAATAAAAATGTAGATTACAAAATGCTTAATATTTTAAAAATGTTTTTATTTTTAAGTAAATTAATTGGAACATGTAGGTGAAGCGGCGCTTTACCCGCGTCCCCTGGCGAGCCGCAACTGCCGTAAGTACATTTTGATACTGAGCAGTATTCTTTACATACGCGGCGTGGAGTCATTCAGGCAAACACGGTATAATGTAACCGTACATCATACTCAATGCTTAGGTCAGTCCAAACATAAAAAAAAATTGCCATTGAGGTCTTTGACGAATTGGCATTGACGAATAATTTAGAAGTCATAATCTTTATGTGGTCTATAATTAATTACAGCCCTGTAATATTGTATAACATCTTCTTGAATATTATACTTGCAAAGAAACAGCGACACTATCTATATTGGTAATATAGGTATTCACAGATGTATTTGATGACAGCCTACAATTTGGCTGAAATATAAAGCTAATTTTACCCTTTTAAAGACTGTTACTTCTCATTTATTTTTGTAACTTTATTTTCATTTGCTTAAATGCTTTCGATATAAATTATTAGCGCAATACTTTCTACTCATTTGTTTCAGATAGTACTTAGTAGAATATTTTTGAATGTTTTTCAGATGATCTGACCCACTAGTCCCAGTAGTAGCTTCAGAGTGACGGGCGCTTTGCATACGCCAAGCAACTAATAGGAAATTGATGCTTTCTCAAATTGCATTTTTATATCGATATAAAAACGATTAATATATTTGCAAAATATTTGCCGTTATTAATATGATTTAATGGCAAAACCACTAGTGAGAAAAAATATTTTTCGGGACAATCTTAGTAAATTAGTTCTCAGTTAGCTTAAACGGAACAAACGCTTTCTAAATCATGAAATATTAAATATTATTACCATGAAAAAAAAAATATAAAAAAGTAATGTTTATTCTAAAAAAAGACAAGCGGAAAGCGCCTTATAGGTCAAACCAAAAATCTGCATGTTGATGTAGTGGAAGTGGTAAGTGATGGAATTGATCTCAGTGGTCATAGTAAAATAGGTAATTCAATAAAAAAAGGCACCTCTTATCTATTTTTGTACAAAATTAGGCTTGGCAAAGCATTTGAAACATTTCTTCTCAGTTTCCAATACATTTGCCATTTTTTTCCGTTAATAACTGAAGACCATAAGTTGCAAAGGGTCTAAGTGCCAAAAAACGAATTCAAAGATAACTAAGAAAAACTGGTTTTAATGCAAAAAGAATGATGTATTTTACCAAATATTGTTTTACAGTAATTTTAATCTAATACGATAATTACTGTAAAAGAATAACATGAAACTAAATAAAATAACCCAGAAAAATGAAAACAATATCAATTATTCCTAAAAGGTATATAAGTCTAATACCCACTACAATACAAAGGGTTTATGTACAAAAGTCACTTCAGCTTAGAAAGGGTCCACGCGTAGATTCTATTTCGGCCAGTCCCTGTCCTAGTTTGCTCTATTAAATTTGTATAAAAAGCCAAGTGTTCAAGTTTTTCTGCGGAAATCTTGTTTTTGCACTGAAGTTGGGGGATTTCAATGTTTTTAATTCATTTATGCTTTTTTCCTTTTCGTAACACGTTACAAATGGTCTATTCTTCTAAATCATTAAACGTTTTCTTGTTTTACACTTTTGTAGGACATTCCTTTGAAATCTGGATCCAACAAATGGAAGCAATATTTAATTTCAAAAAAGACCAGTCAGGATTATTGTGCCATGTCTCTGTTATCATTTTTTCTATATCTTTCGGGACAAAGGTTTTAGTAACATGTTTACGTTTCTCTATTTGTGCAAAATCGCGGGCGCGTGCTAAATATGAATGACCGCTCACCAAAAACTTTTGCTGAATGCTGTCAAATTTTCCTGTAGCTACAAGATAGATTATTAAAAATAATAGCATAAGATTTTTGTTTTGGCTAATTCATTATTATCTGACCAAATTATGAGGTTCTATCTTTGGTTTGATATAAACCACAAGTGGAGCTGTCTGATCTTGTACGACCAAACCTTAAGTTAGGGAAATCCTTCTTTAATATATCGCAAAAGTATCTGCATGACGCAATCGTTTGGGGATACTTCTTCTTAATTGTAATTTATAGGTGATTCATGTTCAGGTCCGGGCTAAGACATTTTTTTTGGAATTTTTTCCAAATGTGGTGGTTCTCCTCTATAAGAAATTGCTCAATATGTATCCGTATTTGTTCATGCAGCTCAGGAAAATATGTTTTGGGTTTCTTTGCTGCCCTTACACTGTATGGCCCTGTTTCTTCTTTGTTAAAACTTGTACCCTTTTTTGCGACAAATCAAAAATTTCAAAAAAAGTTTGTCGACATACCTAAATATGACTGCCTTTTTCATCGGAGATACTGTAATGCACGGTGCACTGCCGGTGACTTTCCTCTGGTGTTTAATAGACCCCGTGACGCCGCCTCTGAACATTTACAACTTGTATCAGCCCAAGAAGATACGTGTCGTGTTGGTTGAGATCCGGAATTTTGTAATAATCATTAAACAAAAACGTCTTCCGCTCTACAGTAATATCTTTGCACTTGTAACGGCATTTGCATGTTGACTAAAAAGAATAAAACAATGTTTGCAACAGTTAAAGTTCTTGATTTATCTTCGCTACCACACTGTTCGTTTCCCTCATACATTTTCATAATAATACACGACCGAAACGGAAGAAAAACACTGAATAACAACTTATTAACCCGTTGTCTACGTTTAACTAATGGCACATTGATCCATATTTCCCACAATAACCTGCTGTGCTTAGACCCAGAGCTAAATATTGACAATGATAGTGTCGTTGTTGCCATTCTTGGCACATAGACCCACTTTATGTAATAAAATCGAAATCAGTGGAGATGACAGTTAGACCCTTTATAATTTATGGTCTTCAACTATATTTCTACCTTTCTGATAAAGATAATGATTTTTATGAACTGGTCAGATTCTGCAAAAATCAGGGAGATACAATAACTTTTAGCTGAGAGAGTAATTCAAATGCCACTAGCCCAGGAGGTAACGACAATTTTTAGTAGTTCATTTCACCAAAGCTGATTTTTATATATTCAATTTACTGGTGTTGCTAATAAGTAAAACGGCCTTCAGCTACTCAAGTAACGTTGCGAAACCTATGTTACGATTTAGATTAAGTGTCATTATTATAATTACGTTTGGTGTACAAAATTCGGCATGAAATACTTTTAAGCATTTTAAAAAACTCTCCGTGAAATGTATTCCAGTTTTCGATTTATAGCCATTCTTGTCGCCGCTTCTTGAAGTATTTGAAGACATATTTGCAAGTTTCTAGACATATAATGGGTTAAAAAGTATATTATGTTAGTGCTGATTTAAACGGTCAAAGTCGCATACCGCACGGCACACCTTGAAAAAGAAACAACTTTATTTAAAAATTAAGAATTTGTGCTTTTTTCGAACTTCGGACAAAAAAATTTAAAACTCTAGTAGCAAAAGGATAGAACTTTTTATTGCCAATAGTTTTTGTCCCAGTTGGTACCAATATGCCGCAACAGTACGAAGGCTTAAAACTGTGCAACGGTATTTTGAGCAAGCTATATTTAAAACATTTCACCATTTCAGAACACCAAACGGGCTAAATTTTATACCGATCTCTAGACAAAGTGTAGAAATGTATTAGGTGTACTTACTTAACTTGCCTCTTGGAGGATATCGGAAGAAACCTAAAACGCGCCGAATTGTCAACGTCTTATTAATCGACGAAGAAAAAATGACCCAAGTAAAAGTATGTAGGTTAGGTTAGGTCAGCATTTTTTAATTTTTTTTGTGTTTAAAAAAAACTATCGTTTTGTTTAATGAAACTTTTTCAGAAAACATTTTAGTAACGCGTTTTTCAACAACCTCCATATCTTGTATCTAGCTGAACACCCGGTTAGTTCTCTAGACACCATGGATAGGTTTTTAATATTTAAAAACCGTGTATTAACCGTAAAGCAATCCACTCTTATATTAGATAATAATATTTTTAGGTATCCCAAAATTGCTCTTTTGTTCCTACGTTCCTACATAGGTGAAATAATATTAGATCGAACTCAGAATGTGCAGAAATTCTTTATGACCGACCATTTCTCTCAAAAATTCTAGACTATACCTGACTATGATACTGGGCGTGGCACTCGACACAGCACTAATTGCCGGTACTTGCATCTACATCGCAGCAATGGCTATGGTTTTGAAACGAAACGAAACGAAACGTCCATACGCCGACACACACGTCAAAATATATATCTTCTGTATCCTTTATCCAATCCTGAAACATTTAGATACGCGTGTAATCCTAGTCAAAGACTATGTTTGCAGCGAAGTGAGCAGGTGTTTTTAATATGGACACATTAGTCTTGTTCAGCCTTTTGGATGCTTTAAACCCATTATATAAATTAAACTAAGGTGTTGGATAAAATGTCGTTTTTAATGATAATTAACAAATGCATTATGGGATATGATTATTTTTAGTTGAAAATGCACCTACGATTTTGCTTAATTAAAACAAAGACAAAAAGTATTGGAGTCAGGAAAGAACATGGTTTAATAAAAGTTAATATTCAACGGGTAATATAATGCTTGACAACAGACCGTGTCAAAATGAGTTTAACCATGACTTAGCAGCGCTTTGCTTTCGATGGCACAAGGCATCCTCACAATATTTTATTCCATAAATCATTAGTTTTTCCCTGTCTATTGTCTGAAATGCTCTGTAGATCAATAAAGACACTAAGAACAATATTTCCATCGTGTATATCAGAACGCTACTTATTGCAAGGCTGATCAGTACGAATGTTTTTCGCAGAATCCCGCTTGGCCTTTAAAAAGTATATCATGTTTTTTTTTTTAAATTGGATTTGGTCAGACACAGTAGTCTCCAATATTATATCTATTACAGATAACAAATTAATTGGTCTACATTCGGCTGGTTTACTTGGACGCGCTACTTTAGGAATGGGTTCTATAACACTTGTTTTGATATCTTTGGAAATTTTTCCGGTTGCGGGAGATGTATTAATCAGTTGTAATAGAGTATAACCAATCACAGAGAATACACAAATTATACGTGACACACAGTATCAGATGATGACTTGTTTTTTAGGTTTATAACAATGTTTTTTAACTGATTAATATTTAATGTTCGGAAGCTTTCAAACTTTCCAGGTGGTGGAATATTGAAACCTTTAAACTTTGGTGTTACAATAGGTATATTAGCGGCTATATCAGTAATACTTTTTGAATAAAATGTATTAAAGTTTTCTTCAACACTACCTACGACATCTTCAAACTCAAGATTTTTAAAACTAACCGATGAGTTTCCACTTTTTTTGCTAATAAATTATTTTAATGTCCTCCACATTTTTTTACTATCGCTTTTACATTGATTTATATTTTTCTCATAGTGTTTCTCTTTTTCAGTTCTACAAACTCGAACCAATTTATTTATTTCTAATTTATAACAATTCCAATCTGTATTAAGCTTGGTGATCTTAATTTTTTTATAAGCAACATACTGATCCTTCTACACTACAAGTACTAATGGATTCATCCATAGTGTATCATGACATTTTATTTTCTTCAATGGCGCGATATTATCTACGACATCAGTAATATTGTTTATAAAGTCATATATAAATCATCAACATCTGTAGAGTCGTATTTCCAAGGCTTACCGTACAATTCAATCACTATCTGATTTACATTGTCTGAATTAAAATTGATTTTGCTTATAAACTCAGATTTTTTACCTGGAGAAAATGTTTTTAAGTAGCATCCAATGATCATATGGTCCAAAATTTGCGGAAAGTCTCTTGGTACTTCTAGAAAATTATTCGAAAAAATCAAATCGATTAAAGAAGATGATATGTTTATCAGTGTTGTATACTCTCGCACAATCTGAGTAAAATCTGCGTCTGTTGCAGTATTAATTAGTCTGATTTCACTTGGACTTTCACATTCTAGACGTATATTGAAATCTCCTAATTATAGGTCGTTTACTAGAAATTAATTCCTTCTCCAAAATCTCCTTTTACTATCCTGAAAATTCTTTGTAATGTGAGTCTGATTAATACAAACTAGCAATGGATTTTTTTGTAGCACTAACTGTAGTAATTCCTCAATTTTGTTACAGAGTCCCTGTATATTAATTGACAAAAATAGGCCTTCAGATTTCCTTAGTTGCTATTCATGCTTTGTTATTGTTTTAATTTTTTCTATCTGTCTTTTATATGACTTGCAATTGCGATCAAACACTGTGTGATTATATTAAATATTCGGAACATTTAGTACCGTACCATTATATTTACAATTGGCACAACATTCACTTTGTGAACGTAATTCTGTATTCTTTTATTTTCAAATGCGGAAGATTTTCTTTTGTCTCGTCTCACGGCATCACTATTTAAAAGTTTTTTACGAGGGAATTGCGTGTTCGTGGGTATAAGTTAAATAAAGTTTGAAGACGTTTCGCGAGTATAAATCTACAATTTCGAATTAGAAATTCTGGAAGTCAGCCCGCACCTGTTAAAATTTTTAGCTTAAGCTATGGTTTTAATGACCTCTTGTCCTCCGAATAGGCCTGAATTCTAAATTTGATTACCTTATAATTTGAGATGGTTATTTATATTCATTGTTGCTGTTCTGACCTCACCTTATATTTACGAAGCTTTGATTTAATACAGGTTTATAAGGAACTTTTTAATACTTCGATTTGACAAATGCCCGTTGAGCGATTTTATTTACATCTCAAGTTTTCTATCACTTAATACTTTTTAAACCGGTACCTCAAATATAGTCTATATCATAAAGTTTAGTTCAAATATTATTTTTAAACTTTGATATGTTTATTTTATATTTTTTAGATAATAGAATCACTAAATAATTTTTATTCAATGCTTTAATGACAAAATCAATGAAATTAAAATATTAATAATTCAGCAGTCTAAACTCTATTTTAACATTTGACTTTTGATTATTTCATAGTCATCTGTTAAAGTACTAACATATTTCATTTAATGTCATCCATGCATTTTGTCTACTTACATAACAAAGTAACCAAATGTGTAAACAGGTTGCCGGACACGAAATGGACCAAATGAACTGATTGATTTTAAATTTATTTACGGTTCATCAAATTTGTTTAAAACTGGTCCTGCTAATCAGTATGAATAAACAATACGCTTTTACCATGGGAACGGAAATTAAATATCGGATTAAATAAGGATTAATAATAAAAGGATAATAACAAGTGAGAATTATCTATATATAAAGTTATATATGTTATTAGCCGAATTAATCGTAATCCGCTTATTCCTGACTCTTGAATTAGGCTCCATCTGAAGAGTTGAATTTAACTATCTTATGTTCAAGAGGATATTAAAATTCATTCGACATTTCAGCTTTTATTAACCGATGAAGAAACAATTATCCCGAGTAAAAATATGTATATATGTATGTAAAGAAGTATTTATTGTAATCGTGAAAAAATTACCCTCCGAGATATCTGCAGATCGTTGCGTTTTAGAGTCCCTGGATCCTTAAAAACGTGTTTTCCCATTTCCGTCAATCTATCCGTCTGTCTCTATACAGCATAACTCAAAAATTACTTATCCGATTGAGAATGAAATTTTTAAATTTTGTTAGAAATCCAATATGGCTGAACAAAATGTAATAAAATTCTATAATAAAACATTACTTAGCGAATGTACTTCAAAATTTGGGCAAAAGTAAAGTGCAATATAGAGATAAACTGGTAAAATTTTTATATAAATCCATTATGGCAGAACAAAATGGCGGCCTAATAAAATGTTTAAAAATATTCGGTAAAATTCCATTTCTTGGAAGTAAACTTTTTTTCATGGAGGAAAAAAATAATAAAGGACACAATTTATTTTTTGTAGGTTACGTAAATAATGGTATGAAAAATAAATAATAACAACAATAATAATAATAAACAAAAGGGTTGTAAGAGCAATTGATAATTGATTCTCTTTATGGCTTATATTGATTATAAGAATGCATTCGACTCTATGCCGCATGACTGGCTCATCAGAGTAGTAAAAACTTAGAATATTGATCCCTGTATAATAAATTTCTTGGGACATGCCATGTCAACCTGGCACACTACTATTCACTTGAAATGATGCCATATTGACATCAAAACTAATCCTCTACCAACAAAAAGACGTATTTTTCAAGGTGAATCACTGAGTCCGTTATAGTTTTGTATTGCAATTGCAACTCTCTGTCTGACCTTTTGAATTCTACTGGATATAATTTTAAAATTAAAAAACAACAGACCATTAAATTAAACAACTTTTTATATTTGGACGATTTAAAACTAATGTCAGCTGTCAAGAACGAGATGGATCAGATGCTCAAAATTATCGAGAATTTCTCTACAGATATTACAATGCGGTTTGGGCTAGATAAGTGCAG
This sequence comes from Kuschelorhynchus macadamiae, assembly GCA_030620095.1. Lineage (NCBI taxonomy): Eukaryota > Metazoa > Arthropoda > Insecta > Coleoptera > Curculionidae > Kuschelorhynchus > Kuschelorhynchus macadamiae. The sequence continues at coordinate 42,769 of JAUTXW010001507.1, forward strand.
AACTGTCAGTATAAGGAAGGGTAAGAGTCAGAAGGATAGATTTCAGATGCAGAACGGTCAGAATATGGAAACAATGCGATATGAAGATACCTACAAATATCTTGGTATAAAGTAAGAGCAATATATAAATCATCGAGTAATGAAGGAAGAACTGACAAGCGAGTTTACAAGAAGAATACGACAATTGCCTCAGCGAAAGATCAGAAGTCTACTCACAAAGGCACAAAAAGACCATCCAAGAAGTGACATAGTAGTAGGACAATTCCACAGCATCAAGGCGGAAGAGGATCTCAAAGCAGCTAGGCAAACAAATCACCATAAGCAGGCACATCTGACTTACATCGGATTATATGTGATTCGAATCACTTTACGCCTTTACAGCTAAAATAGCAGGAGGATTCCGTAGTTGGGAAACTGAGGAATTCGAGGGAAAAGCCTCGGCATGGCAGACATTTAAATGAGGTCAGTCAGGATTATCAACAACATAGTGTCGAACGACTGGCTGACGTCGGGACGGATGCTTCCTGAAACGGACGGTTTCCTAGTTACCATACAAGACCAAGTAATTCCAACCAGAAGCTACTTAAAATGTGTAACGAAAGATGCCACAGTGGTAAATGATAGCTGAAGGTATGGATATCAGATATCACAGACCATACAACATATCAAATGTGTCAAATGTTCGCTGCGAGTGAATACAAGTTGAGACACGACGCATTAGCCAAAATTCTGAAGAAGAACTGAGCCAATTTTAGAAAATAATCTATACAATTTCTATTTTATTCTTGTAGATAAAGTAGCAAGAAAAATAATTTGATAGAGGTGACTATACCGAAGTCATAATTTTCGTCCGAAGTATGCGGAAAATATTAAAATATATTGTGACTTAGAGGAACAGATCCAGAACATCAAGGAGCTTGGCCGTAATGAACGTCTTTTTGCAAGAGGCAGTGCTACTCGCGATATCCCGAGTAGTTTGCAAGTTTGTGGGTAACATAAAAGTCAATCACCAAAATGGACTCAATAACACGGTAATAGCCCCATCAGAGCTCAATCTTTTTGATATGTAAAAATCTGGATTAGTGCATGTTCCTTTCTGTTTAGAGAGGGAGTTCGTATGCCATTCGGCATTTAAAAATATAAAATAATATTAACAATAATAATAATAATAATAATAATAATAATAACAAATAAATTAAAAACTTTAAAAAATGAAATTAATTACAGTTTATAAGACTTGTATAAAGTTATTACCAAACAATTATACGCAAAGATAGATTATGTATTGTACGTAGTTAAATTCTGTACGGGGAAGTTGTGGGTAAAGGCGAATTTACCTATTTTTTTATTATTATTTTTATAAATATTTGATTTCGTTTGAGACAATTCTTATGACGTATAAATCAAAGGTTTTAAATATTTTCATAAATGCCTGATTCTGGGCATTTTAAATATTCACATTTGCTGGGACACAAATAGAACTGCAGAAAAAATATACAGTAAGACAAAACTTTATTGTTTAGCCTGTTAGCTACTGTGCATTCTATGAAATATAATACTTAAACCGATTATTTTGTTATAGTGAAGCAAACTACTTTCAGATATCCCCTGGTATACTTATATTAGAATATTTTTATGGGATATCGGAAAATCCCAGGTGAACTGGAAAAATTCTCAGACATTGTCGTGTTCAATTGGAGGTTAAACGTCGCCGCCCTGAAGCGTGGGATTGGGACGCTATCAGACAATGCCAAGTGAAAACTCATTGTTTAGCAGGGCGCAAGCCCGGCAGGAACAATAGAGTTTGCAGACAACGGCGGGCGGAGTCTCCTGCTAACAGTATTGTTCATTTGTCAGCTTTACAGGGCGCCCTGACCAATAAGTACCACAAACTTGTATAAATATAGTGTTATTGCTCATTGTTGCAGTTGTTTTTAATTCCTAAGAGTTAGGCGGTTCATTAAACAAATTTTAAATTATGATATATCTCCATTTTTGGTAAATATTCGCCACTATTTCATTAATAGTCGGTTGAAAAACATTGGTGTGTAAATTGGTGCTATCCGTTTACTATCTAATAAGTCGAATTGATAAAATTGTTAGATTAGTTATTACAACATTTTCCTTATCTCTTTTATTTAGAGTCTTAAAGGTAATAAAATTAAATTGCTATGCATTTAATAAAATGTCCTAATGAAATACTCTGAATGAATAAAAACGAGTACTGTAGACTGCACTAGTAGTAGTGAGTGTACTAAACATCATTCTCCATAATAAGCTCTTTAAAAACAAATATTGATTTTAGTTGTATTCGTTGGATACTCATATTTCATCAGGGACGCAATGGTCATTACAGTGGCTTATTTTCCAATATTTTGCGTGTTGCTTGCAACGGAATCCTGTTTTTACAATAATAGTATATTTCCTACTCTACACATTGTTAAAAGATAAACCAGAATAGGCGAGCCTACCTCAATATACAATCAAAATAGAATATTACGTTTTAACAGTTTTGTGATCGATATTAAAGCCCATAAAATGTAGAAAACAGATAGAATAAGACATTACTAAAATTATATAAACTCCTGGGTATAAAAAATGTGCGTCAAACTCTGTACATTCTTCTTTTAAGAACTTTGATTGCCTTGATTCAGTTTCTATTGTTTTCTATTTAGGTTGATAGGATTATAATATATTATAATACATTACGGTATGTTCACAAAAATTTCACACAAGCATGGAGATTGGTTCACATAAGAGTTATAAGTCCATATAAAAAAGACGATGACAAGAATAAACATGAGATGTTTAACAGTCTGCCTGTACAGGAATATTTATACTTCAGTTAACAAGTCTGACCAAGGAAAAATATTGAACAGCAGATTAAAGGAATTGTGAAATTAAATATCTAATTAAAATAGGCGATATTTTATTGCATTTGTAAGTTCTAAGCCAACCTGGAAAAGCATAGCCTATACTTCGATATAATTAATGGTGTTTGATGCACTCGCATTTAATATTTTTTAGAAAATATTTACTTTAGTTATTTGGGTTTCAAAAAATTTAATTTTATCATGTTAATATTAGATCAAAATACAAGAGTTGTAACCACACTACACCACAACTTGTTACGTTCTAGAGGCGCGTTTCGCTAACCAAGTTAGCATCATCAGCAGATGATATAAACTATATATAGTTTATATCATCATATGATTATTATATCATACCTAGGTCTCATGGAAAAAGCTTGATTTTCACAATAACTAGAAACTTGTCCCGATCCTGTAAGCTTAGAGAGGCGTCTCTGTAAGTTTACATAATACAGCCCTATTTAGAAAGTAAAGCGAAATACTATGAATTGGAATTAAAAACAAAGCGCCATCTAGCGACTGACCGCATACCTAACATTTTCAAGACGGGACGTTTAAAACATAGTTCTCATGAATATTTACTTTTTAATTTGATTTTATAATTTTAAATTTAAACAGCTGTATCTAACGGAATAAACAGACTCAAAGAGAGATATATAGTATTTTTTATGTTAATGTGTATACACACGTCAAAGTATTACTAAACTAAAGAGAAATATATCTCGTATTCTAGAGATTCTAATAAAACTATTTTCCCAATAGCCCATATTATACAATTTGGTAGAAATAAATGAAAATCTATAGATAATTTACGTAAAAAAGCTAATAATATTACCTTCGGTAATAAATAAAACTAGAACTGCGCCTCGTTTAAATCCCCTTCTAGATCCATGTTGAATTTGCTCAGGAAGAAAATGCCTTGGATATACAACAGAGTTCTGATAAAAAAAATTCAAACGGAAGGGACATACGTTCAGGTCACACGGATAATAATTTTTGATGGTTTTTATTACGAAACCGAAAAGGCTGTTGTATTTATCATCGCATCTTGAAACGCAACATTTCTTTCTTGGCCATTTTTTTTCAACTTAAAATTGTTTTGACTAAAATTCTAGGTCTTTTAGTTTTTGAAATATTTTTAAAAATTTGAAAAAATGCATTTTTTTATTATGCCCCAAAACTTTTTTACTTTTTGAGCTGTCATAATTCTGAAATACCTTTTTTACAGTAGTTTTTTCCGAAGAATACAAGGGCACTGTAAGATTTTTGTTTTGACGTCTCAATATTTTTTAACCATCATCACGTTTGTTTTTTCTTATAGACATCATAATGGATTTTTACGTAGTTAGAAAGAGCTTATTTTTTGCTTTCCAACGATGTACAGGGTGGTCCACTTAAGATACTCCTATACTATATCTCAATAAATAAAACACTGAGAAAAAAAAGTTAAATACAAAAGTATTTGGCCCTAAGTATATTTTTTATTTATAATATTTTTATGTATACAGGGTGTTCCATTGTGCCAGGACAGTAACCAACTTTTTTCTTTTTAATGAAATGGTATGAATATTTTTAGAAATTCTAATTCTACGCTTGATTTTGAATATTTTTTGTCATCATAGCCTACGAAATTTTGAGTAGTTTTTGAGAAAAATTAACTTTTGTAATTTTTTTCGGAAAAACAGGTTTTTGGAAAAATGTGATTTTTTCACACTTGAAGACTAAAATTGTGAATTTTGGTTATGGATCCATAGGAGTGGTTAATATTTAATACTCTGACCTATCAAGAGCGAAAGTCCATTATACAGGGTGGTCACAAATGACCATCAAAAAAAATGTTTTTGTAACTGAAAAAACTTAACTTTTTTAAATGGAACACCCTGTATTTAGCACTTTTATTGTGTTTAGGATTTAATTCTGCATCATTCCATATATATATAGTTTATATTCCAAAAATTAGTAGTTTAGAAGTTATGACCAATTTTCTATAATAATTCAGGTATTGTTTGTTAAAAATCTAACTAAACCTAAATAATATCCTATTCTAGGTTTTTTTTAACATTATAATTAAATTTAACATTAAATCAACAACTAATGCAAGAAAGAAAGTAACTAATTACTTATTACAAAACATTTTCGACATAACCTATATAAAAATAGGTGTAATACTGTTCAGGATTTAAAAAGGAGAATTAAGCAAGAGGTAGAAGAACAGACGCGGTTAGAAATGCTATTGCGAGAATTGAAACCATGTATACTACTTGTATTGCCAAAGACAACCCCCGTCGTCGAAAATATTTTGTAATAAGTAATTAGTTACTTTCTTTCTTGCATTACTTGTTGATTTAATGTTAAATTTAATTATAATGTTAAAAAAAAACTTATATAATATTATTTAGGTTTAGTTAGATTTTTAACAAAAATACCCGAATTATTATAGAAAATTGGTCATAACTTCTAAACTACTATTTTTTGGAACATAAACTATATATACAGAATGATGCAGAATTAAATCCTAAATACAATAAAAGGGCTAAATACAGGGCGTTCCATTTAAAAAAATTAAGTTTTTTTAGTTACAAATATTTTTTTTATGGTCATTTGTGACCACCCTGTATAATGGATTTTCGCTCTTGATAGGTCAGAGCATTAAATGTTAACCACTCACATGAATTCATAACCAAAATTCACAATTTTAGTCTTCAAGTGTGAAAAAATTACATTTTTAAAAAAACCTGTTTTTCCAAAAAAAATTAGAAAAGTTAATTTTTCTCAAAAACTACTTACTACTTACTCAAAATCAAGCGTAGAATTAGAATTTCTAAAAATATTCATACCATTTCATTAAAAAGAAAAAAGTTGGTTACTGTCCTGGCACAATGGAACACCTTGTATACATAAAAATATTATAAATAAAAAATATACTTAGGGTCAAATACTTTTTGTATGTAACTTTTTTTTCTCAGTGTCTTATTTATTGAGTTAAAGTATAGGAGCATCTTAAGTGGACCACCCTCTACCACTTGTGTGCAAAAAAAATAGAACTAACCCAATCAAATAATGTTTTTTATTTTTTTCGAGAAATATAGCATTCAGGTATGATTATTTTTTACTCCTGTGTAAGCACACTATTAGATACTGATATAATTAATGTAATTAATTAAAAAATGCTACTCTCTAATGAATCTTAAATTATAGTGAAAACAAACCATTTTCTCTAGTACATTGCGGACATTTCTGCAAACAGAATAAGTTACTAATAAATTTTTGTTTTTGTTAACAATACTACTTCCCACCGTTGAATGAAATATTTGGCCAAATATTTCAATCACCGTTCCTGCTAAAATGTTAACTACCTCAGGAGGCTTAAACTCATATACCTGTATTCACTAAACAGGTTTAAATTTAAATCAGGTCTAACTTGACAGTTATAGGTTTAAGATGACATTTGTAACAATTGAACAGATAATTTTTCTAAATGTCACAGTTACAAAATGACAGTGACATAAGCGGAACATAACTGGCGGATAAGAATTTTAAGTACCATGGCAACTAGACCTGATCTAACTCTTAAACCTTTTTAGGGAATACGTGAGTAAGGAGGTAAGTCTTTACTCTTTATTTTACTAAATAAAAATACAGCCGAGTAAAGTCAGTTGACTTAGATGGAAATGAAAAAAATATGGAAAAAATCAAACATGCCTTGAAAACAATTTATAGCCTGTCAAACTAAATACACTTATATACGTTTTCAAGAGTTTAATTTGAGTTAATTGAGTAAAAATGGCGTTTAATTACAGTATGAGGAAAACTTTGATATTTTAGAGTGTTACATAAACAATAATAGAAATGCTGCATAGAACTAAATCAGTATTTTGAATTATATCCGGAGAGAAACTAAAAAACATTTTTATTCTGTCGTGTCGAATTTAATAATTTACGGTAGTTTCGAGAAACCAAATCCTAAAAATTACCAAAAAGACAATAGAGATTGTGATGAATTAGTTTTAGCGTTTTTTAATGAAAATTCAAATTCGTCTACTAGTGAAGCGAGCAGACAATTGGATATTCCTAGAAATTCAATACAAAGAATATGGAAGAAAAATAAGTACCATCCTTATAAACCGACCATTGTACAAGCTCTTGAGGCAAATGACAAATTAAGGAGACTTGATTTTTGCAACTGGTACATTAATAAGTGCCAAGAAAAACCAAATTTCTATAAAAACATTATTTTGATCGACGAGTCATATGTCAGTAACTGTGGTTTAACAAACACAGTCATCATTTCTGGACTAACGAAAACCCATCAAATCGAGCTTCTAGAAGACTTCTAAGGTGGTTGGGTTTTAACATATGGTGTGGTATTTACGGTAAGAAACCCTATCTAATCATCAATAAGAATAAGTTTAGTGATTTTCAAATTCCAGGAAATCAGCTAAATGGTATAGCGTTATATACTATTTTCTTAAAGATATCTTGAAACGCTACGAAATCAAATACTTCCTGCAATTCGTCGAGTTGTTCCTATGGCAGAGTTTGACCAAGTCTGGTTTCAATAACAAACGTGTGTGCTGCACATAGGACCAGAGAGGTGACAATATTTTTGAATGAACATTTTGGAGACCGTATAATTTCCAACCGTAGCCCACGAGATTGGCCAGCTAGATCGCCGGACCTTACGCCGATAGAATTTTATTTATGGGGCTTTTTCAAGAATTAATTCTATGAGTTTAAACCTCCTGAGGCAGTTGAGATTTTAGAAGAAAGAGTTAGAGACGTTTTATTTAGTATTAACCGAAACACAATTTCAAGACTAACTGCTTTTTCAAAAAATGTCAGCAATGTTATAATGAAAATGGATTTCAGTTTTGAATTTTAATTTAGGGTTCATTAGAGAGTGTAATTTTTAATTAATTAGTAGATTTTAGTAAAATATTAGTATACAAGAGTGTACTTACGCAGGGGTAAAAAATAATCTTACCTTAATGCATATTTCTCGGAAAAAATAAAAAACATTTAGTTTTTGGGATAGTTTTTATTTTTTTGGCATACAAGTGGTACATCGTTAGAAAGCAAAAAATAAGCCCTTTCTAATTGCCTAAACATCCAATAACGTCGAATCAAAAAATCTAACAGCACCCTTTTATTCTTCGGAAAAAACTGCTGTGAAAAAGTGTTTTCACAATGATAGCTCAAAAAGTAAAAAAGTTGTGGCGCATAATATAAAATGCAGCTTTTCAAATTTTCAAAAAAATTTAAAAAATTAGAAGAGCTAGAGTTCTATTCAAAACAGTTTTAAGTTAGCCTGATGATGCCCTACAATTTCCACATTTAACAGAATCTATAACTGTTATAGTTTCCAATACATGGAAGACTAAAATGGGCCACACGGTATACTTCAAAGTCAAGGTTTACATACGCTTGAAACGCCTCTAACGAGTGACCGTATACGTTTTAAAGCTATCCTTTCATCTGCCATTTAAGTTTATTTTTTAAATGGGCCTGATTTGTGCTCAGAATCACAATGTTATGCCAAAGTAAATTTGCAGAGCCTTAATTCGTATTCATATCAAAATATGAAAAAGTATAATACTTAACAAAAAATTGACTTGTTTAAAAAAAACAAACAAAAGCATCTGTAAACAAATTAGGTGTGGTTTATAGTACTTAGAAAAATATTTATAAAAGTAATCATAATACCAATATGATCTAATGAATATTACATATGAAAAAATTACCCTTAATTTCAAATTAGTATATACCCATTTTTTCCAGTAGATTTCGTTTTATTTTCTCTAAAAAATTAAATGACCAAAAATGTACCTACTTTATCACTGTTTAGATTTATATACGGTATCTTTTTTTACCTACGTTAGAATTAACTTTTATTTTATTTTTAATCACTAACCACGAGGTTAAGTAGAAAGGTGAACTCCCCTACTACTACTTTTACTCCACTTCAACTTTTCTTTACTAGTATTTTTAAGTTAAACGTAATTAAGAAATTATTGTTATAAATAAATTACTTTGTAAAGATGTAAAGGTATATTTAATAATTTTTTTTGCTTAATATGTATTTACTAACACCATATAGATAAACGAGAAACCCTATGTCAATTCTTTAGACGTATTTTAGCGGGATGTCCCGCTTTATTGCCTATTTGTCCCGTGTCCCGCTCTGTGCTTAAGCGGGACGCAACATGTCCGATTTTTAATGTAAATAATAAATATATTTAATTACATTACATTTAGAGTTTATTTAGACACATTTAGTAATCGAGAAAGGAGTGATAAGCTTGCCATATGCTTACTTAATCAAAAAAGCCCAATCGCAGCGCGAAGAGAATAAGCTGGACGTTGTCCAGATCGTCGAATCCCTTTAAAATATTTATACGATTATCAAAAAAATGCAAGAAGGAGGAAGCCTGTTTGATATAAAAAGACCTAGACCTCGTAGAGTTTCAGATGAAGAAACGGAAACCAACATACTCGGGTTTTATGAAGCATATCCATCAACGTCACTTAATAAATATTCTCGGGAAATACCGGTCCCCCGCAGTTCAGTTAAAAAAAGTTTTGAAAAAACAAATATAAACCCTTAAATCTTGGAAAACCCAGAAACTTACCGACAGTAAGTGCTAGATAAGAGTTCTATTTTGTCAGAACTTCCTAGATAGTTGTCGACAAAATCCTGATTTTTTAAAATACATTTCTTGATCTGATGAAAGTTCTTTTACAACTAAACATAGTTGTGATCTTCAGAATACCCGACACTGGTGCTGCTCTACAAATAATCGTCATATAAGACAGGAAATAAGAAGTCAAGGATATTAGTCAATTAACGTTTGGAGTGGTGGGATAGACGGAAATATATTAGGTCCCATATTTATTGATCAAAAATTGACTGGGGAATGTTATCTGCATTTGTTACAAAATCAGATAGCACAACATATTGATAATTTACCGGCGAACATTTCAGCTAAGATAAAGTGGCAGCAAGATGGTGCTCCGCCTCATCCGTAGTTCAAGTTAAAAACTATCCTAATTTGGAATATCCAAATGGCTGGGTTGGAAAGGGAGGAACAATTGCTTGGCCCCCAAGCATTCCGGACTTGACTTTCTTTTGGAGGCACATTAAGAGTATAATATATAAAACACCATGCGATAATGCTGACGAGTTGAGACGAAGAATTATAAATAAAATAAATGAGTTAAAAGAAAAATCTGGAAATGTTAGTAGTAGTTATAATAGGGGAGCGCCTCCTCCTCCTCCTCTTCCTCTCTCTCATGTCCCTCATTCTTAACTTCCTCCCCTTTTATTCTCATTCGCATCATATTTTTAATTTTTTCTCTTTGTTCTCCCACATTTGATTTTGCATTCTTAAGTCTTATAAATAGGTGCATCATGATCATTTTAGTATGCCGAGACACATTTACTAAGCTGTGCTCGAGTTGCGTAAAAAGTTATTTTTGAATTTTTCCACCAATTTTGTATAAAACAAAAAGAAAAAATGTGTCAAGTAATAAGTGAATTATGTGTAATCGCGAAAAATTAACTACAACTATCAGACAGTTAAAAGTTAAATATCTCAATTTCTTTGAAGTGATTTCGAAAGATGAATACACCAAGCTGTTTTATCCACTGAAACGAGATTATTTGGAAGCAATTGACTGTTGTGATGATTATTTAGAAGGAATTATAAGCCTTACTACGTTTTTCAATACATTTGGGAAATCATACTTTGTAGGAGAATTAAGCCACCTAATAGAATTTATAGGAGAAGATTGCCAATTTATACCTGCTATTATTGCAACCCAAAAGAGGTTTAAATTATACGAAGATAAAAAACAGGTATTATCAAAGAAAGTTAATCCTATTCGCAAGAGACGTCCCCCTACATATTTAAAATATTATGTTAAATAAATGAAATGGCTGAGTTGCTGATTGCAGTTAAATTATTAGAGGAGAAATTTAGTAATCTTTCAAAAACCTATTTCTCATATTGTATGGCAAGTGGTCCGGAGTGGATAGACTTTTATTGTAATCAATCTGAGGAATTCGTAAAGGCTGCCCTCTGTTGCAACAAATACATTGAAACATTAAATTTTTTTCAACTTATTCAAGATCTAAAAGATATTGGCTTTGGTTACTATTTAAAAGACTTGAAGCAATTTATTGACGAGGATACTATTCTTCAAGAAATTGAAAAGGAAGAATAAATTTAATAATATATACAATGGAGCAAATGGTTACTGAAATGTATGAAGAGTTTATTATATCTGCTGCATACTTCCAATATTTATCAATTGTAGGCGAAGAAGACGCAGAAGCACAAGATTTGTCAGCATATGTTAATAATATAGATCGAATGAAACAATGTAAATTAGCCGCTAAATTTTGTAATGATTATTTAAAATATCATACTCATGAACTTTTAAATGAATTTAGAAAATTAGATTTAAGGTATCATATTAATTGTATTCAATCATGGTTGGTTAATGCAAAATAAAAAGGTAATTAAGTTTTTTTTTATATTTTTATTCATTCATAAAACAATTGTCATATAAAAATAACACATTTGTCAAAGCACACATACAAGGTGATTTTGAATGATAGAAGCATTTTGGTTCCATTAGCTTTAGCGCTGGTTGTTCATCTATTTCAATCACATGCTTTTTAGAATATTTCTATATAAAATCCTTTTTTTCGCTTCCTTTTACAAAAACAAAATCTGCTTTCTTCGTAAGTGTTTCAATTATTTTTGGGAAATGATGTAATGGAGTAAATCCATTATTCCAATGTATACAATGATAATTTTTCGTTAACCATACCGCCTGCTTGTGACAATCAGGTGAAAGAAACTCCATTGGAAAAGGCTTTTTAAAAATGTAATGAGTCATTTCATAACCATCAAAAGCTGCAAGCTCTTTCGGTATAAATTTATTTTTTTCATCTTTGAATCCTTGAATATCTATAACCAATCTCATATTTTCAAAGCAGCAAATTTTTTAATGAGACTTTTTTTACTTGAATAATTTGCAATTTCTTCTTTCAGTTGATTAATTTTAAAAATAAATTTTTCAATTTGTAGTTGTAGTTTTGATGTCATGATTAAAACTAAAAGCTTTTGAAAATTTCTTTAAATTAAATCGAAATATGAAAATAGTGGGGATAAAGTTTATAATTGTTTCACAATTTTAGTAAGAGGGTTGTAGCTAAATAATTTGTCATGTAAAATAAGACAATAAGCAGAAGTATCTTTTTTATTTGCATTGTGTGTCTCAAATTCAATTCTCATTACTACGGATCCCGTTTGAATTGTTTCTTTTTGATGGGAGCAATCAATATGTGTAATAGGACTAATGTTTTTGAATTGTTCAGGATTAAAAATGGGTTCATTTGGAACACCATAGTAAGACTGTCTAAAGTTGGCAAACATTTCGTATAAAGCAGAAAATTTGTTTTCTTCGAAATTTAAGTACAAATCGTGATAAGGATACCTTTCAGAATTTAAATATACTCTAATATTTGACAAGGTAATATTGTCAAATTTACTCATATCTTTAACAATTTTCCCTTTTCTGTTTTCTTGAAAGCCAATCACAACATGACGAGGAGCTTCTAGTTTACTAGTTGTTTTTACCGGCCATGTGTGACGGGTTGTTTCGGTTAGAGAAGAATATTCAACAAGTTCCCAACTCCTGAATCCTATCAATATATCTTTATTTGATTCTAATATTTTTGATAGAGCAAGTTGTTGTGGCATATCAACTAGAATGTGAGGAACTTTCCAATAAATTTTATCGAAAGTAACCAATGGAGTGTCAGGAGCAGTAACAAGGTGTGCCGGATCTTCTTTGAAAATAACACCATCTAAATCATCAGTTGATCTAATAAGAACCAATTCCTGTTTCATATTCATAATAATTTTTCTGTAATCTTCAAAAAATCCTAAAAGCATTTTTAGTGGTATGGATACGGAGAATTTTCCATCATTATCAACTAAAATTGTATCACCTTCTTTCCGATGTGGAAACCAACCTGCATTTTCCAGTTTTAAACTTTCGTTGGTATTGTGAGAAAGGTAGCTTTTTAAGGTTGATGCTAATCCAACATTTCTTATTGAATCTATAGTAATTCCGTTTAGTTCATAGCGGATTTCTCTGAACAAAAAGGCTATACCATTGTTAATAAATAGCAATTCTTTCTTATATTTATCTTCTGTATTAGTTAATTTTCCTTCGATATAAAGTAAACTATCTGATGGTAGAGTGTAAGCATCGAGTTCTTGAATTGGGATCCTTATTTCATCATTGTAATCGAATTTTGAAGAAATATATGGTTGATATGTGTGAAGCTCAGAACTGACGATGGAATTGTCTACATAAAGCTTTTCGTTTACGTTTAATATGTTCATTATTTTAAAACAGTGAAACCCAAGGATGTGAGAAATTTACGATTATCTCGTCTTAACTTGTTGGTGTTGGATTTGATACTGAACTGTTGTTTAGGCTTTTTCTTTTTATAAGTTTTTACTTTGTTGATAGTGGTAGGGGCAAGTCTCATCCCAAGGGCTCTATTATATCTAACAACCATTTTATATTTCACTTGTTTGTAAATGTAACCTTACTGTTATAGTTTCTCCTCTAAAACTGATAAGTTCTCCGTCTTGATCAACTATTTTAACTGTTATATTGTTAATTGCTTTGACGCTAACTGGAAAATACAAAATGGGCAAAGGAGATTCAACTATTTTATACCCTGGAGCTACAGTTGGATAAAACTGGTGAATAATATGAACAGGTTTACCATTATTGTAAGAACCGACACAAATATTACAGTCAATACAAATAGCATTCAACTTAGTTATTTTTGCAACATTATCTGATTCTTCCTCTTTCATAGCTTCTAGTATCCTGCTATTAAAACCCAACATTTTTCCTATCGAATCTTCCTTGGTAAAATCATTTATTCTACTACACATTAAAAAAGTTTTTAGAGTATTAACATTTGCTTTTAAAGGAAAAAAAATTTTTTCATTCGGAAATAAATCTTCTATACTTTCTCTTATGTATGTTTCTATATCTGTAATGTCATAAGTTCCGTCGGGAATAACAATTACTTTTTTATCTATATAAAATTTATTATATCCTTCTTTTATATTGGGGATAGTCATAAACGTTTCAAAATCAGCTAAACCCAGGTAATATTGTTTTTCATCCTCTAAATATATGGGCGGATTAAAATCAGCAGACAAAACAGAACTGTTTCCTGATATGGCAATTGTGGTAGACATTGCAGTTTATTTATGAATGAGATATTACAATAAATAATGAGTTTATATATTTTTTTGCAAAAATTTTAGGGATAGTTGACCACAGTTATATGAATTAAATTTTTGTTTATTTTCATAAGTATAAAATACATCCACCTTGCCATTCGAATTAAAATATTTGAGAAGTTCAAAAGGTGGTTTTAAATTTCCATAACTATCAAAATATATTACATTTTTGTTATTTTTAATATAAGCAGTCCAATGAGATCCTTTATTTTGTTTTTTATCCAAATTTACAATACCACATTCTTTCAGATTAATTTTTTTTGGAAGTTCATCGAGCATAAAAACACCTCTAAAGCCAGTTATTTTTAACAGCTTTACATATTTAATAATATCATTGTTCGTAAGTGCTCTTTTTGGAAAACTTATTTTGAGTTTTTTTTTTTGTCTGATTGCTTTCATTTTGACGGATCCTCCTTTATAAGGTCTAATAAATAGTCCCTTTCCTTTATATGGTCTAATCTATAATCCTTTCCCTTCTTTAGAAGCATTTTCCATTGCAATATTATGTCTATGTATTTCTTCTAGTTGCTGTTTAGCTGCTTTAGCATCATTTACTGCCTTAGCAATTCCTGCCGCGCCTCCACCTAGTGCACCCAGGGCGCCAAGAATGGGAAACAAAAGAGGTAGAAATCCTCCAATTTTTTTGGGTGTTCGAATGATACGTTTTTTTCTCAATTTAAGTTTACCCCCTTTTGTATTTTTTAATCCCAAACCGAACTTTCTTTTACCCTTCATTATTCCTGCAACACTTAAAGCTGCAATTTTTTCACCAATAGAAGAATCTTTAGCTTTTACCCTATCCCAGGCTTTTTTTTCTAATATTTGGTCAGATATGTGTCTTTTTGATAAATCTTCAGTCTGAGAGTAAGATATATCATGTTCTTTGCAAGCGGAATCCAATGGATTTATACCAACGTCACCTCTAGTTAATCTTTTTTCCAGTTGGTGCCGGGACCACAATAATTATATCCTGGTATATGAACTTCGAAAGGTAGTTTGCTAATTAATTTATTTACTAAACCAGAGCCTTTTCTATTACGTGTTTTAATAGTTTTTTTCAACTTATGGCGACCCACAGTCATTGAAGTTCTTTTTATACTAAAAGCACATTGACATTTTTCTGGTATAAATACTTTTACAGCTAAAAATATTTACTAGTGTGATTAAGAATGAGGATTGAAAAACAAAAATTCTCATTACCAGTAAATAATCATGACGAAAAAATTTTAAATAAACAGTTGAGAAAGCATGGTGACTTATTTTGCGGTGGTTCAAAAAGAGGGCTTATAGTTGGTTGCAGTGGTAGCGGTAAAACCAACGTTATGCTTACACTGCTCGAGCATCCAAATGGAATTAGGTTTGAAAATGTCTATGTTTATTCAAAGTCATTAAATCAACCAAAATATGAATATTTAAGAAAGTTGTTAAAACCTATGAAAGAAATTGGATACTTTGAATATGATAGCGATGAGAACATTATTTTACCCCATGAGATAAAGCCAAATTCCGTTATCATTTTTGATGATATTCCTTGTCATAATCAATCTATTATTAGGGACTATTTCACGCATGGAAGGCATAGAAACACCGATTGTTTTTTTATTTTTCAAGGATATTCCTCAATCCTTAAACGTCTAATTCGAGAAAATGCAAACTTATTAATTTTATTTAAACAGGACTGTTTGAGTTTAAAACATATATATAATGACCACTGTATATTGGATATGACATTTGATCAGTTTAAAAATATTTGTGCTAACTGTTGGATGGATCCATATGGTTTTCTTGTAATTGACAAAGATTGTGAAGTAAATCACGGCAGATATAGGAGTAAATTCGATTCCTTTATATATTTATAAAAGTAAAAAATTTGCAGTTTTATTTCATTTAAAACTTGTACAGCATGGATAAACGTTTAGCTCGAGAATTAATAAGATCGAGACAAGCCGTGAAGCAGAAATATCAAAGCTTGAAATTAGCTACTTTTACTGCTCAGTCCGAATTAGAACAAACTTATAGACCAATAACACAACCACTTAAACAGCTAATTTCAAGTATTGGTAAATCCGAATCATTCGATTTAAAAGAAGAAAGAGTTTCAAAGTATGAAGATTTCAAAACACCTACAAAGCTTTATAAAACATCAACTCCGACGAAAAATATTCAGAAAACAGGAAAAACTCCGTCACTCCCTACAGAACTACCAACATTTTTAAATGACAGTAGTATCACTTCTTCCTCTCCTGTAGTACAACCATTGTCATCAACTGTTATAGCAGAAACTTCAGATCCTTCTAGTGACACAACAACAAATTTAAACTTGTCAGACATATTGGAACAAACTAGAAAAACAATTCAAACCTATGTTGGTACACCATCATATAAAGATTACTTAGCAGATTTTCATGAATTACCCAGATCATATATTGATGAGGGTGTGAAAGATACACAACATAAATTTGACCATTATTATGGAATAGTTCATGACCTCGAAACGGATAAGTTTTCTTTTGGTTTAACACACATACCGGTAGAAATTATTAGAAAAGACATTAAAGTGGGAGGAATAACGTACACAGGCACGCCAGGTTTATACGAATTGCTTTTCAAAAAAGAACCGAAAGGTTATAAGAAGGAAGATTTAGATAATTACATGAACATTCTAGCTAAAACAAATGTATATCGTAGGAATTTTGATTCAAATGAACAAGTTCAAGGAAATACATCACACAAATATGTTACAATAATAGGACCATATTTACAAAGAAAGGGGATTACAAAGACAAAAACCTTGCCAAGATTAGTTACAGCATTTAACAAACCAAAACCTCCGTTTAGAACAACTAGAGCTAAATCTACAGGAAAAAGATTAATTTTGAAAACAAACAGATCAAATACAGACTATATATACTGGAATAATGTTAACGAAATTGTTGATAGGCTACGTTTATTAATTTCATCAAGTGATGCGGGAAATAATGCTCATAGTAACGAGAATATCTCTATTATTGAAGAATTATGAGAAGATAAAGTAATACTATAAATAACAGCCATCAAATATAATCATATTTATTGTTTAATGAAAGCTCAACATGACAGTTGATAAATTTGGACGCCATATTTCAAAACAAAATCAAAAGAGAATAAGTGACATTAATAATTTAAAAAGGAGATTAGGTGAAAATGAAACAAATAATGAAATCTTTGCTAAAAAGCTTAAGGTTTTTGATGAAAATTTTTTAAAGTATGAAAACCAGATTAAAGGATGTTATACCTCAATTGAAAACGTTAATAAACAGTTGCTAACGCTAAATCAAATAAGTAAAGATTTGCAATTTTTAAATGAACATGTTAAAAAGGAAGACAAAAAATTAAGTGATGATATCAACAAAATTAATAAAATAATGGAAACAAATATAAGAGAAGTAATAATTGAAAAACACAAGGAAAAAATTAAACAATTAAGAACTTTTATAAAAAGGTTAGATGATGAAAAAAAAAGAAATCAAAATAGCATTCTTAACAGTAGAACAATTGACCAACTCACTTTGGAAGAAAATCTACAATATATTTCCTTGGAAAATATAATGTCCAGTGTAATTAAGAAATTAGAACAAGAATTAAATAAAACAGAGGAGGAATTAAAAAATAGTGATAGTAGATCAACTACTTTCTTAACTGGAGAGATAAAAAAATCCTTTAATGCGTTAGAAAAGGAGATTACTAAAATTAGTAAAATTTTAAATGAAAAAAGTTATACAATACAAATTGATAAATTGAATGAATGGGAAAAAACATATAAAAGTTATATTTCGAATTATTACAAAACATAGAAAGTGAACTTCCTTAAAATTGAATAAACAAGTTTGTTGTCATGACAACCGTTAAACAACAAGTCGTTAATGAATTACATAAACCTGCTAGAAAAAACTACAAACGCAGAAGGGTGGTAGTGAAAGGGTTAAATGATCTTTTTCAAGCTGATTTGGTTGAAATGTTACCCTATGCCAAATTTAATAAGGGATTTAAATATATCTTGATTACCATAAATGTATTTTCTAAGTATGTTTCGGCCGAACCGTTAAAATCTAAATCTGGAAAAGACGTAACAGCGGCAATGAAAAAAATATTAATCAGTGCAAAAACTCCACCAAAAAACTTGCAAACGGATAGAGGGAGAGAGTTTTTCAATGTAAATTTTCAAAATTTGATTCAACAATTTTGAATTAACCATTATAGCACGTTTTCCAATTTGAAAGCGAGTATAGTAGAAAGAGTGAACAGGACTTTAAAGAATAATATGTGGAAAATATTTAGCATTCAAGGAAATTACAAATGGTTTAATATATTAGCGGATATTGTAAAAGATTATAACAATACAAAACATTCTTCAATAGGAATGAAGCCAAAACAAGTAAATAAAACAAATGAAAATAGAATCTTGAAATCTGCATTTACTCATGCTAAAACGTTAGATATAAAATCTCCAAAGTTTAAAGTGGGTGATCACGTACGAATAAGCAAGCATCGAGAGGCATTTTCAAAAGGTTACACACCAAATTGGTCAAATGAGATATTCCACATTAAAGAAGTTAAGATGACAAACCCTTGGACATATTTAATTCAAGACGAAGATAATCAGGACATTCTGGGTGGTTTTTATGAGCAAGAATTACTAAAAGTAAAGCATATTGATGTGTATCTTATTGAGAAGATTTTGAGAAGGAAAGGAAACAAAGTTTATGTGAAATGGTTAGGACTTGATAAAAAATATAATACATGGATTGATAAAAAAAATATTGTTTAATTAAATTGAAATTAAATTTTAGTTAAATTTGTTTTATTTCTGTTCCTCACTTTATGCTTTAGCTGATACAAATTACAAAGTCTTAATGTGCTAATTAATTTCAAATAAAATTCACATTTACTAAACTAAAATTTTATTAAGTAAAACATCAAATACAATTTTTATTAAAACGTGTCAAATATATTTTATTTCTATGTTCCTCAGATAATATCGAATCTAGAATAAGTTTACAATCATTTATTCTTTTTTCAAAACGGAGTCTATCTAAGTACCACATCTGAAAGTTACTCCTACGGGCTTGTCTGTAAGCAAAGCTCCACTTCACTAACACATGCACCTTATTGTTCTCTTCTAGAAAAGATATTGTTTTCTTCGTAATATTTTCTTTTTGATCCATTTTCATTGTTTTCTTCGTAATATTTTCGTTTTGTTCCATTTTGCTTCAATTTGTTTTCAATTTGTTCAGGATATAAAGCAAGTAATTCCATCATAGTTGAAACATTTTCACTGTTAGGATTTTCTGTTGGACTTATTATATTATAAACATGCGTACACAAGTCGCCACAATCAGATGAAATATTATTTTGAAATATTTTGAAATATGTATTGAATTCTTGCCTTTTAAGTATAGATAATCTATAATCAATAATTTCCTTTAATCGCCACAAATTGTCCAAAGACTCTTGTCCTAAGTATATGAAGTGTGGGCCTTTTGTAATTTGTAGAACAGGGGTATCATTTATTTTCTGAACCTGCAGATGAATGTTGTTTATATTCACACTGGTTTGATCAACTTAAGGAAAGTAGAAATTGTTTACAATAATTCCTTGATGAACACAAATGTCTTTCCAATTTTCTTCGGTTAGTGCAATTGAAAATCCAGTTTTTCCACCAATTACAATTTTTGGAGAAAAATCATTTAAACTAATGCCAACAAGAACAAATTTTGACAAAGAATTATTTAAAAAATAAATTTTTGAATTAAGAAGCGTTTCCAAAGGTTTATGAACCACGGCGTTGTTCATAATGACTAAACGAGACTGAAACATATTGTGTTATTCTTGTACTTAAATATTCTCATCCCCACTTTCTTTAAAGTTTCGATTAAAATGGATTAATGAAAAAATAGATTTCCAGTTTGAAATTTGTAATAAAGATAAATAATTAAAATGGTAATGTATAAAAATAATGCAAAGTTTAATGTAACACTAATGATGGAAAAGTAATAATTTTTGAATCCGTCATAATAATTGGTACAGTTGGGGGTTAAAATTTGTAACTGATTATTTTTAAACTCTAACCTTTCTATCCAATTTGTATCAAAAATAGATCGATTTGGATAATGATACAAAATTTTAAAAAATTTACTTGCAATTTCATTTCCATTTATTCGTTCCCTCCAACTAATTGTACTATTGTTAATTAATCCAATTTTCATAAATTTACAATATTTACTTAGAGTGACGTCTGTTTTATTAGAAAAACATATTTCACACTGTGTTACGCCAGGGGGATGATGAACATAAAAAACATTTTGGAAAATAAAATAAAGAAGAATAAATTGAGATCTACTGATAGTCATTAAAACAAATTAATAATTATATTCCAAATTTATTAACATTAAGCAGATACTTTCACCACGAAAGCAAAAGCAGTTGTAAAAAAATAACAATAAAATACTTAATTTAAATATATGTAAAAGTTCATAAATAAGGATATTAATAATACTATATAAAATGTGTAGCTTGAAGACTTATTTTGAATGGTTACAATTATTCGATTCCTATTTTTCCATAAACAGTTATTTAAATCACAATTCCTAGCAAATTTCTTATGCTCCACAATAGGATCATCATAACTTAACCAATCAAAAATTTCAATACCACAATAAAAACATTTACAAATATCATTGATTGAAGTATAGTAAAAGCCAGCTCCAGCTAACACTTCTGGTCTCAATTTTCCTTTCCATTTTTTAAAAGTGGAAAGTCGTTTTTCATATGTTTTAAAATAACTGTTATCAATTTCTTTGTCAAAAGTTTCTAAGCACATTTTGTGAAAGACTTATGAAGACTAACTTTGGTTTCAAAAACAACAAATTTAAATACCTTATAATATCTACATAAATATATCTAAATCTTCATGTTCTGCATTCCATTGATACAAAGCAATATCTTGGTGTCCCCAAGCTAATGTATTAAAACTATAGGGAATTTTATACCGCTTATCATCTTCGGAACTCAAAGCCAATTTATTAATTAACTCTGTAAAAATTGTATGTTGTCTAGATCGAAAAACATACATTCAACAAAAGGTTTTAGAATGATTTTCAACAACATCTTTATAATGAATAAAATCCAACTGCTTTTTAATTGCACTTTTTTTAACACCTTTTGCTTTTTTTGTTAAACTGTTTTCCGTTTTAATACAATATGCTTTTGCTCCAGTACCAAAGAAAGCAGTAATGGGTTCACCAGCATATTCATCTTTGAATTTTCCTATAACTGACTTTGTAATAGGCATTTCATGAATATTATTAAATTCATAATTAGATGTGTCAAATTTGTGAATATTTTTTATCATGTCAGAATAAATATTTGGAGTTGTGACTTCTAAAATGAACGAATCGGTATCGGTGTATAAAAGTGAAATATTTTCCTGATAAAGAGGTTTTAAAAAATTATAAAAGAAATCATACATGACAGTTTTAGATATATCTAATATTGAGAAGCCTACATATATTGGTTTATTGTAAGTAACTTGAATCTTTTGCATTTGAATAGCTACCAAGTTTTCAGAAAATATTGTTAAGTCCTTGAAATATGGTTTTGCAATTAAATTCTCAGCACCATCTTTTCTTCTATTTTTTTCCCACTCTGTAACAAGTCTTACGTCAATTCTCCTATCAACATTTTCCATAGTCTTGCCATAAATACTATTATTTGCCAACTTGTAAGTATTACGATCAAATTCATTCTTTGAATCATTTCTTAATCTTGAATTCAAGTCTATATATTTTTTCAACCAATCAGATTGAGAAAACTGTAAAACTCTATGAACTTTAGTTAACTTGAGTCCATGTTCCAAACATTGTTTTAATAATTGATAGTGAATAACATATTTTGATTTATCATTTAAATTGGGTATTAATTTTATGCATTTAGAATTTGGCGGTTTAAAGTTTTCTGGACAAAACGGAAAATCGTTATGATAGGAATGTAGACTTGTAGGATATTCTAAATCAACTTCTAAAACATATCCCTTATTAGATTTTTTAGAAATATTCATAATATTTAAATCATTGATTTCTTTATCTGTTAACCAAACAAAATCTCCCGTTGGAATGTGCTGTGACATTGCATAACCATACAAATTTGTTGCATCATAATAAATTATGTATTTAGTTGGCTTTAAAGGATCAAAATTTAAAAGAAATGGGTTATTAGCTTCAGATTTTCTACAAATGCAAGAGCTCACACCACCGCGAACGCTTTTTTTGAAAAAGTGTATCATATCTGGATCAGTTAACAATTCTAACTCTATTCCAGTATAACGCAAACACGCCTCCCAGTATAAACCTGGAAAAGTGTAAAAATGAGCTGGATCGAGCTTATATGTGGATAAACAAGTGCTTCTAAAATTTTCAAAAATATCTGCCAAAAGTAAAGTATCAGAGAGTAAGTAAACGTCGGAGTATTGACCAAGAGATTCACATTTAAACAATTGCCAAACCTTTACAGCTCTTTGGTATTCTGCATCACTGATGTGCTCATCCGTTAAAGTATTATAAAATTGGTCTTTCTGAGGTAAAGTTGTTTCTTCTAGTTTTAAATAATCATCAATATAACTGTAAGGAAATACACCTTTTTGCCGAATAAGTTTAAATCTTTCTTCATCATTGAAAATTTTTTTTATATCCTTACATTGTTCATCTTTTAAGCTTTCAGAGAGTTTTGATAAAGAATGGGATAGAAATTGAAAAGAATCAATAAACCTTAATGATATATTTTTTTTCTTAGCCTTTTGTGTCTTTTTATCAAAATAGTTATTCACATGAATAAGCTTTTCAAATGAAATATATTTTTCCTTGTTTTGTGCGATAACTGTTAGTTGTTCTTTGTTTAAGAATAATTTTTTAAGAAATAGATGAGAATCATAATTACGCAAATTATGCAATATAACTGGAATAAAGTTAGGTATTCTGTAATTTATGTTGCAGAGTGAATGAGCTGGACCTCTGTAAAGACCGGTTATATAACAATGATCTGCAACCCTGTCATTTAAAAGAGGTTTATTACAAATATGACAAACTTTTTCATAGTTATGATAAATTTTGTCCAGTTCGTTCAAAGGGATCATTTTTTTAGGAGCCTTTAAATATTTATTGTATATGTTATACACATCTCTTTCTAAAAAAATTATAAATAATGTATCACAATTTTGACCTCTATATTTTTCAAATTTAGAATAATTATCGTCGAAGGAACATTTAATGTAATAGGCAAATGAATGTGGAATGTGTTCATATTGTTTTAAGGTGTATGAAGTATTAGGATTTTTATCAACATTGTCATTATTTAAAGGCTTTAAAATGCATTCAAAATCTGCATACACCACGAAAGGAACTTTCATTTGTTTATGATAATTTACAAATTTCAAAATATTATCATATGAATAGTTTCCAAACTTATCTTTTATTAATTCTTTAGAAGGTAGGTTAATTCGTAAATGATCACAATCATAGCTATTGTGTTGTAATAAATTTTCTTCTGTAGGGAAATATTGTAAACAACCATCGCAAATATATTTTTTTCCGTGATGTTTAGAAATTTGTGCAGAAACTAGTTTTGATAAATCTTTAATATAGCAATAATGAAAAGTTTTTTCATCATCATCACTTATTAACAATAAATTGACATGTTGATTTTTTTTTATTCGATGAATAATAAAGTGGACCAATTACTTCATACCCCTTTTTAGGATTTATAATTTCTAATCCATATACATTAATAGAAATGTTATTTTTTTCTTCAAAAATCTTAATGTTCTTTAGCAACATTGGAAATTCTATACCTGACATATCCAAAACAGAAGAGTAGTGTGGGTAGGATGAAGTTTCAAAATCTAATCCGCGTGGTTGGTGAAGAGCAGACACAACTGCCCAGGCGAAGCAAAAGTTGTCATCATTCCTAATGTTGATCACAGCTTGACGTCTCTTGATCTCTTGAGGAAGTTCGATAAAAGATGAGGCTCTCAGCGGATTGTGCTTGTTAACATTAATTTCCAAATGAAGTAAATTCATCAAAGCCCATCCTGCAACGTAAAAATTAAAAAATTACTTTTTTTGTTGCTGTTGTAAAATCGAAAATAAATTCTTTACCTGAATCTCTTTCTGCAAATTCGTCAGCTTTCTGGTCAATAATGGTGCAGATTTGCTCTAACAGTTCTTTTTTCTGATATCCCTGGCAAATGACTTGGAACGGCGCATTAAAAGATTTGACATCATAGCTGTCGCTGCTGGGGTTAAAATAGAAACCGAACAGTTCCATATTTAGCTTGATACATTTATGTTTCTGCAGTTCTTGATCTATTAGATGTGCAATTTTGTATTCCAAATGTTGAAAATATTCTTTCACATTTATGAAGTTTTGGTGTGAGGAAATCCTATAAGATATTATTCGTTCCCTGAATGCTGACTTGATAATTTCAACACCTTCCTCCAAGCCTATTTTAGAATTGTTCTTGTGCACACTAGATCGAAGATGTCCACCCCATAGACTTTGGTTTATATTTTTCTTGCATTCTTTACAATATTTTACAATATTTGTAGAATCTATATAAATTAAGAAAAAAATATTTTACAAAATATAACATGAAAAATAAAATGTTCTTACCTTTAACAAGCTTTGGTTTTTTCAACCAACTGTTGAGTTTTGTGGAATTTCCGTTAACATGTTTTTTAATATGTCGCAGTAAATTATCCTTTCTAGTAAAGACTTTATTACATGTTACACACTTATGCAGTTCTGAAGTTTTCTGCATAATAATAATAATAAAATTAATATTGAGCAATTCTATTTAGTTATAGTCAAATTTTGAAAAAAGCAATTGCATTTTTGAAGTTCTTTGTATAATAATAAAATTAATATTGTGCATTTTTATTTAGTTATAGTCAAATTTTGAAAAAAGCAATAGAAATTAATTGACTTTATGAATCCATTTCTTCAAATGAGTCAACTAATTTGTCAAAGGCCTGTTTAACATAATTCACCGTACTTTCGTCTCCCTTTTTAATTGTGATCAAATTAGTTAAATTTTGAATAGCGAAACCCAGACACTTAAGGTTTGCTATTTGTTTTTTATTTTTTTTATTAATTTTAAATTTTTTTTTAGTGATAAATGATGGTTTCGAAATTGAATTTTGTTCAACTGGTGAATTATTAGGAGAAATATCCGAAGTCAAATTTGCATCAATTTGTTTTTCTTGCGGATCAGAATTTACAATAGCATATGGTGAATTAATAGAAGATATAGCCGAACTTAAATTTTGATCAATTTGTTTTTCTTGCGAATCAGAATTTACAATATCATATGGTGAATTAGTAGGACAAATAGCCAAACTTAAATTTTGATCAATTTGTTCTTCTTCCGAATCAGAATTTTCACTAAACAAAAAGGGAGAGCAAATTGGTCTCGGAGAATTAATTGGCGATTTTAATGTTAAATAATTTGGATTAGATTTTTGAAAACAAACAATATCCTCATAGCTAGAATTTTGAGTTTCGTCAATGTCATTCAGTTCTTTAAGAGTTTGTTTAGTTTTTGTTGTAATTAAGTCCGTTTTGTTGTCAATAATGTCATTAAGATCGTCAAGAGTTTGTTGTTGAGTAGCTGTAAATAAATATTTTTCGTTGTTGTGTTTGTTGGCATTATTCTGAACTTGGCTATTGTAAATAATTTCATTCAAGTCCTGAATAGTTTGTTGTTGACTAGTTGTAAATACGTCTGTTTCATTGTTTTGTTGGTTTGCAAAATTTTGCATTTGAGTACATGTGTATAAGTCAAAGTTATTGTCAATTATTTTGCTACTCGATGCCAAAAAATTGTCCATTATGAAAAAAATCGTAATAACAAATAAAAATGCCACAAATGTACATAAAAATGTCACCAATATATATATAAAAATTAAATCTTGCCAAATAAAAATGTTAGAAATAAAAATAAAAATTTACCAAATAGACACAATGTAAACACCAGAAAACTCGCGAGCTCTGCACAGTGTGAATGCAGAAATCAATTGCATTCGTCTCTTCGCTGAGGCGATTTTATATGCAAAAGTTAATCACATGTGTCCTACTTAAAGTTGAACGACAATCTCTAAAAACCACTTTCCCAAGCCGATCAACAACCTTACCCCCCCCCCCCTCCCCCCCCCCCCTCCCCCCCCCCGGACCCCTGAATTTCCGAGACTCAAATCCCGGTTCCCCAATTTCGGGCTACCCTCTTCAGGTTAAGTTAAGTTAGGTTAGGTTATGTTAGGTTAGGTTAGGTTAGGTTAGGTTAGGTTAGGTTAGATTAAAAAAGAAGAAAAGAAAAAAGGAGAAGGAAAGAAAAAGAAGAAGGAAGGAAAAAGGAGAAGGAAGGAAAAAGGAGAAGGAAGGAAAAAGGAGAAACATATAAAAAAGAGAAAGAAGGAAGGGAGAGAAAGAAGATAAGGTGAGGGTGAGGGGGGGTTTAAGGGGGGCGAAGCCCCCCTTATGGGGGGTTGGCGGAGCGGGGAGGGGGGCGAAGCCCCCCCCCCCCCCCCCCCAGGAAACTGACAGGGAAAGGGACAGCGAAAAAAAAAAAAAAAAAACTTAAGTATTGCAGGTAGTAAAAGTGGTGGTCGATGGGATATATACTTAAGAACATCCACTCGACGATCATACAGTATCATTCGCTGTAATATCAGTTGTCGATATTATTTATAAGCTATAACCAAAATTGTTTTTTATCAAATATATCTATCTAAATCTAAAGCTCCTAACGATGGCAGAAAATATGATTGGAAACGCTGACCAAATTGAAGAAAATAATGTGGAGAACGCCGCTCAAATTGAAGAAAGAGAAGAAATTTTTATTAACTTGGAAGGCGATTCCATCACTTATAAACATTCATTTTTGGACAAATCATCTAGGCTTGTTAGAAGATCATTCTTGTTTAACATCGACATTAATTATATTGAGGAGGAAGAAGAAGAGATGGAGGAAGATGATCAGGAAATTGACGAAGGAGTGGACATGGATGGACAACTGCTAAATTTAGGAACCGAGGCTGACGTAAAAGTAAGCAAGTTTAGGGCTAGTGAATTATTTAATAATTTTGAAGAAAAAGATGTATGTGTTATACAAAGCTACTCTAAAATTGAAAGTCGAAGACTAGGAACATTTGCTATTTGCCTTCCTTGTAGTGCAATTCACATGAGATATTTACGGAGAGGGGAGTCCGATCATGTGAGCTGCCACTACAAAAGAGCTTATGTTGTTAGTGCTTCTGATTTACATTGTGCTATTTGTAGGATACATCTTTTTCTACTAATTCCTGAACATGCTTGCTTTTACTGCAATAAAAATGAAAAAAAAGAGATAGAAGATTATGTTGTTAAATATTAATAATAAACATAGTTTGTAAAGGTGATGTGTAGATTATTTCAACAATATTAATTTTAAATATAGGTTATAAACGTAATGGGTAGATAATGTCAAAAATATTAATTTTAAACATAAATTGTAAAGATAATAAGTAGAATACGTCAACAATATTAATTTTAAAAAATGTCAACTGTTACTATAAGCGGTTATATATTTTCAGTGCTATATGCAAAATACTTCTTTTTATTCTAACATCTGACACTGTATTTCTAAATGAAATAGCTAATCATATGTAAAAAAGTGTCGATTATGTTAACTGCTACTAGAAGCACTCATATAACATTTTGTTAACGCTTGTTTCTGTATTCAATTGAGTTTTCTCTTACTTGATGCAAATTATATTAATATTATTAGTATAATTAAAAAGTAGTAGATTAGGCTATGCCGGTCCGACAATCAAAACCGTCATTTTTACATGTAAATTCCCATAAGAAAATTTAAGCTTCCATTTGCAAAAATGGTGCCATTTTAGGGCGTGGCACTTTTTGTGTAAACCCATAACAATTGTTTTGTTATGTAATGTGAAAATTAGTATGTATTAAAAAACTTGTTAGATCATTGTTGTCGTTTCAATATAGGAAAAGGAAAAAATGTGGGTCAATTATTATATATATTTACATTTACTTTTTTTTACAAAATTATTTGTTACCAGAGTTTTCACAAACACAAATTATAAAAAAATATTATCCTCTTTTTAAAATTACAACAAAATGATGTCTAATTACATCTTTGAAGATTTGTACCAAATAGTAATATCTAGTGCGACATACAGGACAATTGTTTACCATTATAGAACAACCATTTTCATCATTCCATCTTAAAATACATTTTAAACAAAAAATGTGGGAACATGTATTTGGTCTACATGAATCATAATATTCGATTATTTCAAAACAAATAGCACAAAACACTTTTTTCTCTTCACTCTCAGTTTTATTCAAATTTTTTAAAACAATCCCATTATTTTCTTCTCGAACTAATGGTATATTTTCTTCTTGAACTCCTGGTATAATTTCTTCGAGGCTAATTGTCTGAAGCGGAATGGATCGATTTCTTTCTCCAACTGATTCACTCATTTTATTTTAATATTATTATTAATAGATTTATTCAACAGATTTTTTTCTTTTAACAGTCACTCGTACCTTAACATACTAAAATGATCTTGATGCACCTATTTATAAGACTTAAGAATGCAAAATCAAATGTGGGAGAACAAAGAGAAAAAATTAAAAATATGATGCGAATGAGAATAAAAGGGGAGGAAGTTAAGAATGAGGGACATGAGAGAGAGGAAGAGGAGGAGGAGGAGGCGCTCCCCTATTATAACTACTGTTAGTGAATGCAACAAATCATACTATTAGAGTGTACGAAAAATATGTTGAGAAAAATGGCAAACACTAAAGCCATTTTAAGGATAATGTAATGTTTGTAAAAGTATTTTTAAATAATGTGTTACTTTGTTAATCGTCTCTGTTTTATTAAAAAAAAACTTCCTAAATATCTATGCAAAATTATTTTTGTTTCATTTCGATATCCTTAAAAATAGAAAAGTTACACATGATAAATGTGGATTTGTTGCATGTTTTGACGCCATTTTCTCGCAAACTGTTGAAGATAGGCATAGAGTATGCTTTATAAAATATACTTGAAACTTCATGCAGAATCAATATATCTGATGAAACCTAATGTTGTATCAAAATTCCATTTAAAAATATATAAGTTAGGTTAATATCTTGAAAAAAACGTTTATGTTTTGTTTTACTTTTAACTTTTATTTAATTTTGATATCTTTAAAAACAAAAAAACTACAGCTTAACAAAATGTGGCGCATTTAGAAGTGGATAAAAGGCTCTCTCCACAGCAGGTAATGAAATCAAGCAATATATTATAAGATACTAGCTAGCCCGGCAGACCTTGTTCTGCCTTTTGTGGCGCATTCACGACATCACCCAGAAATGTTATTGAAGAAAAACATATTGGCAAAGTTTACAGAATTAAATATATATTTTATATATTTAATTCTGTAAACTTTGATATTGGTTTCATAAAAAAAATACGAAATAAAACAATTCATAAAATAGTGTTGAAAGGTCTCAGTAGCCAGACGATCATTAAAAAAAAATTCATTTAAATAAAAAAAATCATTAATTGATGAACGAAAATGTCCCGCTATTGTCTTTAGTGTGCCGCTTTTTTTAAGCAAATCCCGCCAAACACCTATCAGGACTTGGCAACCCTAGCTTTTTGGCTCTTGAATAGATGCTGGTTTGTTCAAATAAACGTTTAGCTTAAGGTAATTCTAAATAAAATAGTCTAACGACCAAGCAGTCACTATTTAGGAGCATTGTTTGTTACTTTTCATGTTAAATTGTGACACTGTAAAATTAGAGACTCTTAAAAAAAGATATCATGAACATGTCAACTACACTGGCTTTAATTCTTGTTAAATTAACCTCGTAACCATAAAAGCATACATTTTTTTAAAAATTAAGTTTTGTTACCGCCTTATGAAGATTGTGAATTTCTCAGCTCTACTTGCTAGTACTGCACTCTCTGAATGCTTTCTGCTGAAAATTGTTCACGATGTTCGTGTATCACAATAGAGCCATAAATCCAAGATTATGGTAAATTTAAATTGGCTCTCTAAACATTCTTTACCTATGTTATAATAATAATAATAATAACTAGTTGGCCCGGCAGGCTTTGTTCTGCCTTTTCCGTTAGATGGCGCGATGAGTTTCCAGTGGAATTATGAGAATATGGGCGCATTCACTACATCGTCCAGAAATGTTATTGAAGAAAAACATATTAGTTTTATAGAAAAACTACGTCATAAAACAATACAAAAAATAGTGGTGAAAGGTCTCGGTAACCAGACGATCGTTTCAAAAAAAAAGATCGTGTAATGTGCAGTACAACTCTTTCGCGAACTTGCTGAAAAATCTTGCTTAGTGTTTTAAGTATATGGAAGATAATTTTTCTTTTATATATAATTGTAATATGTGTTGAGAAAAAAATATCGTATCCAAAACTGGGTTATATGAATATTTGCTCCTCGTAGAACTAAAATTCGTGATAGTGAAAAATCAAATTATTTCACATTAGTACCAACTAAATTAATTTCCTATAAAAGCTTCATTCATTTGCAGACTTTACTCAATCAGTTTTACCCTACGGTTAAAAGAAATATAAAAGGCGCATACAAATACGTGCGTAGGACAGTAAAAAAGGCAAATTTGCAAATCTGGAAAGAGTTACTTCCATGACATCTTAAAACTTCAAATTGTTTCACCAGGGAGTACAGGGATTGTCAAGATAAAAAGTGGGCAGGATTTTGGTTTACCGGTCGAGACTTGTTTCCATTCGATAATCGTCAAAAAAACTGTAGAAAAGAACTTATTTTAAATGATATAAGAAGTGCAGGATCAGCGAGTGAGGAAGTTTTAGAGACGGTAGCATAGTGATCTGGAGAAGAATGTCGTTAAAAGCTGGAACTAAACTTTGTGTGTAACCAAGGAATCCGTTTATTTCCGGTAGATAATAGTTTACAATATGTTGTTTTATTTGCACCTTTCATAGGAGTTGAGTTAACTTTGAAATTATGTACGATAATGAACCTCACAGAATACGAATTTGAGGGTCCAGTTAGGTCTTGTCAGCGGGTTTCGGGACACATTTATGTGTTGGGAGACGTTTTTTCGATGCACGAATCAATTTTACATCGAATGTCGAAGTATACCAAGGCGAATTGAATCTAAAATCTAGTGAATGCCCTACCCGATATTAAAAATTACTATAATTTAATTTTAAACGATCTATATTTAAAAAAACAGTTTCTTTTAAAATGTACAAGTATATTCTTGCTTTGTTTAAAAAGCGTTTAAGATAATGAAACAATTATGTCGCTTACGATGATTTATCAAAAACCTATCGATTCAAAATACAAAATACACCACAACTTATTACGTTCTGGACGCGCGTTTCGCTAACCAAGTTAGCATCATCAGCAGGAGATATAAACTTTTTTATTATATTATATTTATATATTATATTATATATTTATAGTTTATATCATTTGCTGATGATGCTAACTTGGTTAGCGTAACGCGCGTCCAGAACATAACAACTTGTGGTGTAGTGTGGTTAGAACTCTTGTATTTTGATCTATCTTCCACCACAGGTTCAAGTGTTAGGACTTAATATCGATATTGTAATTAGGGAAGCTAAAATATTGGATATGCAAATTCGGAGGCCTATTAGATGTATGTGGGTAACCAATTGTTTTCGAGAAAACGACCCTAGAAGATTGAATTTTTGACTCTTCAAAGCCTCGTAAATTTCAAACGACTTAACTTGAAACAAAATAGATTTTGCTTTCTCATCTGAGTTATTAATTATCTATTTTTCCATACCAATTTCCGGTTTGACAGGAAGTGTCAAAATTTAACAGTTCCTGTCAAAGTAAGAATTGGTTTCAAGAGATAGAGATATTGGGTCGCTTGTCAGTTATAAAACTTCGAAGGGTCAAAAATATCAATATTCTAGCGTTATTTTTTCAAAACAGGTGAATTTAGGTATGGGAAATATAACGCAAAAACTATTTTAAATATTGAAAATAATATAAAAATGCAGTTAGAAAACGGATGTTACCATCGGTTTAAGGTACAAATGGCAACACCGCACAATTAGATTATTTTAGAAAGAACAAATATAATATATAGTAGAAATCTTTTTAAATTCAGAAAAATATTAGATTTAGAGTAAAAAAATGGAAATTACATTTGAGGTGTGACAGAAGTTTTCCTGTGCATTAGTTCCATAGAATTAGACACACTGAAGTTTTTAGTAACTAGCATTAACAGAAAATATATTGGATGACTTAGCGTGTCATTAGTGTTATTATCTCTTTTTTATATAAAAATTAAATTAAAACTTTTAAGATTAATAAAACTAATGTTTGTTTATACGCGCCAGAGGAAATATTAATACTTTGTTTTCAGTAAAATTGAGGCTTGATTTATATTTTGCTCTAAAGAAAAAAGTTTATTCAAAAAGCACACTATTTAAGAACCATGCATTCTATATAATTAAAAATAAATTAAAAAGGAATAGATTTTAAAAATTAAGTTATGTTATAGAATTCAATATTGTAATGATGTATATTCAAATTATTTAAAATAAAAACTAGGTTGATACCGATTGTAGAAGCAAGCGCCAATGGTCCAGGAAAGCATTAAAAACTCAAGTGAGCTGCGTAAAGTACAAGTGACTACAAAAATTCTAACAAATGTGTGTGTTTTTCCCTTCACCGTACTAACTTCAACCTGAATAAGTCACTTTAAATTGGATGTGTCAAAGTCCCGAAATTTGTTTTCGTATGTAAGTATGGCGCTAGTTGTCCTCGTCTCTCAACTAGTTGACTGTACTGATGAAGATACTAAATCAGAAAATGTGTCTACGGTTGGCCAAATGTCTTTGTGTTTTAACGGTCATCCCAAGGAAAAAATATTTTTGCTCTGTTATAGTTCTTGCCGCGTTAATCTTTTTCTACTTTTGATTTAATTACTTTTGGGTTATCAGTTTCGCAACAGGTTGGTTTATGTTGCTCCATGATAATAGAGTATCAAGTCCGGAGAAGATTTCGGATATTCTCTTGGCAACCACAAATGTCGCTTTTGCTCCTGTTGGTAAATATGGTGTTGTTTTGTGTGTTAAGTTTGGCGCTAGTTGTATTCGTCTCTTAACTAGTTGTCTACACTGATGAAGACACTGATTCTGAACTCCTGATTTCTCTATCTATTTTACTTTTATTGTTTTTGATAAGTGATCCTAAATTTTGGTTTACTTTATATGCGTTATTTAGAACATTCTTAGCAATATTAGAAACTTTTTAAATTTCCAGTGTAGCTATTTATTTTATATGGATATTTTACATTTTTAGAATCATAATATATAATTATAATATAATTTAATTGCTTTTTTTATTTGCTGCATAAGAAATTACTTTGTCCATTATAAAAAAGTCATATACATTATTTGCTGCTTTTTGCTTCCTGATATTTAATATAATTTTATACTAACATAAGTTATGCTTAGGGCTCTGGGAATAGAGAAGTGAAATGCTGCTAATTTATTTTTTTTTAATATTTTTTTCCATTATGGACACTGAGCTATCTAATGTTGTACTTCTATATAAAATAACATATAAATGTTTTTGCGAATATGGGTTTTTTATTTTAAACTTGAAAACATTTTTACTATGGCAGAGAGCCCATCAAAATTGCAGCTTAGGGCCCGTGAGTTTTTAAAACCACCACATTTTTCGTAGTTCAGTATTTATGCTACTATTTATTTTTGATGCTACTTTATTCATCAGGAAAATCTTAGACATATTCGCTTTATTTTTGTGCGGCGCTCGGCGATTAATTTGGCAGAACAGTTTTCCATATCCGAAATAATATTTTATTTATCATATCCAAAATAACATTTTAAAAACATAACAATATGATAAATTCAGGAAATATAAAACATTCAATTATAAAAATTTCAAATACTGTTTATTATCCAGTTGTTTTAACCCCATAAACCGGGAGTGAGGACTTTTTTAAATATCATAAAATAAATATTATTAATATAGTAGACTTTAAATCTTAGACAATTTAATTATATAGAACAATTAACAACTAATTAATATTAGAATTTTAGATTTTCTCATTTATTTGATTTGATATCATTTATAATAAATTTCATTTTAATATTAATTTTCTTAGACATCTTAACACACATGTAGAAAAAAATCTGTGTGATTTGTGTTTGAATAATCTTACAAGCTTATTTTTAGAAAATTATCGTTGACTATGTAGTTGTTTATTATTTCTCTCATTTATTGTTTAGTGTTATGGATAATTCCGTCCTACTTTCTACAAAATGCGGCTACTGTTAGAGGAACTAGAGGAGACAAAAAAATACTTAGGATTTTATTAAATTGGTATATGCAGATACGAAGGAGGCAACAAAGTATGCTGAGTTTTAGTTAACCGTATATTCACTAAAACTAAATTTCGGAAATACTTCTAAAAATTATAAAAAAATGGCATAAAATTGAAAGTCTAACACGTTACCGTAATTATTTCTGTTATTTAAATTGAACAGAATTAAAAATATTATTATTTTTTATGTTGATTCGACTATAGCTTAACGATTAAGGAAAGTTGTTCTTTTTTGTTCTTTGTTTATTGCTATTCTAAAGAAAATAAAGGAAAATCCAGGCGAAGCATGACTGTATAAAAAGTTATCCCCACGAACATGTAAAACAAACGTAACAGGTAATATTTTATGTTATAAATACAGGTACAACAGGTAGCCAATATGTGGTATTAGTGGTATAATAATTAACGCTGCCTAAAACCTTTTACTTAGGGATTTACGAGAGTTGATATCGACGGGGGGTAATTAATTCTTACTTTTGATAAAGTCTCTCTACTGTTTGCTGTCCAATCTGTGCAGACACGCAACCGTGTAGAAACCCGTATGAAAATTATATAGATTATATTTTGTTTTATTCCTTTCTTTATTTAATTATGATAATAATCTACTTGTTTTAAAGTCAAGGAGGGATAGTTAAACTGGTATAACTATAATAAATCAGTCTTGTTTTTATTATTTTAAAAGGGTTTATTTCAAGAATAAAGGTGTGGTATTTAGTTTAAAACAATCGAATTGGTAATATTTTTAGCAGTCATAAAAACGGTTATTCTATTTATCAACGGCTAAGTAATGTTTGCCTTGTTTAATTTTTGTTATTTTGCCCCAATAATGTTAACATGTTTCGAACTGTGCGATTTAAGTCACATTGAAAACTCTTTTTCGAATATAATATGGATTTGTTTTTTTTTTGTTTTGAGATAAATTCCCTAGTCAAAAGGAAACGAAAACAGCAGTGGTCTGCAGAGGACAAGAGAAAAGCAATGCAATACGTGCTGAGCATGTTAAAGAAAAGGGGCTTTAGTAGGTCTCAAATCATGTACCCAAGTCAACACTTAATAATAATGGCGAGAAATATCTAAGCAAATTAGTCAGTACTAAACGTGGTAGAAGACCTGCACTAGAAAAGGCTTTAGTTGCTACTAAATATGGAGTCGCGTTATATGATCTATGAATAGAAGATGACGTTTGAGTTGGTAGAACCAAACGGTCTTCTCACCTATTTCTGAAAAACCATCAAGCATCTGGATGGAAGAGGCTTTGCGACTTTATGGAGAGACGTCTTCACTTAAGTGAAGTTTCTTCAGTTTGAAGAATAAAAAGATTTACTTAAGAAAATGTCTATAGCCCTTTGACATTTTTGAACCTTCGAAGGAAATTTTCTGAAGGGATTTTAACAAGAGTTTCCGCACAATGTTAAACCATCAAGGAAACATGGCTCAGTTGTCCTAAATCTAGTTGGCCGTTGTTCTCATAATAAAAATATTAAACTCCTTGAACTTGCTCGGGAAAATAGAATGGAAAATGTTTACTCAGCATCAAGTAGGAAGATTACTTGGTGGAGCTAACAATCGCGCAGCATCAGTTGCGACCGCAGTCAATGGATTTAGAAAATGTGATATGTGTCTGCAAACTGAATATTTTTGAGGAATATAAATTTGTTCCTGAGTTGGAAAATACAAGTAACAATCGAGAAGTATCTGTACTATTGGACGAAGATCGACATCTTAAAAGAAACCCTCCTGATGCTAAACAACCTTACTGCAGTGAAGCAAGCCTTTAATATAGTTTCCATGCGATGCCAACTGATATCAGCCCATTGCCTTTTATAAGCCAGCCAGGTCCGACGATCACAAAATGTCGCATAATCAATACTGTGGTTTGTATAGACAGATTCTTCCTATAAGAACAATTTGGTCAAGGAACTAAAAAAAATAGATCTAAAGAAGGAGACAAAACACAAGAAAACATAAATGCTACTATTAAGCAACTTAAAATAAATTGTTTTAACCTTATAAGGTTATATTATTATATTAGTATCAAAGAATGTGATTTATATTACATTTTATATAATTTGTATAGATTTGTTACCAAATAAATCCATGCATATAAACCATGTTATCTGTATGACGAGGAATTCATTCATGATAATTGAAATATTGCCATATAAATGCCAAATTACCAATTTTTTTATCCTAACCTTGATTTTTTATATTTTTTTTGACTTATTTACTAAATTCTTGTATTATGTCAAGCCGAAGATCACTTTTTTTAAAATAATTTTTACAATACATGCACGCGTTTCATTCGGATAACAAAAGTTTGAAAGAAATATTTATTTATCATCTCCACAATATTCTTTTTTAAGTCTCCATCTAATACTTATACAAACATACAATACACACATACATTCATTTACTATATATATTTTTCTTCATTTTTTAACTGAAACTCAAACAGGCTTTAAAAAGATCAGCAGGTACTGTAAAATATAAATTATCCTTATAGAATATGCACCCCCCTCCCCACTGTGAAAAGTTGAAGGGAGAAAATCACAGATTTTTTAACTGTCGCGTTACTTGTACCATTAACTTCTCGTATGTAAAGTCAATGCTTGTACGCTAAATCAACCTGCATGCCAAGTTTTATAGGTTCACGGTTTTTTTCCTATTTAATGTGCTCCTCCTACCCCCACTGTGACAGGTTGGAGAAGTAAAATTATAATTTTTTTAATTTTCTTAGTGTGTGATATAAGATAGGTCGCAAGGCATTCACTGTCCATCACCAACGCCCGAATAGGGTGCAGCATTTCAAGAAGAAGTGAGTGAGTCATTCTCGAAATCAATAAAATTTGCATACATTATATCTTGAAAGTTTGAGATCTGAAATATGATCAAGACCGAAGTTACAAGCATTTAAAAGTACGCAGAATCATTATGAGGTAGCACTGGGCTCGGCAAATTTCATCTTAATAGGACCTTTGATTTTTGTGATAATTTGAAATCAAGTTTTGGAGCTCTGCCGAAAACACACAGGCAATCAGAATGACAGAAATCGGAAAACAAGTGTTAGGAATCCTAAAACGCATAGATCTGATATAATCTCGGAGGGTAAACTTAACAAAGATCGCACGAAACCTAAAACATATGGAAACCTGATTGTTAATCCATCCAAAACATAAACATTTTTCACGCACCGCAACTGGATAATTTCATGTTTAAGAAACTAATAAGAAAACCACTGTGCTAAACAAAATTCGTACAAGCAAACTTTCATAAAAGAACCCCCTGCAATCATAAATAGATACGCTAAAGTTCTTAAAATTAACATAAGTTAATTCAAAGCAGCTTTGAACTGACAACTAGCAATAAATAAATAGTCATGATAACAAAAGACAGCAAAGAACATTTCCTATAAAAGCTTTGATTTATAAACTATTGAATTGAGAAGTAAAAAATACTTCATTATACATAAACATGGAACTTTTAAAAATTTGAATATTGTGTTGTCATCGGGTTTATGTATGTATTTCACATCTTACTCAATTCCGATAACGGGAACTATTTTGTATATTTCAGAATTACTTTTTACGCACCCTGTATAAAACATTCTCGATTGGACGCCATAATATTGTATTATTATCGGGTTTTTTGCATATATACCAAACCTCAGTCAATTCCAATAAGAGGAATTTTATTATGTAGTTTTTTTTTCATTTTTTTTACGCGCATTGTATAAGACATTCACATTTGAACACCATATTATTTTATTGTCATTGGGTTTTTGTATGTATTTCAAATTTTAGTCAATTCCGGTAATTGCTTCAAAGGTTAGTTGCAAGATTTGAGCCAAACTAACTGACTAGGATACAAGTGAAGTTAAAAAAACGCTTTTAAAATGAATCATCTTTACGAATATACGGCATATAAAATATTATCCGGGGAATTAGTAATAAAAAAATATATATAGCAGTTCCTGCTTTTCTAGAGCGCAAAGATGGAGATCAGCTTTCGAAGACAAGTGAGTTAAAATCGTTACTACATAGTATATAACTAGTAAATAGGTTGTCAGCACATCCCTCGTAATTAATATATAGAATCGATGTATGTAAGGAAACATTAGATTATTTCCGAAAGTAAGAGAACTAACAAAATTTTTTATATAGAAAGATTTAGGACTTGTAAAAAATATATTAGAGTGAAAAAAAAATAGTCCTGCAGTCCTGATTGTGAAGTCATATCAAAACAATATTATTGTTATAAACATTATTCCTTCAATGGAACTCGTATTTCTGATTATTATTATACATTTATCTATAAGTAGAGAGAAACTTGAAACAAACTTTGTCATAAGGAGCAATGTATTTCCCTTGTCTCCACCATGAACCGTTCTGTGTCTCTCTCTAACACACCGCCTCTTATGGTATACGTTCTTCTCAAATTTCTCTGGTATCTTTAAAGATAACGGATCGAACCTAGTTTAATTATAACAAGCAAGATGTATATTTATTATTCAGGGTATTCCATATAAAAAAGGAAATTTGTTTTGACGTGACTTTATGACCAATCCTGTATAATTATTTTTCCTTCATTCCCATAGATTTTTGAAAACCGTAAAACTTTCGCGATTAACGTTTTTTGCTAGCTCTCTTACCTTTGGAATAACGTAGAAAAAATCGACAGTTTCCATACATTCCAGCGACCCTGTTTGATGACTTTTGGGATAGTCTGGTTAGACTCTATAAGTAGAAAGTGAGTCAATATACAGCTTTTTTCCTATAGACTATCGTCAATGTCGTTTGTTGATCAGTAATTTTTTTGTTAATATATTTTTATTTCACATTACACCAGCGTCCCAACAAGGATACCACATTCCCTATCTGAAATATGTCCTGCAATGCCTCAGGTGTAATGATCCAATTCAATTAAACAACGATCGCGATTTTGCTCTTTTTTGAGCTCATCAGATCGCCCCTTGTAGGGCAAAGGAATAAAATGGAAACACAGTAACAACTATTATTTCCGACCGGCATTAAATGAAACTGTTGAATTCTGAATTTCAGCTAAATCGTAATCGTCGTTTGATTGAATTGAAGACAAAGATTATGATATATATATACATATATATATATATATATATATATATATATATATATATATATATATATATAGAGCTTCACCCAATATATAGACCATATCTATAATTTCATTTTGTGAAAAATTCATCAGACGAAATACAATGCACTAACAACAACAACAACACGTTTTTGATATTTCATACATTTAGTCGCCAGTTGCTATAGATTGTTTTTTCCATGGCTACTTTGATTGATCGAGTTGTTGATTTTCTAAATTACGCAAAAAAAAAAAATTTGAAAATATTTCGAAAACTATTGAACTAAATAAAAATATACAGGGGGTTCGATTTAAAAAGACTGAAATAAATTGGTTTGAAAATGTTAAAGTTGGGCATTTAAATTAAGACACCTTGTATGTGATATCTTCAATATTACGAAAGCAGTCTTTTATTCCATGCTTATATTGTGAGCAGCAAAATATTTTATTTTTAGTGGCACAACTAGGCGTTATATTGCTAATCATAGATGTGCATCAAATTTAATTTTTTTTGTTTAAAGCTAAATATTTAAGAAAATCAATTTGAGCCGTAAAACATGTTATACAAAAAAGTGTTAGAATTTTATGTAGAATTTAAAAATCAACTCAAATATAGGGTATACCATTGAAAAAAATACAACTTAATATATTAAAATATTTTTAAAATGAGCACGACATACTTACATATATATCCCACAGCATAAACAGTTTGTTTCCAGATTTTACCTGTTCGACGTAACTTTACTTTTTGCAATCGTTGACTCACCCTGTACTATAGCTATTATTTTTACTTAAAATAAACTGTTAAAAAATAGTGATTTAACTAATGATTAAACTGAGGACCAAAGGTATATGAAATAATTTTAACGCAATTCTTGTTTGTCATTAGAAGGAAGACTTGTTAGTACAACAGCGTTATCCGCTCTGCACAACTTCATAATTTTCTACATCAATAAATTATCAAAATTTATAGAGGTGTAATACATATGTGTTTTTAAGCAT
Organism: Kuschelorhynchus macadamiae; assembly: GCA_030620095.1. Taxonomy (NCBI): domain Eukaryota; kingdom Metazoa; phylum Arthropoda; class Insecta; order Coleoptera; family Curculionidae; genus Kuschelorhynchus; species Kuschelorhynchus macadamiae. Next base: position 83,582 of record JAUTXW010001507.1, read on the forward strand.
CCATGCAAACAATAACCTAATAAAGTAAGATCTGCAAATATCGGTTGATGTTAACTGCGCCGTAAACCATAACTACATTTACCTCCCTCGTAAAGAAGTAGTGTTGAAAATCATCCTCCGAGATTTCTGCTAATCTTCATGTTTTCTCAGTTTCGTCGATCTCACCGTCTGTCTATATATTTGCGGCTTAGATAAAAAACTATTTGCCAGATTGACTTCAAATTCTTGCCAGACGGTTATTTGGAGATGACCTGGTAACATTTTGGAAAAAATCCAAAATGGCGGAACGAAATGGCAGCCTAGTGAAATGTGGAAAATTATTACTAAAAAACTAATTATCCGATTTACTAGAAATTTTGCAAGAAATAAAGTATTACGTAGGAATCAACTGTTAAAAGTTAGGTATGAATCCAAGATGGCGAAACAAAATGTCGGCTTAATAAAATATTTAGAAAATCAGCTTATCAGATTGATTTCAAATTTTGTGCAAGAATTAAGTATGATGTAGAAACTAACTGGTAAAATTATGGCGGTACGAATTCAAGCTGGCGGCGATATAAATTGTTTGTTGTGAAAAAAAAATCACCCTGCCAGGTTTTACCTATCTTCACATTCAAGCGCCCCTTAACACACGTTTTCTTAATTCTTTCAGCCTGTATGTTGGTATTTCTATCTGTCTGTCAGTTCGCGGCATAGCTACAAAAATGCTTACCTGATTCACTTCAAATTTTGGTAAAAAATTGAGGTTTTACATTAAATTATGCATAAAAATTAAACGTTATATAAGGATAAACTGGTACGAATTCGACATGACAGACGGGAGAAAATTGCTCCTAATAAAAATGTTTTAAAAGAGGGTACATATATATATATATATATATATATATATATATATATATATATATATATATATATATATATATATATATATATATATATTTATATATATATATATATATATATATATATATATATATATATATATATATATATATATATATATATATATATATATATATATATATATATATATATATATATAATATATATATATATATATATATATATATATATATATATATATATATATATATATATATATATATATATATATATATATACATATGTATATATATATATATATATATATATATATATATATATATATATATATATATATATATATATATATATATATGTACCCTCTTTTAAAACATTTTTATTAGGAGCAATTTTCTCCCGTCCGTCATGTCGAATTCGTACCAGTTTATCCTTATATAACGTTTAATTTTTGTGCATAATTTAATGTAAAACCTCAATTTTTTACCAAAATTTGAAGTGAATCAGGTAAGCATTTTTGTAGCTATGTCGCGAACTGACAGACAGATAGAAATACCAACATACAGACTGAAAGAATTAAGAAAACGTGTGTTAACGGGCGCTAAAATGTGAAGATAGGTAAAACCTGGCAGGGTGATTTTTTTTCACAACAAACAATTTATATCGCCGCCAGCTTGAATTCGTACCGTCATAATTTTACCAGTTAGTTTCTACATCATACTTAATTCTTGCACAAAATTTGAAATCAATCTGATAAGCTGATTTTCTAAATATTTTATTAAGCCGACATTTTGTTTCGCCATCTTGGATTCATACCAAACTTTTAACAGTTGATTCCTACGTAATACTTTATTTCTTGCAAAATTTCTAGTAAATCGGATAATTAGTTTTTTAGTAATAATTTTCCACATTTCACTAGGCTGCCATTTCGTTCCGCCATTTTGGATTTTTTCCAAAATGTTACCAGGTCATCTCCATATAACCGTCTGGCAAGAAATTGAAGTCAATCGGGCAAGTAGTTTTTTATCTAAGCCGCAAATAGATAGACAGACGCTAGACGGTGAGATCGACGAAACTGAGAAAACATGAAGATTAGCAGAAATCTCGGAGGTTGATTTTCAACACTACTTCTTTACGAGGGATTTAAATGTAGTTATGGTTTACGGCGCAGTTAACATCAACCGATATTAGCAGATCTTACTTTATTAGGTTATTGTTTGCATGGATGCTTAAAAACACATATGTATTACACCTCTATAGATTTTGATAATTTAGAAAATTATGAAGTTGTGCAGAGCGGATAACGCTGTTGTACTAACAAGTCTTCCTTCTAATGACAAACAAGAATTGCGTTAAAATTATTTCATATACCTTTGGTCCTCAGTTTAATCATTAGTTAAATCACTATTTTTTAACAGTTTATTTTAAGTAAAAATAATAGCCATAGTACAGGGTAAGTCAACGATTGCAAAAAGTAAAGTTACGTCGAACAGGTAAAATCTGGAAACAAACTGTTTATATATATGTAAGTATGTCGTGCTCATTTTAAATATATTTTATATATATATATATATATATATATATATATATATATATATATATAAGTTGTATTTTTTTTAATGGTATACCCTATATTTGACTTGATTTTTAAATTCTACATAAAATTCTAACACTTTTTTGTATAACATGTTTTACGGCTCAAATTGATTTTCTTAAATATTTAGCTTTAAACAAAAAAAAATTAAATTTGATGTACATCTATGATTGGCAATATAACGCCTAGTTGTGCCACTAAAAATAAAATATTTTGCTGCTCACAATATAAGCATGGAATAAAAGACTGCTTTCGTAATATTGAAGATATCACATACAAGGTGTCTTAATTTAAATGCCCAACTTTAACATTTTCAAACCAATTTATTTCAGTCTTTTTAAATCGAACCCCCTATATATTTTTATTTAGTCTTGTTAAGAATAAAAAAATTTACAACTTTTATTAAACATATTATATACCTATCTTCAATAGTTTTCGAAATATTTTCAAATTTCTTTTTTTTTGCCTAATTTAGAAAATCAACACCTCGATCAATCAAAGTAGCCATGGAAAAAACAATCTATAGCAACTGGCGACTAAATGTATGAAATATCAAAAACGTGTTGTTGTTGTTAGTGCATTGTATTTCGTCTGATGTATTCTCGTCTAATTTAAAATGAATTTTTCACAAAATGAAATTATAGATATGGTCTATATATTGGGTGAAGCTCAAAAAAATTGCCTTCTGGCTAAAAGACTATATGAAGCGAAATAGCCGGATCGATGCGCGCCTTCTAAAGTGGCCTTTCAAAATGTCATGGAGAGATTTGATGCTAGTGGCAATGTAGCATATTCGAAGAGAACAGTTGTCAATAAAATTGCTACAAATCAAGATAGAGTTGGAAATTCTACTTCATATAGAAGAAAATCCCAGTTTAAGTAGTCGACAACTTGCTAGTTTAACTGAGACATCACAATCTATAGTAAGCAGGACCACAAGAACATATAAATATCATCCATATCATATGGAATTACACCAAGAGTTGCACGATGAAGATTTTGAAAGGCGTGTTAACTTTGCAACTTAATGATAAGGCGAATAGAAGCATATCCGGACTTTTTAGCGAATATCATGTTTTCTGATGAAGCTACATTTAGAAGCAATGGAGCTGTTAACAGGCATAATATGCATTATTATGCAATAACAAATCCCCACTGGGTACGAGAGGTACAACATCAAAATCCCTGGTCATTAAATATTTGGTGTGGAATCATTGGAAACCATATTATAGGTCCATATTTTTTTAATGAACCACTTAATGGACAAAGATATTTAGATTTTTTGAACGTTGAGCTGCCTATTTTTCTCAGACCACTCAGCATAGAAGAAAGAAGAGACATGTGGCTGCAGCAAGACGGTGCACCTGCTCACTACCATCGTGACGTTCGTGAATTTTTGGAAGCTAATTTTAATTAAAAATGGATTGGTCGTAGCGGTTTTATCGAATGGCCACCCAGATCTTGCGATATAACTCCATTAGATTTTTTCTTGTATGGTTATATTAAAGATCGTGTTTATACCCAACCACCTACAGCAAGGGAGAATATGCAGAAACGAATCAGGGATGTATGCGCCACTATATCACCAGACATGCTAGTTAAAGCTAGGCAAAATATTATGAAAAGGTTCAACATGTGTATTCGTGAAGGCGGCCGCTTATTTGAGCATCTTTTAAAATATAACTATGAAAACGTTTGATTAACTTTTAAAAGCGATTTTTTTTTAGTCTGATAAACGCTTTTTTCTGTATAACTTTAAAAATTAGTACCTATTAATCTAAGTTTTCGATTATCTAAATTGAAATGTATTCCTTCATTGAAGTGTATTTACTTATTTGCAAACTAGACGAGTAGACCCCTTTTTCAACACTATTTTTAATATTTATAATATTATGCCAGTTCACGGATCCTTTGCTTTGAAAAAAATTTAAGATTCATTCCAAAAACAAAATATTGTCTAAAAAGTTGTGATTTTAAAATCTTCATCGTGTAACTCTTGTATTAATGCAATATGAAATAGATGATATTTATATTTTCTTACTGTAGATTCTGATGTTAAAATCTTAAGGTTATTAGATCATTTTTTTTGTAGCAATTTTATTAACAAATTATTATATTATCTGAATTTTTATTGGATTAATTTTAGATAATAAACTATTATATTCATATTATATACTTTTGTTTTACTGACAGCTACTATGGCTACTTTGATCGAGTTGGTAATTTTCTAAATTACGCAAAAAAGGGAATTTTAAAACATTTCGAAAACTATTGAAGATAAATATATAATATCTGTAATAAAAGTTGTAGATTTTTTTATGCTTAAAAAAAATAAATAAAACTATACAGGGGGTTCCATTTAAAAAAACTGAAATAAATTGGTTTAAATATGTTAAAGTTAGGCATTTAAATTTGGACACCCTGTATGTAATATCTTCAATATTACGAAAGCAGTCCTTTATTCTATGCATATTTTGTGCAGAAGCAAAATATTTTATTTTTAGTGGCACAACTAGGTGTTATATTGCTAATCATAGATGTGCATCAAATTTATATTTTTTTTCGTTTAAAGCCAAATATTTAAGAAAGTATCAATTTTAGCCATATGACATGTTATACAAAAAATGTTATATAGAATTTAAAAATCAAGTCAAATACATTAAAATCCCATTCAAAAAAATACAACTTTTAGTAGCCCTACTTTTTTGACGCACCCCGTATAATTCAAATATTTTTTGAATGAGCGCGATTTACATATGTATCCCATAGCATAACCAGTTTGTTTCCAGTTGTACGTGTTCGACGTAAATTTACTCTTCTCAATCGTTGACTCACCCAGTAGAGGTTACTCGGTCTTTCACAGGTTGGTTCTACTCTACTTAGAGCGAAATGCCATGAAAAAGCTAATTGTAACTCTTTATGGGTAATCAGTGAATAAGGACCGGCTGTGAATGAATTCTATTTCATTAAAAACAAACTAATACCTTTTCAAAAAGATTTTGTTCCTATAAGTTTTTAATACCAAAAATCATTTGGTCGGTAATTGGTGGCAGGGTGATTCCTAGCGAAAGTCGCGAAGTGTGATGTGAACATGCCGTGACTTGATGATGGTGATCCTTAAAATATTTTGTTGCATACTGAAAAAGAAAAGCTGAGCAATTTTGTAAAAATTAAAATGATAATTAAATAACTAGAATAAACTCTCAAATTTAAAAGTGTGTCAAAAACTTGGCATAGATTCACTTTATATATATTAAAAAGATGCTGATTCACAATGAAAATTAAATATCTATTAACACGGCAAACAAGAGTGAACCTTCTGCTAATACATAATGCAGAATATAGAATTAAAATAAAGGTATGCGATAGAATTTAATTGAAAATGCATCTAAAATCTGATAGAAACGAATGCCTTAATTAGAAGAAAAACCTGTGAGTTAATAGTATATTACATAACAAGTGTTTAAAGGGGAAGTTAGCAAACGAGGTGGTATTTAGCAAGGGACCAAGTTCAGAAATCCTTCGAGTTTAAAATCACTTTCTCACAAGTAATAAATGTATACTATTTTTCCTACAACTACAATGAATCTTCAGTAGAACTTTATTTCCTTTACCCTGAACTTTTCTGGCAATGAATCTTTCCTTTTATTAGGAATAGTGAAGTATAACCCAATTTATATAAAAGATTAATGCGGCAAAAACTATAAGAGAGTAGAAAAAAAATTTTTGGGGTGACCGCTAGAGCAATGAAATTTGGAATAAATGTTATAAATAGTTTCAAGGTTTTTTGAACAATAAATATTGTACTCTCATTTAAATTACATATATGTTCCAAATTTTATGTCGATTTCCAGGTTAGTTGTCGTTTTATTTCCTTTACCCTGAACTTTTCTGGCAATGAATCTTTCCTTTTATTAGGAATAGTGAAGTATAACCCAATTTATATAAAAGATTAATGCGGCAAAAACTACTAGAGAGTAAAAAAAAATATTTGGGGTGACCGCTAGAGTAATGAAATTTGGAATGAATGTTATACATAGTTTTAAAGTTTTTTGAACGACAAATATTGTACTCTCATTGAAATTACATATATGTTCCAAATTTTTTGTCGATTTCCAGGTTCCTTGTCGTTTGAAATGGGTACTTACTTAACTTAAAAGATTTTAATTTGTATATAAAATAATTAGATGTTCTGGTATTCGTTAATTTTTCTATTTATTTTAAAAGTTTTTTATAATGTCCCGTATATTATGTACTAATTGTTTGTCGTCCTGTTGTTTTATTTTTAGATTTCTGTTTTACTGAGATTCCATATGAATATAAAAACTATTAGGGAAACGTAAACAATTACATTTTTGTTTTCTCTTTTTCATCCTTAAAAAAGACCAAATATAGGGTCGAAACGTCGGCAACTTTATAGATAAAGGAGCTTTTATTTACTAACCTAAACACCAAAAATGAAATTTTCGGCAAGTATAAGAAAATTTTGATTTAATCATATTTTTTATTCGCCAATATGTCAGGATCTAGTATTTTGAGATATATCTGATTTCATTCGACTAAATATTTTTTCTATTTTTATTTTTCATTTTAATTTATAATCAATAATCTTTTAGATCACTTACACCTTGATATTTTTATTCATCAGTATCATTTATTTTTACAGTTACAAGATTCTGGTTGCTCCAAGAATTTCTACATACCAGACAAACGCCAAATTCTGATTTAAAATTTAATGGACGGCATATTAGAATAGTACAAAAATTGAATTAGTTCATCTAACTCAAATCTGGCAATATAATTGTGATCCACTTTCTCTAGAGCTATCGAGTTGAAATCGGACCCGCAGATATAAATCTTAGACAGTGGCATATAGTCCATGTTTTTTGTTAATACAACATTAGAATAACACCCACAAAAATCAACGATTTCTCTTTTTGCGAGCGAAAATCATGGTAATTTCTTATAAGAAATTTTGCTTTTAAACATTTTGCCTCGATTCTTAGCTCAAAGAAGGTCAAGTGCCACCCTAAATATGACACTGATCTTCGATAACCTTTCTTATCTGCACATTTTTCGTTGCCTGATAACAGAAGATCTACATTCCCATAAGAGTGGACACCACCGTTTACTTTTGATAACATACATAGTCAAAATTGGAACCTAAAAAAATTTAGTGAGAATAAGTTTTATTCAAATTTTTTCGATTGAGAGTGAAGACCGCCCAATTTTGATCCAATGTGTCTGCAAAAAAGTCCGCATCAAATCGGAAATTTTTTATTAATTTACGGGTGAAATTTAGTTTTGCGATTGTATGTCTGAGAAGCAAAAATAACAAATTATAAAGTGGTCGCGTGACTTTCGTTACCTGTCAAAACTGACATTTTTTGATCAAACCTGATTTAGAAAGATAACTTAATAAATACTCAACAGATAATACCACTTCAGTAGTCTAAATGGTGTTTTTTCTTATTATTTTTGGGTAAAAATCGTTTTCATATCTAGTTTGATACAAAGTTTGTTTCATTTTTACAAATGATATTTTTGCTGATTTTAAAGTAAATGCATTTGGAAATTAAATTCCCCGCTTTATATAATTTTTTTCCTTGCTGAAAGTCGCGTTGGAACGTATTCAGTATTTTAAGTTTTGATTGTGACAACGTGAAGCCACCAACAAGGGCTGATCCTGTTTAGGTTTTGAACATATTGTGTATAAAAACAGTGAACAAATATCAGCTAGGTAATTTATGATTTTAATTATTTATTTATTTAGGAAAGGTTAATCGTTTCAATTTTACAAATTTAAAACCTTGGAATTTTGGTTACAATGGATTTTTTTACAGCTTAACAGTCATTTTATAAGAGGCACTTTAAAAAGCCATTTTACCTAAACTTTAATAAGTCACTTTAGAAAAACTTTTTAAAATCACAAAGACTTTATAAAAGCTTTTATTGGGCTATGTAATTTGTTATGCCCAAAGCACAGGTTTCTGAGGATTTTGGTCCCATTTGCCTCCAGTACTGAGAGCAACCAGGTCCAGGGGTACCAGGACTTACAGCTAAACGCCAACTCCAGACTGTAGGGATAACCGACTTAGCAGGTCTTAGTGAGAATATTTAAAACTTTCTTATTTTCACTTTTAAAAGTACCTTTGATTACTTGCAATTTTTTTTTATTTTAAAACCGAATATATAACTCATTCTTCTAAATCAAGGATTAATCATAAATAAAAATAAAAAAATGTTTTATTTGTAATGTTTCAAGTTCTTGTAATAAAAAGGGTATATTTTTAAATATTTGTTTTCTTCATTTTCTCTCAGCAGCAATTACGAACAGACGAGAAAAGCGTGTAAGGAGGAGAAAAGATTTTCTTATTTTAACGTGCGTTGGGGCCCTTCCAATATCTTGTTTATTTGATCTTTCTCTTTCTTGCAATCTTGAAAATGAAACTCCCCAAAGCAAAACTAACATATAAGCTAGCCTACGGGTCATAACCATTTCTGTTGAACACATTGTAGTTGCACTTACGTATTTTGTCTTTATGATGTGGATAAGAAAAATCGAGTTTCCCTTACAGCACAAAAATTATATATGATATAGAGATACACCTGGAAAATTTTGGTACGTATTCAATATGATGGAACAAAATGTCGCTCAATGAAAATATGTTAAATCACTTTCTTGCCAAATTACTTTTTAAAAAATTATTTTATTATTCAAAAAAATACAAATTAAAATATATACATTTGAACTTGCAAAATTACAGAGTAACGTTTAACAAAATGAATTCAAGCTAGACTGAACTAACTTTATACAAAGAAAAATAACTATTTATATGTTTCGTTATGCTGACTCAGTGGGAACTGTTTACTTCGTTCTTGAACACTTGGGTCAGGACGTGGGTTCTGCTGATGAAGCTTTCTTGGTATAGACTTGTTTTCGTAAATAAGTAACACCTGCTGTTTATGAGAATAGGATGATCTACGTCGTTAACTGATATGTGATACTTTGTTATTGAGATAAGCTTGGCTTTCTGAATAACTGCGTTGGCGGGTGATAGCTGATAGTCTGGGAACCAAGTTTAGCAAACTTGTATGATGAAATAGCTGGTGAGAATAGATATAACAACTCCCCCATCAAGATGAAAGTTGGTACGTGGAAGCAACTTTCAAGCTGAATGTTTGTTCAGGTTAAGTTCTATTTCTTCAGATTCTTCTGTTGGTTCACCAACACGTATGTTTGGTCGCCTTTTTGGAAATATTCTTCTCCATTGTACAAAATTTGTTCTGGACGTTGGTGGAGAAGGTGGGTAGTCATCACTATTGGCATTGACAATTCCAAAACTGAGGTTCTTAGGTTTTCTTCTGTAACATTTACAAAATATGTACAGGATAATTAGACTGATGATCAGAGTTATGGTCAGGATCGTAAACCAACCGATATGTTTCTTTACGAATGGTTGGTTGATTAGTCTGTCCAACTGATCAGAATATTCATTTAATTTATGTTGAGCGATATTTAAGTTTTCTGTGTCAATGCCGTGTAACTTAAGAGGCTTCAAGTCTGGTACATGAATCTTCTCAGGATAATGGCTGCAGCAATCATATGGAATTTGGATTGGAACGTTGCTGTAGGTAACATTATCGTAAATATTTACAAATTTCTTCGCTAGGTGCTGCCAATAAATGCACTGCACTCTGGTTGAAGTTTGATTACGGCGTTGGTACTGATTGTTTGGGTAACAACGTCTCTGGAACCACATTTAATAGTCACAGGTAGAGGGTCTGCAACGGCAACTAACCAGGAGTTTTGATTAAGTTCTTGCACATGATAGTCTTTGGCTAGGATAACTGAAACTTGGCACGTTCTTGGAAGGCGATTGATTAATCGTAGTAACTGGGCTTCACAAAGAGCATCACTGTCTATTGGATATGGCAGGATGTTGGAACATATTAGTGTTGGGCTGCTCAAAAATTTACATGATTCCAAGTTGCGAATTGTGATATATAATAATGAATCATCGTTTCGCGCAATTAAATTATTTGTTATTGAAAGAATGTGGTGAAGACCTGTTCGATTATTTAAAATTGGTATTGGATATAAATGAAAGAGAATATATTTTTCTGGATCAACTAATGGGATTTCGAGAACAAAAATTACTTTTGAATCATATTGATATGCCTTTAGTTCTATGATTTCGAGATATTGAGCCACACATGAAGGGTGAATTAACAAAGGTAAATTATTTCTTTCCAGTGATTGAGATATGTGCTTTAGTGATTCTATTAACTCAAAAGGTGTAATAATTGAACTGTGTAAAATCCGTAAACGGGCGAAAACAATTGAATTTATAATATCATTCAAAGCATTTTTAAGAAATGAATAACTTTCCATTAATAGTTCGCAAATATTTAATATTTCTATTTGAGAGGAATAATATTTCAGATCGTCAGAAATATCCAGTGTTGATTTTCGAATTTCTATAATAATATCATTATTGAATGTTTCTTCGTCAATTTTAAGTTTCTGAATAGTTGAATTAAATTCTTTTATTACTGAGGTAGTTACTGAGATTTGATTTTTAAGAAGATTTTCGATTTGATGTTCATCATGTGTTATTTTTTCTATACAGTCATTAAAATATTCGCCATCTGAGGCATCTAAGTTTCCTGTAATTCCTTTCCAAAATGTTCCTATACCATTGAAAATTCCACGTTTTTCTCTAAGAATATATTTTTTAGTATCTGCCATTATCTCTGTATATTTTTGATTTACAGCTCCTGATATTTGTCTAAGGAGACTAATATGTGTTAATACTTCAGATTTAAATGCTTTCATTCGTGGTACGTCTTCGTTGATATTATTAATAAGATTTTCTAAAATTCTATCATTATTTACAACCTTGCATCCTTAATTGGTTCTAAGTCTTTATAGGCAAGAAATGTCCATTTGTCATTAGAGATTCTTATTTTTGCTTCTTCATGAAAGAAGACTCCTATGGTGTTGTTAATTGGACTTATAGAGTATTGGGACTGGACTACTGATGATAGTCCGAGGATGGTCCTGGAAGAGAAATTTGCTCGTAGTATGGTTTTAATTTATCAAAATTTATTTTAGATTTTTGTTTAGTATTAGGATTTTATAAGAGGGCTGAGTTTTGATAAATTTCGAGAATTTCGAAAGGGCCATTAAATTTGTTTTGAGATTTATCTTTAATTTGGGATTCGCGTACATATACTTATTCACCTATTTTACATTCATGAGGATGCTTGGGAACATGTTGATCAAAACGTTCTTTTGCTTTTTCTTTTTGTTGTTTCGTTTTATCACGAGCAGATTTATAAAGAAATTGCATACGATTGTTTAAATCACGTATGTGTTTTGATATGAGGGTTTTCTCATTATATAGGATTTCAGGGGGTCTAGAAGAAGTATGTCCGAAAATTAGTTCAAAGGGCGTAAAACCGTGGGTTTTTTTTTTCGTGTTATTGTAACAAATAACAGCATACGGAAGTACGTTGAACAGATGTTCATGTGGGTTTTCGGTTTGATTAGCTCTTATCATTTCGCTAAGTGTAGCGTGAAATCTTTCTAGACAGCCGTTTGATTGGGGGTGACCTACACTTGAAAATGTTATTTTTATGTCGTATAGTTCACATAGGTCTTTCATTAGCGTATTATTAAATACACGGCCATAATCACAATGGATTCGTAGTGGGGTACTATAATGTTGGAAAAATAAAATAATAGTGTTAACGATAGTTTTTGCCGTTTTATCTTCAATTGGATAAGCTTGGGTAAATTTAGTAAATTCGTCTCGTATTGTCAAAGCATAGTTTCTAGATGGATATTCAAATGTATCGATATTTATTCGTTCAAATGGTGTTTTCGGTGTTTCTGTTATCACTAAAGGGTTGCTTAAATTTTTTCCGCATATTTTAATTTTTTGACATGTTTCACAACTTTTTATAAAATTTTCTATATCTTTAATCATTCTGGACCAATTATATTTTTCTTTGATGCGTCTTAAAGTTTCGTTAATTCCGCGATGTAAATTACTTTTGCCTAAATGGTATTGTTCCAGTATAATTGGTATTTGGTCTTTATCTGGGATGGTTACAATATTTTGACAAATACATATTTTAATATCTTTGTCTGCAAAGATAAAAGAAAATATTTCAAGAATAGGAAGGTCTATTTTATTTTCAAGAAAATATGTTGACGAAAGACCAAATTCGTTTTGTCCTGTATAAATAATATAGAAAAGATGTTGGACTACATTTTCTGGATCCAGTAACAAAGGAATTATGTAATATTTCCGATTTTTAACTGTTTTACTAGAGAAAATATTTAGTCTTTGTATTGAAAAATCTGCATTTTCTTCAAAAATGTCTTCCAATATTTCATGATGTAATTCTCCTTAATTCTTTTGTTGAAAAAAGGTTATTATGTTTTTATGTGATTTATTTAGAAGTTGTTCGTTTGAAGTTTCAATTTTTGAATAATCAATTAAAGATTTTGTTTCGTACATATTAGCAAATATGTTGTAATCTTCAGTTATTTTTTCATCATCGAAATTTAAATTTGAGTTATTAGATTTTTCGTCATCGTCTTGGTTTGTCGCAAAAATAGAGAGTTTTGATTGGAATTTTGCGCATTGATTAAAATGATTAATTTTAATTCTTGATAATGCGTCTGCGTTTTTATTGATCTTACCGGGTTTGTAAATTATTTCATACTCATATTCTTCGAGTTTAAGTCTCCAGCGTGCTAGTCTACTATCTGGGTCTTTGATTGAAAAAAGCCAAGTAAGAGGGCGGTGGTCTGTGATTAGTTTAAATTTTCGGCCAAAAAGATACGGGCGAAAATGTTTTACTGCCCATACGATTGCAAGGAGTTCACGTTCAATAGTTGAATAATTTGTTTAGGCTTTACATAGGGTTCTAGATGCATAGCCAATTGGTAAATCTTTTCCTACAGCGCAAAAGCACTAGCATCTGGGGTCAAAAGAAATAGTTCGTCAAAATTTGGGTATATAAGAATTGGGCCAGAAATTAGCAATTTTTTTAGTTCGTCAAAAGATTCTTTGCAATCAGAATCAAAGTCAAATTTTATTTCTTTTTTGAGTAAACGAGTAAGTGATTTAGAAATTTTCGCAAAATTAGGAATGAATCGTCGATAATAAGCGAAGGAAAGATTTTATATCCTTAGGATTTTTTGGTTGGGGAAAATTTTGAATACATTCAATTTTTGCTGGATTTGTTTTAACACCGTCTTTAGTTATTACGTGTCCAAGTTATGCTACTTCTTTGCGTAAAAATTCGCATTTGTCTGGTTGTATTTTAAGATTAGCTTTTCTTAGTCGTTTGAAAACTTCGCGTAATCGATAGATATGTTCATCAATTGTAGCGGAATAAACTATAATATCGTCCATATAGACAAGACATCGTTCATTTAAAATTCCTAAAAGAATATTGTCCATTACACGTTGGAATGTAGATGGGGCATTCTTTAGTCCGAAGGGCATTCGTAAAAATTCATAATGACCATTTTCTACTGAGAACGCTGTTTTTGAAATATCTTTAGGATCTATCTCTATCTAATGGAAACCAGAAGCGAGATCAAGAGTAGTGAAATATTGACACTGTCCAAGTTGGTCAAGTAAATCTGAGATATTAGGAAGTAGATATTTACCATTAACAGTGGATTCGTTCAATTTTCAACAATCTATTACGATTCTCCATTTTTGTTTATTACTAGAGTCGATTTTTTTCGGTACAACCCAAACGGGAGATGACCAGGGAGAGATTGATGGTCTAATTATACCTTGTGTAACATGTTGTTTACTTGCGTTTTAACCTCTTGTTTATGTATTTGGCGATATCTATAAGATTTAGTAAAAATGGGCTTTGTATTATTCGTGTCTATCTTATGTTTAATTTCACTTGTGAAGGAAAGGTTGTCACCTTCTAGATAGAAAATGTCTTCGAAATTGACACAAAGATTTGTGATTAATTCTTTTTCTTCTTCGTTTAAATGGTCAAGTCTAAGCTGGGATCTAATAGTCGGGATTCTATTTGAAGTTTGAAATTCGGGAGATTCGGGAAGATTGAAATTAAGAAGTGTGTGTATCGAAAATGGTTCTATTTTGATATTTGAAAAATCAATTGTTTTTGGGATTGCGTTCGCATTGATAATTGTTTTCAAAAATTCGCCTTTTTGATTGACATGGACAAGGGCATTTGGGATATGTACTTTTTCTGTTTCTTTTCGGGATAAAATAGCATCGGTATTGATTAGATGACATTTTAATTTAAAAGCTTGTTCTGTTCTACCTTGTATAGTTATTTTATTTTTATTTGCCTCGTATGTTTCGAGTTCTGTTGAAGAGTAATTGTCTTCAACTTTATACAATGGTAGTGTTTTAAAATTGGTAATAAGTTGTTTATTCTTTAAATCGATTGTACATTCGTAGTGTTCTAGGAAGTCAAGACCTAGAATTCCGTCAAAATCAATGTCTAAGTTGTAAATATAGACTTTGTGAGGGTTACCGTTGTTAAATTTTAATAAAGTTGATTCAGTTATTAAAAGTTTTTGTTCGGTAATGCCTTAAATTGTTGCATTTTCGGGGAAACGATTTGAAAAGTTCTTTACTGTATTTTCTTTGAAAATTGAAATACCTGCACCAGAATCTATGAGTGGTTTGAAAGTATTTGTTGCGTCTTTAATATAGTAAAGATTTTTGGGATTTATAGCAAGGAAGGGATTTAAAGAAATTGTTATTCGGGGAAATTGAGTGAGGGATTCATATAGTCTAGCGTGAGAGTTTCGATTTGGGCTTGTATTTGATTTGTTTCTATAGGGGCTTGATTGGGTGGATGGTTTTGATTTGGGGATAAAAGAAAATTTTGATTTTCTTCGATTGGAAAATTTTGGTATTCTTCGCTTGGTTTGTTAAAGTTTAAATTGGGATCTGGATTCTCATAAGAATTGTCGTATTCGTTTTCGAATAAAGTAGAGGGGTCTTCATAAGAAAAGAATGAGGGATCTTGGTAATCTTGTTATTAGTCTTGATAATAGTCATTAAAATATATTTCTTGATTGTTATCGGTGCTAACCAAGTGAGCTTTAAAATTGGGATTTTTCTGAATTACTGAGGCTCGAAAATAATTAAAATTCGGTTGACGTTGAAAATTATTTTGAGTTGATTGGTTATTTGTAATATTTGGGGTTTGCGTATTTGGGCTTCTTTGTTGTTGCATGTTTGGTCTGTGTGACTGAAAAGAATTTGTTTGCGGGGCAAACTGGGGTCGCTGAAAATTTGAGTTTTGGGAAAAATTGGGACGTGGTTGTCCGTTATTGCCATGGCATTGATTTGCTGAATGACCAAAACGTCCACATTTAAAACATTTTTGTGTTTGAAAGTTTGGTTTTTTCAAAGATTGATTGAATGGTTTTGGTGGGTTTGGTTTTGAAACTTTTTGAGATTCGAAATAGGACAATTGAAGTTCACGTCGAATACGTATTTGGGCTTCAAGAAGATCTCTTGGGTTACTGGCACGAATTATATGTCCAATACGGGGTTCGAGACCAGTTAAGAGGGTGCTCAGGGACATGGATTCGATCAGGGTTATTTGGGCTTGTTTCTGTTGTGGGGTGAGATTAGACTTTTGTATATTAGCGTGCATTTTTGCATTTAGCACTTGAAGTCGGTTGAGGAAGGTTAAAGGACTCTCATTTGGTAATTGTTTGATACGTTGTAAGTCTTGTATCAAAGAAGACAAGTCTCGCGTATCTCCGAAGTGAGAATTTAAAAGTTGTTTTATTTCTAAGTAAGAACTAGGATTGCGAGAGCTTATTAGCTGCGCTGCTCATGCACGTAATTTATTTTTTATGTGGATTACTAATAAATCTTTTTGATCGCGTGTAGACATATTGTAAGCACAATCACAAGCATTGAGAAATGTTTGGAGAAAAATTTGATCACCATCGTATTCAGGAATTATCGAAAATATTTCGGATAATTTATACGGTTCAATTTCGGGTGTCTCAGGGACATTTTGTATTCCGTTATCAGTCATGGTTGCTCAATATATCACAATATCAAAATGAAATAATATAGGCACACAATATTATATAAAAAGGATACGAACTTAAAATTAAGAATTTAGGTTGATTGGCAGTACGTAAAGTAGTACACAAATCAACGTAAATTAAAGCAATACTAAAATCTACAAAATTTAAGTTTTTTTCTTGAAATTTGATTAACTCTATAATCAAAATTTGAAATTAAAATATTCTTTTGGATCTTTAAAATTTGTTTTTGAATTCAGTTTTTCGTTAACTAATTATCAAAATTGAAAAATCGAACAGTTTCCTTAAATTTGAATAAAAATTTCAATATTTTTGGAAAATTGAAAAAATAAAATTAATAAACGAGATGATTCAGACTTACGTTACTAGTAGAAACATCAGACTTCGTCGTGTTCTCTGCAGCAAATTCTACCAGAGGCTTCACTAGGTGTTCCTAATCCGTAAATTGACTGCGAGTTGGTGACGTCGGGTCGTGATTTTTCTCTGTTTTTCTTGTTTTTCACAGGTTCTTCTGAACAATGGATTGGGATCCTCCGTCGACAGTTAGAGTGCACAAAGGCTTCGTGTTCTGTTAGACGTTTTCAGATCCTACCGACTGCGCCAGTTTGTTAAATCACTTTCTTGCCAAATTACTTTTCAAAAAATTATTTTATTACTCAAAAAAATACAAATTATAATATATACATTTGAACTTGCAAAATTACAGAGTAACGTTTAACAAAATGAATTCAAGCTAGACTGAACTGTACTGAACTAACTTTATACAAAGAAAAATAACTATTTATATCTTTCGTTATGCTGACTCAGTGGGAACTGTTTACTTCGTTCTTGAACACTTGGGTCAGGACGTGGGTTCTGCTGATGAAGCTGGTATAGACTTGTTTTCGTAAACAAGTAACACCTGCTGTTTATGAGAATAGGATGATCTACGTCGTTAACTGATATGTGATACTTTGTTATTGAGATAAGCTTGGCTTTCTGAATAACTGCGTTGGCGGGTGATAGCTGATACACATTGGATCAAAATGGGGCGGCATTCATTCTCAATCGAAAAAATTTGAATAAAACTTATTCTCACTAAAATTTTTTATCTGCCAATTTTGGCTATGTATAATATTAAAAGTAAACGATGGTTTCCACTCTTATGGGTAGGAATATAGATTTTATGGGGTCCTTTGTTATCAGGCAAAATGTGGAGATAAGAAAGGTTATCCAAGATCAGCGTCGTATTTCGGGTGGCATTTGAGCTTCTTTGAGCCAGTAACCCAGGCAAAATGTTTAAAAGCAAAAATTGTCTTATAAGATATTACCACGATTTTCGTTCACAAAAAGAGAAACCGTTGATTTTTATAGGTGTTACCCTTATATTGTGTTAACAAAAAGCGTGGACTTTATTTGCCACTGTCTAAGATATATATGTGCGTGTCCGATTTCAACTCGATAGCTCTAGAGAAAGTGGATCAAAATTATATTGGCAGATAAAATTATATTGGCATATTTGAGTTAGATAAACTAATTAAATTGTGATACAATTCTAATATAGCGCCCATTAAATTTCAAATCAGAATGTGGCCGGTTTGTTTGGTATGTAGAAATTCTTGGAGCAACCAGATTCTTGATAACTGAAAAGTTAAATGATAGTATATCAAAATACCAAGGTGTCAGTGACCTTAAAGATTATTTAATATAAATTATAACGAAAAATAGAAATATTCAAAATATTTAGTCAAATGAAATCAGATCTATCAGAATATCTAGATCCTGACATATTGGCGAATAAAACTATACGTACTATTAAATCAAAATTTACTTATACTTGTGGAAAATTTGATTTTCGGGTTTAGAACAATAAGTAAAAGCTCCTTTAACTACGAAGTTGCCGACGTTTGGACTCTATATTTGGTCTTTCGAGGCTGAAAAAGAAAAAACAAGAATGTAATTGTTTCCATTTCCCTGATAGTTTTTACATACATATGGAATAACAGTAAAACAGAAATCTGAAAATAAACAAATTTATAAAAAGTATAAAAAAACAGAGATTAGTAAAATTAATTTAAAATATCTAAAAAGAAAAAAAATAAAACAGAGGACGGCAAACAGTTAGTACATAATATACGGGACACTATAAAAAAAAATTTAAGTTACGTACATATTTCAAATGACAAGGAACCTGGAAAACGACTTGAAATTTGGAACATATGTGTAATTTCAATGACAGTACAATAATATGTATCGTTCAAAAAATCTTAAAACTACTTATAACATTCATAAATAATATAACATAACATTAACCAAATTACGTACCATTCTATACAAAAATATTGGCATATAAAGGCTTAAATTCGATATTTAAATAGGCGCATTATCTATTATATTTTTTACCCCGTTGTCAGTTATTCGACAGTAATGCTCTACTTTTGAGAAACCTTTTATAAATTTTCAAATAATCTACTTATAATAAAAACTGCAAAAATATCCCGAGGTAATGGTTCAAGAACTAAACTGGCCAAAACAATCGAACCTTGCCTTTTGTGGATTTGCCTTATGTGACCATTGTGTGACCAGTTTCACCCTGTGTAAGGTAGTCTTGGCAAAAATCAAGCGCCTGAAAGTTTTAAGTCAATAAAATTTCCGTTTTGGGAAAAAAAATCAAAAATCAAATAAAAAGTATTCGTAACGAGAGTAAGGGATAGCAGAATGGAAAGTTGTAAAAAAAATGCAGAAGTAACAGAGGTGTTACTTCTGAATTTTTTATTTAAATAACATTGGAACGTATTGTTTTTTATAGATGCAGTGTTTGTAACAAATCAAAGAAAACCTAACCGAGGCTAACCAAAATCACAGCCCTATATTTAAAGCACGGTTACAAAATTATGTTATGATTGAAAAAATTAATTAAAAAAAAACCTGAGATGGAACCTAAGGCCTGTATTTACAAGGCAGACGCTTTACCTCTAAGCTACGTAGCTCACACCAGAAATTAAACGAACGTTGTTGATTCTCCGATATTATATAGCACAGATCTTTATAAAGACCATGTTTTATCGCAGTAAGATTGCGATTCCTAATGCTCGATATATTTAAGGATTCGGGTTTACCTAACGATTTACATACTTTTAATAAATCGTCAGTGTTTTTTTTAATGCTAATAAATTTGTGCTCAAATACGTAAAGAAAAAATTTTTCTCTTGGCATAAATAAAGCTCTACTCTTCGATTTTTATAAGTAAAGTGTTTTGACAAGTTTTCCTTTAACGGTGAACTCGAAATTGAAAAATTAGAAATTGAAGAAGGGGTCAAGCAGTAACCAAATATAACAAACAAAATTATTTTTGAAATGTGTATTTTAGTATTTTGATGAAAAATTCGCAATAGAAACCTTTCCAACACGTGGAAACACGTCCAATATCGATAGCCAGAATGTGTGAATATTTTTTCTCTTTGCCCTTTTTATACTAGAGCAACCAAGTAGTTTACATAGGAGGTTTGTGCCTGTATTACTTTTATTAATTTTTGGTGTTACCTTTATGATCTATATTTAACATAAAACCTACCTTTGAGCTATTACAATGATTTCTAAAAAGGTTATAAAAAAACTCGTTAAATGGCAAATTCTATTAAAATATCTGAAAAAATAATTTGCCTCCTGCTTCATTTTTTGCGACGCAAGCTTCGGACTAGGAACTTGATGGCCAAGTGGATAAAGAAAATGACAACTCCTAGTGGCGCAGCGGCAAAGCTATCTGCTCGCCACTACTGCACCCTCTGATTTAAGTTATTCTGCTTCATAATATAATGCAGAGTGATAGGAGAAAAAAACAGTTTTACGTATATTGTTTTGACTGTTTCATTAATAATGGGATCTATTTCTAAAAAAACTAACATGGCTAGCCAAACAAGGTACCAGTGTAAAAAACACTCTTTCGTTTTAAAGTATAAAATCATGCAAGCTATTTTTCTTGCATTAAGTCGTATTATGAAATTGTTTCACTGCTTAGTTCAATGAGTGTGCTTAAACATTCTTTTATTAGCTCTTCTAGCATCGCTTTTAAATTATTTTTTCCTATGGCCAAAAATGAGACTGACAAAAATAGCATTGTTAACTTGGCTAGAAATTGCTTGTCTGTTAAAAAATACTATTCACACGCCATATTTGAAAAAATGGTGAGCCAGCAAAAGCCAAATTATTTTATTTACATGTAATCAAAACAATTACTCAGTTTTCCAATACTAGTTTTGAAAACATTTTTACTTCTTTCGTAAAAGAGAAATATTGTAATCGTTAAAAAATCACCCCCCCCCCCGGTTTTTAGGACTTTTTGATGCCAAAAAACATGTTTTTCTCTATGCCGTCGTCTGCCTGTCGGTATATCTGTCTGTATGTCTATTTCTTCGTGGCATAGCTAAAAGCTACCCGATTTCTAACGAAAATTAGGAGACATATGAAAATAAGCTGGTAACATTTTGGTAAAAATTCAATATGGTGGAACAAAATGGCAGCCTAGTTAAAAAAGTATTACAAAAACTGATTATCCAATTTACCTCAATATAATTTGCACAAAAATCGAGTGTTACATAGGAATGGAGTGGTAACATTTCGGTATGAATCCAAGATGGCGAAACAAAATAGCAGCCTAATAAAATATTTAAAAAAAACAGCCCGAAAAAACTTCTTATTAAAAGGATTTTAAATTGTAGGCAAGAATTAAAAGAGATGATAAAATTGTGGTACGAATTGAGGATGGCGAAAAAAAATGGCGGTTAAATAAAATATTTAAAATATCAACTTAAAAATACCTTAATATTCAATTTACTTTAAATTTTGCACTGTAACGTTACAATTTTAAAGATATTGAGATGTGGTTACGGTTCCACAAGTACAAGCAAATTTTGATTTAATAGTTCGTATATTTGTATTCGCCAATATGTTAGGATCTAGCATTTTGAGATTTATCTGATTTCACTTGACTATATATTTTTACTATTTTTATTTTTCATTATAATTTATATCGATATACTATTATTTAATTTTACAGTTGCCGAGAATCTGGTTACTGCCAGAATTTCTACATACCAAATAAACGGGCCAATTTTTTTTAATATTCATTCACAATATATACAGTTTATCAGGACTATAGATTTGCTTACTATTTTAAATTATTTTATTCATGTTTTAAAATAAATCAATCAAAATATATATATAATTAGACTAGAGGGGTTTTGTTACTTTTACCAAATTTGATATTTCCATATATTTTCATTGTAGCCTATGTCTAATACAGACTGAATAAATTTTCCCATATTTAAAGTCGATTTCTTAAGTATAAGTAATTCAAAATCGACTTCAGACAGACAGAGAAACAAATCAAGCTAAAAAAATGCTTCTAAAAGGCGCTGCTAGTTTAAAGTAATGGCACAATTAAATAAAAGTGTCGTGAAAAATGCTCACTTGAATGTGTGTATGCAGTCAGAGTGAAAAGGTTGGAATAAATTCACTTAAAAATCAGGTATTTTTTTCTCGAGAAAACGCTCGGACACGTCGATTTTTAATTTTAATTGCCGTTTTTTAAATTATAATTTTATGTATATAGGGTGACCCAAAAGCAAGTTATGACGGTTAACTTTATTTTTTTAAATAGAATGTCCCTTTTTGTATTTTATTTTCGGATATTTTGATCACGTTTCATGTATCGTAATCTACATATGTCCAAATTAAATTGTCTAGATGACAAAATTATGTAATATTAAGTTAAAAATTGATCACCAGCAACATCCTGACAATATCCTAGACGATCATCAAATTCTTTCAAAACATTGTGCACTACTTGAGCTTGTATCAATCTAATTTCCTGTCTTATTCGGTCTTTAAAGTCATCAATATTGTTGGGTCTATTAACATCCACTGTGGATTTTAGGTAACCCCACAGATAATAATCTTACAGGGTCAAATCAGGGGATCTGACAGGCCATTCTATCGCACCCCGTCTACCAATCCACCTACCAGGGAAAACAATATCTAAATATTCACGAACATAAAATATGTAACAGGTAACAATGTTATTAATGTTAACGCTTTCAGAAGATTTGAATTTGTTTAATTCTTAATATGAACTTTATTCGGATATGAGAAATACCTAGTGCTAAATTTTGAAACTATTAGATAAACAAATATTTGGAAAGCGCAATAAATAGGTGCTATCTACACAAAATCCTAAGAATATGTAATGAAAAATTAATAAAAAGTAATTTAATATTTGTTTAATCGCGAAATAGTAAATATGAAGAAATGAAAAGTTCCAGTTGCACCAATTTCCCCTGCTATGCTTTGTTTGCCACACTTGTTTCAAGAGTTTGACCAACGTTTTATTGCGCTTTCTTACATTTTTTTTTGTCTAAAAGTTGGAAAATTTAGCACTAGGTTCCCTTCTTATCTGAACGCAGCTCATGTTAAAAATTGAACAAACTCAAATCTACTGAAAGCGTTACATATTTTACGTAATTTTAACGTTGATTCACTGTCAAAAGTAAATATTTGCTTTATCAAAAATAATTTTTTTAAACTGTGAAATGGTACGATTAAGTGAAAGAGAACTCATAGAAATATTAATGATGATTGGCTATTGAGATAGAATGCGTACCCAAAACGAAGTTTGTGAATTATTTAACAGTAAATACCCAAACAGGGCGCCTATATCTCAATCAACTGTATGTAAAATAAAAAAAAATATATACCAATTTGGGGCATGTGAGAGATAATTATAAAAAAATAAATGGTATCCTTATAAAGTTCAGTTAGACCCGGATAGGAGAACGCAATTTTGTAACATAATGATGGAGAGATGTGTCAGTGACCCTCAATTTTCACGAAGAATTTTGTTTTCGGTTGAAGCAACGTTTTGCCTAAAGTCAAAAGTGTGAATAGGCAAAATTGTCGATATTGGGCTACAGAAAACCCGCATTGGATAATGAATTGCCACACACAATACCTCCAAAAAGCAAATGTATGAGCTGGGATTATTGAAACCATAATTTTGAATCCCTTCTTCTTTGAAAAGACTTTAACTGGAGAAAGATATCTAGAATTTTTAACATTCGATTTGATACTTGCTCTTGCTATAACTAGTAGATCCCGATATTACTAACCTTCGTAAATATTCAGATATTGTTTTGACTGGTAAGTGGATTGGTAGACGGGGTCCGATGGAATGGCCTGCATCCCCTGATTTGACACCGTTAGATTATTATCTGTGGGGTTACCTGAAATCTACAGTATATGTTAATGGGCTCAACGGTATTATTTACATTAAAGACCCAAAAACACAGGAAATTATATTGATAGAAGCTCAAGTAGTGCACAATATTTTGCAAGAATTTGAAGATCGCCTAGGATAGGATATTATCAGGACATTGCTAGGATAGGATATTATCAGGATATTGCTAGTGATAAATTTCAACAATTTTTAAATTAATATTACATAATTTTGTCATCTAGATATTTATTATTTAAAGTTAATCCTTTTTTTAATAAAATTGGCTTTATATAAAACTTAATTTAGACGTATATAGATTATGATACATGAAAATTATATTAAAAAAAAATAAGTCAACTGCCATAACTTGCTTTTGGGTCACCCTTTATATATGAAATTATAATTTAAAAAAACGGCAATTAAACTTAAAAATCGACGGCTTCGAGCAGGCGCGTATACAGCTTAGTGTTATAGGTGGAGTTATTTACAAGAATTTTACAAGAATAACAAAACTATCGCCCAAAAAAAAAAGTAGGCACCTTAATAGCACAGACTTATTATACCCTTTTTCGTAAAATGTTATATTATGTGAACTTCAGCGTTCAAAATCCGCGGTTAAATAATTTTGTCATCGATGGAGGGGGGGTAATTACCCCTGATTATATGATTATACCTGATTTTTAAATGAATTTATTCAAGCCTTTTCGTCCTCGCTGTATAACCAAGATTCCTGCAAGTTATCAATTGCTATAACTCCATAAGTGACAAATTTTCTATGAAAAAAAAGTACGTTGCTTTCGGTGTCGCCCACACTGTTTTATTTTAAACAGAATCCTGTAATTTTTTTATAGACTATCGTATTCAGCCTAAAATCAGCTTGTCAATGAATTGTCACAAATTGTTTTCAAAATAGCGTCTGGACAGCCATTTTTTGAAAATTTAAAATTGCCGCTTTATACAAAAAATACAGTCACTGTTGTTATAAATTACTTATTTTAAACATTCCAGAAAAAATGTGTTTTTTTATTTTTTAGAACACTTCAATTTAAAAATCGTTTTGGATATTACTACTCCAATATTTTTAATGGCACTCTGTATATTTTTTGTTACAATCCTTTTCACCGTAAATTTATCTTTTTAAAGATGTGCCGCATGCTAGCCTTTATTTTCAAGATGGCGATATGCCAGAAATTTTTGACAAATCAGGATACATTTTATTTAAAATAAATCCCTATTTTGCTACTTTATAGTCATTTTGAAGATAGAGGTTAGTTTACAGGGTCCTACGTAAAATAAAATTGTAGGGGTCACTTCTAGTAAAACCAGAAATAACTTTCAATTCTTTTTACTTCCCCCATAAAAGTCATAAAAAGGAAGTATTATAATCGTCAAAAAATCACCCTCCGAGATTTTTTCAGATCTTTACGTTTCAGCGTCACTAGATGACGAAAAACATGTTTTCTCGATTCCGTCGGTCTGTCTGTCTGTCTGGCTGTCGGTCTGTCTGTTCGTGGCATAGCTAAAAAACTACTTATCCGATTGACTTTTTTGGTTTCAGGGTACTATGGGGATGACCTGGTAACATTTTGGTAAAAATCCAATATGGCAAAACAAAATGGCGGCCTAGTGGAATGTTAAATAAATTATTACTAAGAAAGTGCTTATCCAATTTATCTCAAATTTTGCTCAAAATTGAAGTATTATGTAAGAATTAAGTGGTAAAATTTTGATACGAATCTAAGGTGGCGGAACAAAATTGCGGCCT
The DNA here is from genome assembly GCA_030620095.1 of Kuschelorhynchus macadamiae. NCBI lineage: Eukaryota > Metazoa > Arthropoda > Insecta > Coleoptera > Curculionidae > Kuschelorhynchus > Kuschelorhynchus macadamiae. The sequence goes on from JAUTXW010001507.1 coordinate 109,125, forward strand.
GATCAAATATTTAAAAATTCAGCATGAAAAAACTACTTAATGCATTGATTTCAAATTGTGTGCCATAAATAATTTTAGTATAGAGATGAACTATTAATAGTGGGGTACTAATTCACGATGGCGGAACACAAGGGCGGCCAAATAAATTTTTTGTAATCCGAAAAAATCACCCTTTCAGGTTTTACATATATTCCCGTTTTGGCATCCCTAGATGCCAAAAATACGTTTTATTAAGTCCGTCGGTCCGTCTGTCGGTTTGTCTGTGTGTCTGTCAGTTCGCGGCATAACTTAAAAACTACTGACATCAGTAAAAATTCAGTATGCCGGAAAAAGATGGCGTCCTAGTAAAACGTTAAAAAATTATTAGTAAAAAAGTAATTATCCAATTTACATCACATTTCAAATTCACAAAAAAATCAAGTGTTTCATAAGAATTAATTGGTAATAATTTGGTATGAATATAAGAGAACAAAACAAAATGGCGGCCTAATAAAATATTCGAATAATCAGTCTGAAAAAAACTATTTATTAGCTTCATTTCAAATTTTGTGCAAACATTAAGTGTAATATACATAAGCAGGTAAAGTTTTATTAGGAATTCAAGATGGAGGAACAAAATGGTGGCCAAATAACAGGTAAACGAACTAACGTAAAAAAATCTTCTTATACAATTGACTGTAAATTTTGGAGAAAAATTAAATATAAAAACTGGTGCGAATTCAACATGACGTAATAAAAACTACTATTGAATTAATTTATAACTTATGCCCAAAATCAAGGATGGCATAGGTAGAAACTGGCAAAATATTGGTAGGGATCCAATATATTGGAAAAAAATGGCATGCAATAAAAATGTTTGAAAATACAGTATAAGTGTTCCTAAACAGTGGCGGCTCCTCCATTAGGTCATATGGTCAATGACCCCCAATAAATATTTCCAAACAGAAACAAATAAATGAAATAATACATAATATATATTTTATCACACACTATCGATGCCCCGCACCACGGTCTCCGGATGTTTCATTTTGTTGGCACCGATCAGGGCTGGCGACCCGCGTTAACCCCATGGTTATAAACGGAGGCGAATTTTTCCCTAGTGTTCTCGATCAAATTTTCACAGGGGCGCATAAATAATATACCCCTTCTTACGTTGGCAAAGTTTGGGTCCACAACCGCGCGGAGGAATCTTATAGGAATATTTTTGTCAGTTCATGCTTTTAATGTGGATCGTCTGATAGGTTGTCGTTACGATTGCGTTATTTTATAGATTTTATTTTGAAGAATTTACATTTTGTTTGTTGATTTTCTGGTTTAAATTAATGTTTTAAAGGAAGGAAGACACAGTATTTTAGAATATTAAGACTAAAATTTATTAAAAATTATTAAAAAGCCGTTTTTAATTATTTTGGCGAGCTGAACTTTAAGAAACGACTCGAATTTAAGACCAGTAGTCGACCTTTGCCGAAATTTAAAATTCAGCAAACAAGTAAAGACAAAGACAAAAAAGTAAATCGTTGTTTTTGTAAAAATATGTACGATTTATTTGCCTGAACATGCAGTTGCGAAGTTACAAAGACATTTTATTATTTCCCCTGAAACGACGAGCCACTGTTCCTAAATAACTATGTACTGAACTAATTGGTTCACACTTTACTATTCCTAATAAAAGAAAATATTCATAATGAGGGAAGTTCCGGGTAAAGCTATAGAAATGTCTTAAGTTTCGAAGTGATATTTTTAAAACTAAAAAAAATGGCGGCATGTACCCTTGGTTTCGTTATCTATATGCTGGTGGCTTTAAATTTAAGCGGAAAATAATGCTCTACCTTTGAAAAACTTTTATAAATTTTCTATTAATCTACTTATAACAAAACAATCGAACCTTTTTTTGTCGATTTTTTACTATTGATTTTTCACACTTTTTCCTAATAACCAAAGTGATACTACTCGAAAATAGGAAACTTTTTTATTTGAAACTTTTTTTTGTATTGTATAGTAAACAACCAGAAAAAAATTTTTTGTCTGCTCATAAACTCAAAACCACCATATTTTTTCGATTTTCTCGAAAACTTGATTTTTAACACTTTTTCCTAATAACCAAAGTGATAGTACTCGAAAATAGGAAAAATTTTTATTTGAAACTTTTTTTCGTATTGTATAGTAAATAACCAGAAAAAAATTTTTTGTCTGCTCATCAACTCAAAACCACCATATTTTTTCGATTTTCTCGAAAACTATCAATTTTTCACACTTTTTCCTAATAACTAAAGTGATAGTACTTGAAAATAGGAAACTTTTTTTCGTATCGTATAGTAAAAACCCAAAAATTTTTTTTTTATCTACGCATTGACGAAATACCCTAAAAAACTTAGAAAACAAAAAAAATTTTTTCCTAACATTTTTTCTCATCGACTTTGTTTTCCGATAGTTTCTAAATTAACAATTTTTTTCGAAAAATTTCTGTTGCAATTCAATGTTGGATGAAAATCATTCAGATTTCATCTCTCATAGTTTCCGAGTTATTACGGGTCAAAGTTGGCAAACATCTAACTATTTATAACCCTTTTTTCAAAATTCCATCAATTTCCTTGAAAAAATTACACAATATAGTGTCTGAGAATACAAGAAACTTTCTTCAAATAAACATTTTTCTATATATTCGGGAAATAGTCTAAAAAAATTATTGAAAGTTTTATAATTGTTTATATATGCATTTCCTCATACTTTAATAAATTTCATTGAAAAAATTACACAATATAGTGTTTGGAAAAACAAAAAACTTTCTTCAAATAAACATTTTTCTATATATTCGGGAAATAGTCTAAAAAAATTATTGAAAGTTTTATAATTGTTTATGTATGCATTTCCTCATACTTTAATAAATTTCGTTGAAAAAATTACACAATATAGTGTTGGGAAAAACAAAAAACTTTCTTCAAATAAACATTTTTCTATATATTTGGGAAATAGCCTAAAAAAATTATTGAAAGTTTTATAATTGTTTATATATGCATTTCCTCATACTTTAATAAATTTCGTTGAAAAAATTACACGATATAGTGTTTGGAAAAACAAAAAACTTTCTTCAAATAAACATTTTTATATATATTTGGGGAATAGCCTAAAAAAATTATTGAAGCTTCTATAATTGTTTATGTACGCATTTTCACAAAATTTAATACATTTTCGTTGGAATAAGAGACATAATGGTTTATTAAAAGTTTTATTTTCATAATAGGACACACACAATTTACTGGGTTATATATAGATATGTGACATAATATATTTTTTCTATTGGTTCAACCGCCGATCCATCATACGTTGCGAAATGTAATATCTCTTGTGCCGCATTTCTTAACTTATGCGACAAACACATAATGTGAGAATCAAGGTTTTCACTTGGTGTGATGGTACTATTGCTGTCACACATCTTTCAAACACTAGTTATTAAAATGTCTGTGTATTCTGATTTGTGAAATAATTACCAAATTGTTAATTAACCCAAACACCCAATTAAGAACCCAAATTAAAAGTCGAAAATAATACCAAATTAAGTAAATATTTCTAAATTTTGTTTATTCTATTAAGCACCAAAATTAAAAGGTGAAAATAATACCAAATAAGTAAATATCTCTAAATTTTGCTTATTCTATACACCCAAATTTAAATATTGATCTGCTAGTATTAGTGCCTGAGATTACCCGCAAGCTCTGCCCCAAATAAGTTAAAGTATACATCCCACCAGACTTATTTATAATTTCGATAACATCTTCAGAAATGGTTTCGACAACACGTTTTGGTAAAAAAGATTGAGATGTTTTATCATGCGTTTTGTCGTACGATGTTGCATGAAAAGCTTTGCCAAACCGTATCATCTTTAAAGCAATATTTTGAACTATAAAAACTTTCCCAATTGTTAATGATGAAAATTTTCTTTGTTCAACAAAATCTATATCCTTATTAAGCATTTCATTAATTTCACCCAAGTTTAATTTTGCTCTCATTGTTGAAAAAATGTAAAAGATTTAATACAAAAACACAGTATTACCGTAAATTTAAAAAATTGAATCAGAATACACCGCACAATAACTTTTAATGATGAAATCACTTGTGACCGCACAAATAGTGTACCTCTTTTTAGCTTTGAATGGCGTCAGCCTTGGTTTTAATAGCTATCACTCAAGGTGGCATATGACGTCACATCGCCTCAAGGTCAAACTACACAGCACACCTGGGCTCTCAAGGTCAGGAGTAGTGGTGGGGAGTGAATTACAACCGACATACTTTTACTACTGACACTGTAAGATCTATTGCTGAATTATTGTTTCCTGATGGGCTTATTCGTGTATATGAACCATTATTTAAAAAAGTTAAATCGCTTTGGTCTATTGCTTCTAACAGATTTTTTCCTTGTGTGTCATTATTACTGCATCCCCAAGCGACGTGGTGGGCGTTAAAATCTCCAGAAATTAAAACCAGTGCTTGAAAGTTTGCAAAGAATAAATTCCATGTTTGGATTGATACTCTGGTCTGAGGCTTGATATACAACGAAACTAGACTAAGATAGGAACCTTTTCCCAAGGGTACCCTAATTCCTACGTAAGAAATATTTTCAAAATTTTGATGTGAAATTTCTGAATATTTTATATTTGATTTAATTAAAATGGCGACGCCTCCTCTTCCATCCAAACGGTCTTTCCTAACAGTGTTATAACCAGCAAAAGATACGTAGCGGTCTGGTTTAAACCAGGTTTCAGATAACAGAGCTATATGTACGTCTTTCTCGTGTAATAAATACTCGAGATTTACTTTGTTAGAAATCGCAGAACGACAATTCCATTGGCATATATTAAATTTATCCATGTGTTTATAAGTATATAAAACTATAAAAAGGGTAAGAAAAACCGAAAACCTTAGTGATTGTTGAGATAGGCGACTTTATCATTTACTAACCTTTCAATTTCAGATTTATTTATTTCAAACGATTTTTTTTCTTTCATGATATTTATTATTGATAAAACCAAATCGATTATCCTATTTGTATTTAAATCTTGTTCCCCCCCACTTGAGGTGGTTTTTTGAGGATAAAGATTATTTGTTGAAATTCCCTGCTGATAGACGGCATCATTTAAAATATTTTTTCCCCCCTGAGAGGTATTAAATTCTGATAATATACGTTTATGTACACTGGTAATTTCAGATGTTGGAGACGAAACTCTATTTCTTTTTCTGGAAGTAATTTTTGTATATTTTGAAGAATTTCCTTGTGTTAAATTTAAATTGGAGGACTGGCTTGAGCCTAATATTTGATCCAGTGCGTCGAGTTCTAGATCAGATTCATCAAAATTGGTATTTTTAGCCGTAACAGAGGCGTACGTATATTTAGGGAAATATTTTTCCGCATCCCTGTATGGTAAATTTTTTTCCGCCATAGCCCGTTTAATATTTTTCTGTCTGGAGAATTCGGGACATTTTTTAAATTCATTCATTTTATGACTTCCTTGGCAATTTAGAAGTTAGTATGTCTGCGGAACATTGTTTCGTGCTATGACCTTCCGCGCAGTTAGAACATCTAGGATAACTACTTTTACACTGTTTGCTAGTATGGCCGTATCTATAGCACTTATAGCACATAATAACTTTCTGAATATAAGGTCGCACCTCACATCTGACGTGTCCCATTGCAATATATTTTGGGAGTGTTTGAGATTTAAATGTTACAATAACCGACTTGGTATTTACTATTTTTTTCCTATTTTCCTGATCTGTTATTAACTTTGTGATTCTTTTAACTGCGAAAACAGAAAAATTACAGTGAGCATCAAATTGTTTAATTTTTTTTTTTAATATTTTATCATTAATATCTGTATCTACATCTGAAATTACACCTTGTCTAAGTACAAAGAATTTTGGTATATATGCTTCTAAATTATGGTTTTTTAGTAAGTTAGAGTTTACTAAATTATTTGCAAAATTTGTATGCCTAAAAACAATTCGTATCCTATTACGGCCTACTGTATCTATTTCTTTTATTTTGTTATCTAACTCGGGATAAGTCATATAAATAATATCATTAACTTTAATGGCACTCAGCTTACTTCTAAAATCCGGTAATGTATTTTCTACATATACGTGAAAAAATGGGCCTAAATCATTTTTTCCATAATAAAATTTGGTTCTGCTTTTTGGCGCAGATTGCTCTACCCCGTTACCTGTGTTATGTACCATCTCCGTATCTTTTTCTATCGAAACACTTAATCCTAGTCCAGAAATTGCACCTGTTGGTCCGATATCGTGGGGCTTGCCCCCGCTATCCGTGTCCATTTTGTTTATAAAACTATCCTAACGCACTCTTGAGAATCACCCTATCTACATTTGAAGATCGAGATGTTTGTAAAAACATTAATATCAACCGTACGATATGATAGCCCGGTCAACACTGCGACACCACCTTGAAATAGCATATTTTTGCAAAACTGAGTTCGTAAGCAATTTTTAGTTGTTTATTTTTTTGCACTAGTCACTACCAACATTTTATTTCCTGTATATTTCCAACTCACGCATGGATCATAAAAATAAAAAAATGTATATTACAAAAAACAGTATATAAATCAATTTTCATCGATTAAAAACGTCCGAAACAATATCGAGTTAGAATATCGAACGCGCGACTTCTGGACAATTGAACTTCCTGATGCCGACGTGATGCCGTGACCGATCGATCGAATTATGAGAAGAGACCGGCTGATGACCCAAATCGCGATTTCATATTCCATTTGCTATCACGTTCGGCTGCCGCTTGGTAGCTGTCGAATATTCGGGTACTTTCGTCAAGCTTTAAGGTAATCAGGGCAATTTGGGCTGCCCAGCCTAGGTTCGAATGCGTATTTTATTATGCCTAAGAAACGCAACGAGATCATTCGAACCGCCGCGCGCGGCTAATATTGTAGCGTATTTAACTTTTCCCAAGATTCGCGTTTTTAGTTAAGTGAGTTAGTTAACTATTAGGAGGGACGGTCAAACGAATAATTTATTTTCTGAAATGTTTTTATGAAGTCATTGACCAAATGACCCTATGAAAGAGCCGCTACTGAATTATACCATTATTTTCTATCAAAACTAGTGCGTTATATACTTAAAAAATGATAATGACTTAAAAACGTAGCGCGTTGAACACCTTTTCATAAGAGTGGACCGTCGAGGAATCACAATCAGCAGTAACAAATGCCGCTTCAGACTCCCCCCGCACGCCGGCTTTCACGCTTAGATTTGTTTACGGCAATTGTTACGGCAACGCAGTAGTGCACGGAAAAAATTATATAGTATATTGTAATCAAAAAAATGTAGTAAAATTTTTATATGTATTTTTCTAATAAAATATGGCACTAAATATAAAAGACTTTGCTTCCTATTACCGATTATTTTTAGTAAAAGCTTCTTATGAAAAGTTATAATTAACGTAACTATATAAATTCGTAAAACTAGGTTCTTATAAAAATATATTTTAACGGTTAAAAAATATTTTAGAAAATGCAATTTATTATATAATTTAGTAAAATATTCGAAAGTATTTTGTAAATTTTCCTAAATTAAATATTAGATTTCAATAAACACGTGGTACATTTAATTTAAACCTAAAAAATGTTTGCTAAAATTAATTATTAAAGGTAACTATACTGCTTTACTAAACTGTAAAACTATGGCAATTTTAAAAATTATGCTTGGAAGAATATCTAATATTATAATACAATCTACAATATTACAAATGTAAAAAATCTTTTTTTGTAAAATACTATTTTTCATATTTGAGTTCCGAAACTGGGGATAATTGCTATTTGCTAAACACGCCGCGTTTGTGAATTTTTTCTGTTGATTTTCTTGTTTTTATTTAAGAAGACCAGGAATGAAATTTTTCTTTGATGAAGACTCTGTTTCGTTGTTTGCTTCGCGATGTGATGTGATTAAAACTATTCTTTGTCTATATATTATGCATATTAATAAGGTTTTGGTTAATTTTGGATATAATCATGCGGAAGAAGGGAATTTAATTGACATATTAAGCAAATGGTGGTTAGCTGGTTTACTAACTATATGTGAAGGTAAACTTTTTGTATCTTATCAATAATATCATGTTATGTAATTTTGTAGGTAAAATTCAGCAAATTAATATTGTATTAAGGTTATGTTACTAATTTAAATTATATTTTATAAATAATCTGGGGATAACAATGGTGCTACAAGAACAACCAAATATGCTTTATTTTATCTCCACATTTTGTGTACTGAAAGTAATTTTAACTAACTTCACTAACCTAAACTAACCTAAATTTGTTTGGCTAAAAGAATAATTCGAATTCTTTTGTCACTAAAGGCTTAAGAAGTTCTAGAAGATCGAAAAAGAAAGTCTATTCTATTCCCCGATAACTTTAAATGTTATACAGTTATTCAAAGCCAAAAGTTTTGACTTAATGGGAGCCAAATCACCATTGAAAATGGATATGTTTTTCGTCACACTTGCTCAGAGAGTTCACTTTTTGACCACAAAATAGTAGAGCGAAAATTTGCCCTTTCCAAAAAGTACGGATCGTACTTTTCCTCCCTAGAGGGGGAAAGGAACAATGTAGATATATTACTTATGAGTGTATATAGTGTTTATCTGAGTGGCGTTAATGTCGAAGTTGTATTGCAATATAACCATAACCACGAGAAGAAATAATTCATTTTTTTCATGTGTACGAAAATTATATTTTCTGTTTCTGATATGAATATTGTCTTGGAAAGTGCAGCGGACTTACGAGAGAGAGGTATTATATAAATTGTCTTGCTATCTCACTCTCCAACGGCATTTGATTGAATGCCACCTCTTTCCTACATTTTTCAATAATTATTATTACTGTTTATAATCAGAATGGTTTGGATTACAGCGTACTATTTTTAAAATATAGTATTTACTTTAGTAAAATTTACAACAAATTGTATTTTTAACGGCACAATATATATTTTTTCTAATACAATTTTAAAATTTAATAAAGTAGGGGTGTATCTATATTTCATTTTGAGGGCCACCGAAATAAATAGTAAAGGTTTCTAAAAATGGTTTTAACCGTTAATAGTTTATTAGTAAACAATTACAAAACAGTATAATAGGACTTAAAAATAAGTTGAAATAAGCTACATAATATTATTTAGGAAAAATATTAAATAAAATATATTTCATATTTAACAATGTATTTTTTTATTTTTAAACGAAGCATTGTGACTTAAGTTTACTATATTTTTTTGCACGCCTTTTAAAAACATTTAGTTGTCCTATATAGAACTAAAAATTATAGTTAAAGGTAAAAATGTTTTTGTTATGTTTGTAAAATTTTTCTTTCCGTGTGAATATCCGTAAGCCAAATAGAGATGGGAGCGGCATAAAACTGCTGCTGCAGACTGCAGTCTTGTTGGAATTAGTGGTAAGCATTAATGTAAACTAGTGCGTTCGGATCATCAGAGGCGGAAGCAGTTTCGCATCGATCGAATCGAATCGAAGTTAGCTTTAGGATATAGGTAATTAAGTATTTTTTAAGAACAAAAATATATATTTCAAATCTTATAAATTTATATAATTTCCCCTAATTATAAAAAAACGCTTTCCAAGCTATGGATAATCAACATCATCAAAAGGTAAAAAAATAGCCATTTTGGCCTTGGTACCCGGATAAATTTTCGTCTGCGGCGCTACGGATATTTCCCATTGCGTTGCCATAGCAGCTGCCGTAAACAAATCTAAGCCCGAAAACCAACGTGCGGGGGAGTCTGATGCGGAATTTGTTACTGCTGATTGTGATTCAACGGGTCACTCTTATGAAAAGGTGTGCAGCGCGCTACCTTTTTAAGGCATTATTATTTTTTGAGTATATAACGCACTAGTTTTGATAGAAAATAATGGTATAATTAAGTAAATAATGTGAACTTATATAAAACATACTACATTTTTATAATAAAAATGTAGCTATAAAATGCTTAAAATTTTAAAAATATTTTTATACTTAAGTAAATTGATTGGAAAATTTAGGTGAAACGGTGCTTCACCCGCGTCCTCTGGCGATCTGCCACTGCTATTTTCGCAAACAATAAATAAATATTCTAATAATCCATTGTTAACTGACGCGTAAACGGAAATAAATAATTTGCTGACCAGAATAAAAAACGCACTACCTTGGGAATTTATTAAAAAAACTTCATCAAATTTTAAACGTGTAATTAGCTTCAATAGTAGTATACGCCACCATAAAAATAATTATTTAATTCAGACCTTAATTCAGCCCTAAAGGGCTAGTTTCCTCTTAAACATTTTTACTAAAACAGTGCGACCACTGTTATTTATAAATCAAACACAACGAAAATATAGTCCTGAGTGACAATTTACAAGAGCTTTATGCTACCATAAAAATTATTAATTAACTCAGCCCTAAAGGGCTACTTTATTCTTCAAAATTTTTACTAAAACAGTGCGACCACCGTTTATTTAAAAATCAAACACAACGAAAATATTGTCCTAAGAGGCATTTTACAAGAGCTTAGCAAGATTTTACCAAAACAGTGCGACCACCGTTATTTATAAATCAAACACTATGAATATTTAGTCCTGAGTGACATTTTACAAAAGTTTTATGCTACCACAAAAATTATTATTTAATTCAGCCCTAAAGAGCTACTTTAATCTTAAAAATTATTACTAAAACAGTGCGACCACCGTTATTTATAAATCAAACTGCGTTACTTATAAATCAAGCGCTGAATTAAATAATAATTTTTATGGTAGCATAAAACTTTTGTAAAATGTCACTCAGGACTAAATTTTCATAGTGTTTGATTTATAAATAACGGTGGTCGCACTGTTTTGGTAAAATCTTTAAGACTGTGGCGACTGAATGTCTCCCACATTTGTCTGCCAAAGTTAAAATTGGCGCATATCACACTGTATATATTTGTTTTTCTTTTCATTGTTACTGCATAACATACTGTACATATTTATTTTATTTTACATTTACTTTTTTAATCTAGGCTAATTATCTATTGCTATTGAGAAATGTAACAATTTGTAGGTACTTAGTTTTCTGTACATAATTGTGGGAATTTCCATCGGCATTTAGAGTCTAATTTAGTTTTAAGGTTCTTGTATGCTATCCGTTAATTTTTATTTTTACAACACTTCTTTGTACGATTTTATGTTGTTGCACGTTCGATAATAGGAACCATCACCGATAGTGAACTGTTTATTGCATTTAGGGTTTATGATAGGAAAATACCGAAACGACCCTTCTTAGTAAAGCTTTCTCCAAATTCCCATTTTACTATCTGTAATGAATGTTTTTATTTTGACCATGGGAAAGTTTACGAAGATAGAAAAAAACCCCTTTTGCCAACGAATAGGACCAATCAAAGCGAGGAATTTTGGCACAGGGGGTGGAACTTTATGTTTCTTGAGATTTGTATTAATATTAGAGGAAGACTCTGTATTTGGACTTGCAAGAAGTCGGATGTGAATTTTGTAGTTCTAGTTCAATAGACTTATTTTATTTCCTTTTAACAATGTTTCAATAAACTCTCACAGTTCATATAAAAAAGGAATGTATTGGATATATAGCTAATCAAGCACACACATACGTTCCTAAAGTGGTGACCCCGACGTGATTTGTTTTGTGAGAGAAAGTAGTGTAATTAGTGCTTCAGTGTTTTAGTGATAAATTGAACAATCAACGTAAGTACCTAGTATTACAGTGAACTTTTTATCATTCCTTTTGTGGTAGGTTGTGTTTTAGTCAATACCACAGTCCCTAAGCTATCGTTAGTTTATTTGTAACAAATATTTCGCGGTATACCATGCCTAACTCTGCGGTAGAAACCAACAGTGCCATCCCTATCGCGAACGCTGTCGCGATAAATTCCGCGCCGCGACTTCCAGACAGAACAGAAGACCAGGCAACTGCTAGAAAACGAAGCTATGGGTGACGAAAAACCTTCCCAATTCCTTCGAAGACTGCAGGCACTAGCAGGATCAGTAGTCCCGGAGACATTAGTGAGGAGGAGTATTTGGGTAAGACGCTTACCAGCCAATCTACAACCTATACTAGCTACGCAATTATGTCAAACACTAAGTGAAACTGCGGACTTGGCTGACAATATATTTACTGCTCTGCCTGTGAGCCCTTCCGTAGCGGCAATCACCCCTAAGCATTCGCAAGAATACCAGATTCTCCATTCCCTCATGCAACAACTAACACAGCAACTTTCAGAGGTCAAGGGAGAGCTAGCTAGTATCAAGCAGGCATGCTTCAAGAGGAATGCGAAATTCCCGCACGCATTTTCGATCCCAGTCGCGGCATCGCTCGCCATCTACACCTAGGGAAGCGCGCCCAGTCGGATTATGCTGGTACCACTGGCGCTACAAGCAGGAAGCCCAGAAATGCACTATGCCCTGTTCATGGAACCAGGGAAACCAACCGGGCAGTCACTGATGGCGGCAAATGATACCTGCCTTAATAAATCACCCCGCCTATTTATCTACGATCGTGAAACCGGACTTCGATTTCTCATCGACACCGTTGCCGATCTAAGCGTAATCCCGAGACTCCGAGTGGATGGTGCTCATATCAAATCAACCTACGCACTTTCAGCTGCCAATGGTTCGTCTATAACCACGTACGGAATAGTAGCCCGTACGCTCAACCTAGGACTCCGCCGAGATTTTCCATGGAGATTCATTATAGCTGACGTATCTCAACCTATCCTAGGAGCAGACTTCCTCGCACACTATGGACTGCTCCCGGATCTGCAGCAAGGCAAACTCTTGGACTCCACAACACAACTGGCATCACGTGGTGAGGTTTTGGAATGGACCGCTCCGACCGTCAAAGTAATTAATGGTGCTTCCCCTTTCCATGTGCTTCTGGAAAGGTTCCCGGGAATTACCAGACCAAACGGTGCTCCCAAACACATTAAACACAAAACTCAGCATCATATTATTACCACGCCTGGTCCGCCTGTCGCCCAGAAACCACGTCGCCTAGCTCCGGACAAACTAAAAACAGCAAGGAAGGAATTCGACACCATGGTGAAACTCCGACTTGCCAGGCCATCTAGAAGTCCTTGGTCCTCGCCGTTGCACCTAGTACCAAAAAACAACGGCGAATGGAGACCCTGTGGGGATTATAGAGCTCTGAATAGCAGAACCTGTCCTGATCAATATGGCGTCCGCCATATCCAGGATTTCGCACAAGAGCTCCAAGGAAAATCGATTTTTTCAACCATCGACTTAATCCGTGCGTTCAACCAAATCCCAGTAGCTGAGGAGGACATCGCGAAAACAGCCATCACCACACCATTCGGATTGTTCGAATTTCCATTTATGACGTATGGACTTCGAAACGCAGCACAAACTTTTCAGCGTTTCATGGATGAAGTTACTCGAGGGTTGGACTATTGTTATGTGTACCTAGACGACATCCTTGTTGTCTCAACGACGCCCGAAGAACACCTCCGCCACATGGAAACACTGTTTCAGCGGCTTCAGCAATACGGCATCTTCATTAATCCAAGTAAATGTGTTATTGGCCAGTCATGTCAAATTCCTAGGATATTGCGTCTCAAACGCAGGCACCCAACCATTGCCAGAAAAGGTCGAAACTATTCTGGCCTACCCGAAACCTGAAACGGCCAAGCAACTTCGTCGCTTCCTGGGTATGGTGAATTTCTACCTGAGATTCATACCCAAAACAGCCGAGATTCAAGCATCACTGAACACACCCCTCAAGAAAAAAATCAAAGGAAGATCCCCGTTACACTGGACCACAGAAGGTCTAGCCTCGTTCGAAGCCAGCAAGAAAGCACTAGCCCAGGCTACCTTGTTGTCGCACCCAAATGTCAACGCAGCCCTTGCTATATTCTGTGACGCTTCCGACTCTGCCATTGGCGCTGCCTTGCAGCAGTGGGTAAATGATCAGTGGCAACCACTAAGCTTTTTCTCCAATAAGCTCAGTCCTACAGAGTGCAAATATGGCGCTTATGACCGTGAGCTACTGGCCGCATACCTATCCGTCAAATATTTCAGACACATGGTGGAGACAAGAAACTTTAGTATTTTCACGGACCATAAACCACTGATATATGCATTTCGTCATAAGAAAAGCCAAGTATCACCTCGACAGTTCCGGTACCTGGATTTTATCGGTCAATTCACGACAGACTTTCGGCATATAGCAGGGAGCGATAATGTGATTGCAGATGCCTTATCTAGGATTGATGAAGTTCATAAGTCAATCGACTACGACGCTCTAGCAACATCCCAGAAAAGTGACGAGGAACTGACCAGATTTTGTCAAGACGATTCGGTCTTGAAAATGAGACAAATCCAAATTCCTTTCACTAACAACATAATCTGGTGCGATATGTCAACTTCAATAGCTAGACCATTTATTACGAAGCCATTCAGGAAACCAGTTTTTGACAGCCACCCAACTAAGCCACCCCGGCGTCAGAGCCACAGTGAAACTAGCAACTCGGCGCTATGTTTGGCCATCTATGAAGAGTGACTGCAGGAAGTGGGCCCAATCCTGTCCTGAATGCCAGCGTTCGAAGGTCTCGCGTCATGTCATTAGTCCAGTCGGAACGTTTGCACCGCCCTCTAGCCGTTTTGAGCATGTTCACCTTGACATAGTGATAATGCCGTTATCTGAGGGATACAGATATTGTCTGACCATGATAGACAGGTTTTCCAGGTGTCCTGAAGTAAAACCACTGAAAGATCAGGAAACAACCACCATTGCACGAGCCTTTTATGACAACTGGGTGCGCAGGTTTGGCGTTCCACTACGAGTCAGCACCGATCAGGGCCGGCAATTTGAGTCTTGCCTGTTCAAGCAAATTAATTGTCTAATGGGCACCAATCATATTCGTACAACGGCATACCACCCCGCAGCTAATGGCATGATCGAAAGGTTTCATCGCCAACTTAAGGCTTCCCTTCGATGTCATAAGTCCCGCTGGACCGAGAGCCTACCCACAGTTTTGTTCGGTATCCGAATGGCTTGGAAAGAGGACCTCGACGCTACAGCTGCAGAGATGATATACGGCCAACCCATTCGCCTGCCTGGAGAGTTCTTAGCATCCCGCTCACTGAATATCCAAGATGATGGCTCCAGCAACTTCGCCACTGAACTAAGTGCGCATTTTCTTGAGCTACGCCCCACCAATGGATCCAACCACGATGCAAAGAGAAAAACGTTTATTTTTAAAGATCTTCAAACAGCCACTCATGTTTTTGTTCGCCATGACGCTCAGAAGAAGCCTCTGCAACATTCTTACGATGGCCCGTACCGCGTCGTTAGCCGGGGGATTAAGGCGTTCGTCGTTGACATAAGGGGACACCACGTCACCGTCAGTATCGATCGACTCAAGCCAGCGTATATCTTGAACAAGGACTAAGAGAACATGCCACTGTCACAAGATATGGAGACGGAATACGTCATTCACTCAGCAGGAATCCCTAGAAACGATCAAGTCACTCCGCAACCCGCAGAAATTACCAGAACCAGATGTGTCTCGCAACGAGAAGAGGAAGCACACCAGCCACCAGATGGGAACCATGCTCCCGCATCAGAACCCATCAGCAGGTCACCAGAGCGACAGACCAGATCGGGCAGACATGTCCGGTTTCCCAACCGCTTCCAGGCTGGATTGTCGTGAATCTCAATCACTGGCAGGGGGGTGTTGTGGCGACTGAATGTCTCCCACATTTGTCTGCCAAAGTTAAAATTTGCGCATATCACACTGTATATATTTGTTTTTCTTTTCATTGTTACTGCATAACATACTGTACATATTTATTTTATTTTACATTTACTTTTTTAATCTAGGCTAATTATCTATTGCTATTGAGAAATGTAACAATTTGTAGGTACTTAGTTTTCTGTACATAATTGTGGGAATTTCCATCGGCATTTAGAGTGTAATTTAGTTTTAAGGTTCTTGTATGCTATCCGTTAATTTTTATTTTTACAACACTTCTTTGAACGATTTTATGTTGTTGCACGTTCGATAATAGGAACCATCACCGATAGTGAACTGTTTATTGCATTTAGGGTTTACGATAGGAAAATACTGAAACGACCATTCTTAGTAAAGCTTTCTCCAAATTCCCTTTTTACTATCTGTAATGAATGTTTTTATTTTGATCATGGGAAAGTTTACGAAGATAGAAAAAAACCCCTTTTACCAACGAATAGGACCAATCAAAGCGAGGAATTTTGGCACAGGGGGTGGAACTTTATGTTTCTTGAGATTTGTATTAATATTAGAGGAAGACTCTGTTTTTGGACTTGCAAGAAGTCGGATGTGGATTTTGTCGTTCTAGTTCAATAGACTTACCTCCCAGCGTGTCCACACTTTGAACGCAGTGGTGAAGCTCAGTAAGAGACTCCAGGGGCCTTTCATTGGTACGACCTCATGACTACGACCATGAGGTCTTATCGATGGGTGGCCTAGACTGGAGCTCTGAAGCTAAGAGGGACACAGGGCTCAAGCCACGGTGTGCGCTTCCGTGCTGAGGGCTGCATGATACCCGAGTCCAAATCGGGTGTCGTGAACGGAGCCTCTGGGATACCAGGCGACCTCCCAGTGTACACAGCCTTACCTCAGTAAGCCGGCTCTGCTGGGGTGGACCACCTTTCCGAGTTACTCGTGGGAACTGTATGAAAAAAAATAGCAGCAAACCCTTTAAGGGCCCTTCGGAAGAAGGGTCTAGTAGAGCTGGCTCCTTGCAAAAGGAGACAACTCAACAAGGCTCCATGAAGGGGACTGGCAACACACCGGGCGGTTCTAAGAAAAAGAACAGGTCTGGTGCTCAGAAGGCCAGGGCTAGACGGCTCAGGCTCGAAGGTATCACCTCGGGCCAGGGCGCAGTCAAGCCAGGGCCTAGCACTCAAGCTCAGGGGGGGACTAAACGTCCCAGGTCAGAAGGGAGCACCCCAGGGACTGAGAAAAGCAAGCAGCCTGAGAAGAGACCCAAAAAAACGGGCACTCTCACATACGGGCAGGCGGCAGCGGCAGGTCTCAGGGTGACCATTATACCGGAGGCATGGGATAATGCATCTCTGAGAATTCAGAAACACGTTCCCAGGACAATAAAAGTTGTGGCCGTTGTCCATGGACCACCGGACAGTACGGACGTGACTTTAAAACGTCTTCAGAGACAGAACTTAGGACTAAGAACTAATCTCTGGAGGACGTACTATCGCAAGGAGGAGAAACACAAACTCATTCTTGTGTTTGGCATTGATGAGGCTTCCTTTGAGGCCTTGTCACGTCAAAAGTTTAAGGCGTATGCTGGGGTCTCCCACGTCACTTTTGAGACGAAGGTAAAGGCTCCAACTTCGACTGAAACTTCCACCGACACCAAAGCCGGAGCAGCGGGGAGACCTATCTCCCCGTCAAACCCAGCTCAGCGGTTAGACCCCGAGTCTGACGCTGAGCAGGAAGTTGCTGAGCTTCTGTCTCAGATAGACGTGCATAGCGCGGCGTCTGGGTCGGAGGACACAACTTCCCGGATGACGGAGGATCACCCTTAGCTCGTTCCAATGGGCAAAGGGGTGCTCTTCCTACAAAGTAACTTGCAGCACAGCAGAGGGGCAACCTCATTAATAGGCCGTCACATAGCTGTGGGGCAAACACACATCTACCTCCTACAGGAACCTTGGGTTTACAGGGGGCATGTGCGAGGTCTGGGGCAGATAGAAAGTTCCCTAAATTATAAAAGGGACATCCACCTTAACCCAAGGACATGCATCTACGTTGACAGATGTATTGAGTCCTTGTCACTACCGGAATTTTGTTCCAAGGACCTAGTGGCTCTGAAACTGATTCTCTCATCGCAAACCCATTGTAGTATGCTCAGCCTATCTTCCCTATGACTCAAGAGAGGACCTACCAGGGAACTCATTGACTTAATAGAATACTGTAGGGACAACGGGCTTCCTCTTGTTGTTGGATGCGACGCCAACGCACACAATGTTGTGTGGGGCAGCACTGACACCAAATCGAGGGGCGCAAGTCTTTTAGAGTACCTCAGTACAACTGATTTAGAAATTCTAAATCGGGGAAACACTCCAACTTTTGTCACGTCACGAAGGCAGGAGGTTATTGACCTAACTCTAAAATCATTTTTGCTGGTTCCGGTTGTTAGGGAATGGAGAATGTCTGATGAGCCATCTTTATCGGATCATAGACACATCCTCTTTAAGCTAAACCTTGAGCATGACATGGAGCTCAGTAGTTTTCGAAACCCGAGGACAATCAACTGGCCTCACTATGTGGAGTCGCTTAAAGTGCGGTTAGATATGCCACTAATGCCATGCTGTAGAGTAAGGCAAGTGGAAAATGTGGCAAACTCTATACAGGAAGCCATAATAGACTCCTATGAGGAGAATTGTGCATTGCGGACCTATCGAGGTACCAAGAAAACACCTTGGTGGAACTTGGATCTTGACAAGGCTCGTAAAGATACACGCAGGCTCTTTAACAGGGCCATGCGATCGAAATTACTTGCTGACTGGGAAGAACATAGGAATTCTCAACGCAGGTACAAAGAACTGATACGCAGTTCAAAGAGAGGGTCTTGGAGGACCTACTGCGAAAGCTTAGAAGGTCTTCCGGAAGCCGCTAGACTTCAAAGGATTCTCTCAAAAGGTCGAGGACAGAGCGTGGGGGCTCGAAGGCTTCCAACCGGTGGATATACCACCACCGCAGAGGATGATCCCACATCTTTTGCGCCTTTTTCGGGCCTGCCTGGCTTTAGGATATATTCCCGAACACTGGCGCAGGGTTCGGGTAGCGTTTATTCCTAAACCGGGTCGTAACTGCTACGAAACTGCTAAGGACTTTAGGCCCATCAGTCTATCCTCTTTTCTTTTGAAAAACATGGAGAAGATCGTGCATGCTTATATAAGAAACGGCGCACTGGGTAGAAATCCTATGCACTCATTCCAGCACGCTTACAGGACGGCCATGTCAACGGAGACGGCGCTTCATAGTCTAGTCAGTAGACTGGAGGTGGGGGTCTACTCCAAGGAGATGGCTCAGGGTGTGTTCTTGGATATCGAGGGGGCGTTTAACAACACCACCTTTGACTCCATTAGTGAGGCTGCTGAGAGTTTTGGCGTGGATAGGGCTGTAATTAGGTGGGTTCGCGTCATGCTTGAAAGCAGAATCATAACATCTTCTCTTGGGAGCGTGACAGTATGCTCGTCCGTGGTCAAAGGATGTCCGCAGGGCAGAGTTTTTTCTCCGCTCTTGTGGTGTCTGGTTGTACACACTCTCAACGAGAGCGGAGTTTATGCTCAAAGCTACGCTGATGATCTTGCCATTATAGTAATAGGGAAGTTCCCAAACACCATTATAAGGCTCATGCAGAGGGCTTTGGCCATGGTGGAAAAGTGGTGCCAAAAACACGGCCTGTCTGTTAATCCGGATAAGACCGAAATGATACCATTTACCCATAAGAGAAAAGTGGACCTTGAGAGGCTCACCCTCTTTGGGAAAGAGTTGAGACCGGGTCGGTAAAATATCTGGATGTCTTAATAGACTCCCGACTGACCTGGAGGGATCATATTGAAAGGATCACAAAAAGGACCACAGCGTGTCTATGGGCATGCAGACGGTCCTTCGGATCAACTTGGGGTTTAAAACCTCGTATTGTGCATTGGCTTTACACGTCAGTGATAAGGCCAATGATCACTTATGGCGCTCTTGTGTGGTGGCCCGCTACTCGCAAGACCACATACAGAAGGATGCTTGACAAGCTCCAGAGACTGGCGTGTCTGGGCATAACTGGAGCCATAAGAACCACACCGACCCGATCTATGGAGGCTATTCTGGGACTAAGTCCTCTGCACTTGCTTGTAGAGGAAGAGGCTCGGAAAGCTTCTGTTCGTTTAAACGACTGGGGTCGTTAGATACACAGAGAATGGAATTTTGGGCATACGCGAGTTTGGACTGAACTGATCAGATCAGACCCTCTCCTAGCAAGGAGAGATGCCATTATTCCGGTCTCAATTGCCTTTAAAAGGTTTTGTGTAATTGTTCCTGAGAGAGAATAATGGAGGGATTCCTCCCCATCCTTCCTCAAACCGGAGGGCCTTGTCTGGTTTACAGATGGCTCTCTAATGAAGGAGGGATCTGGGGCGGGAATTTATGGGGAGAGTCCCAGGGCAAGCATTAGTCTTGCTCTTGGACGGTATGCGACTGTATATCAGGCTGAGATTACAGCAATCTTGGACTGCGTACAGGAAAACCTTTCCAGAGGATACCACGACAAGCATACCTATATATGCTGTGATAGTCAAGCCGCGATTAAAGCTCTGTCCTCGAACAGGGTCAATTCGCTGCTAACACTTGAATGCAGGAGAGCCCTAGAGAGGCTGTGTGAGTCCAATAGGGTTAGCCTCATTTGGGTGCCTGGCCATCAGGGCATTGGCGGTAATGAAGGGGCGGATAACCTGGCTCGGGAAGGTAGCAACACTGCTTTTACTGGGCCGGAACCTGCTCTTGGAATTGCTCCTTCAGCTGTCAAGGCTAGGATTATCGGGCCCTTATAGCCGTTCTGAGTCTAATAGACTTCTAAATCTAAACAGAAGTCAACTTAGAACTCTTACCGGGGTCCTAACTGGACACTGGCTAGTGAAATATTACCTGCATAAGATTGGACTCGACAACGATCCATACTGCAGGTTTTGTGCTGAGGTAGATGAAACTACTGAGCATCTAGTCTGTCGATGTGACGCTTTAGTCAACGCCAGACTGCTTTGCTTGGGTGACACCTACGTGGACCCCGAGCTTGTGGGACGTGCGCGACCAGAAAGGGTCCTTTCCTTTTTAGAAAGGAGTGGGCTCTTGGCCTGACACGCCTACTTGGGGGATAGTACAATGGGCCCCAGTGAGCCTAAGTGCTGCCCTTGTCGGGCTCCCCATCTATGTCTACGTCAATAGACTTATTTTATTTCGTTTTAACAGTGTTCCAATAAACTCTCACAGTTCATATAAAAAAGGAATGTATTGGATATATAGCTAATCAAGCACACACATACGTTCCTAAAAGACTAAAGTAGCCCTTTAGAGCTGAATTAAATAACAATTTTTGTGGTAGCATAAAGCTCTTGTAAAATGTCTCTCAGGACTATATTTTCGTTCTGTTTAATTTAAAAATAACGGTCAGCGCACTGTTTTAGTAAAAATGTTTAAGAGTAAAGTAGCCCTTTAAGGCTGAATTAAATAATAATTTTCATGGCTACCATATATTTTCGTTGTGTTTGATTTATAAATAACGGTGGTCGCACTGTTTTAGTGAAAATGTTTTAGAGTAAAGTAACCCTTTAGGGCTGAATTAAATAATAATCTTTGTGGTAGCATAAAGCTCTTGTAAAATGTCTCACAGGACTATATTTTCGTTGTGTTTGATTTATAAATAACTGTGGTCTCACTGTTTTTGTAAAAATGTATAAGGGTAAAGTAGCCCTTTAAAGCTGAAATAAATAATAACTTTTATGGTAGCATAAAGCTCTTGTAAAATGTCTCTCAGGACTATATTTTCGTTGTGTTGATTTATAAATAATGGTGGTCGCACTGTTTTAGTAAAAATCTTTGAGAGTAAAGTAGCCCTTTAGAGCTAAATTAAATAATATTTTTTTGTGGTAGCATAATGCTCTTGCAAAATGTCTCTCAGGCCTATATTTTCGTTGTGTTTGATTTATAAATAACGGTGGTCGTGCTGTTTTAGTAAAAATGTTTAAGAGTAAAGTAGCCCTTTAGGGCTGATATAAATAATAATTTGTATGGTAGCATAAAGCTCTTGTAAATTGTCACTCAGGACTATGTTTTCGTTGAGTTTGATTTATAAATAGCGGTGGTCGCACGGTTTTATTAAAAATATCTAAGAATAAAGTAGCCCTTAAACGCTGATTTAAATAATAATTTTTACGCGAGCTTAAAGTCTTTGTAGAGAGTCTCTCAGGACTAAATTTTTGTTGAGTTTGGTTTATAAATCTCGGTGGTCGCACGGTTTTATTAAACATATCTAAGAGTAAAGTAGTCCTTAAGGGCTGATTTAAATAATAATTTTTACGGTTGCTTAAAGTCCTTGTAGAGTGTCTCTAAGGACTAAATTTTTGTTGAGTTTGGTTTATAAATAGCGTTGGTCGCACGGTTTTAATAAATTTTGTTAAGGGTGAACTAGCCCTTAAGGGTTGAAATAAATAATTATTTTTACGGTAGCTTAAAGCCCTTATAGAGTGTCTCTTAAGACTATGTTTTCGTTAAGTTAGGTTTATAAATAGCGGTAGTCCCACGATTTTAGTAATTTTTTTTTAAGAGTAAAGTAGCCCTTAAGGGCTAAATTAAATATTTATTTTTATGGTAGCGTGTACTGCTAGAGAAGCCAATTACATGTTTATAGTTTGGTGAAGTTTTTTCAATAAATTAAGATGGTAGCACGTTTTTTATTCTGGTCAGCAAGTTAGGCACACCCCGCGTAAACTATGAAATACTTTTGCATTTCCAAGTCTGATGAGTCCGCTGCCGGTTCTCAAGCGGCAGCTTTTCACACAGCCTTAACGACTACGTGACACATGTCGTCACTGCTAGAGCTAAAGCAACAGCAAAATGGTGGAGTTGTTATTGCAAAGCAAATCTCAAGAAAAATACAATATTTTGTAATTGTATATATAATATATGAATTTTTTTGGATACTATTTGTTGATATTAATAGAAATAGTTACTAATACTTCAACATGGTATTACAAAAGGAGTAATACCTTTCTAAGGATATTCCGATTAAATTCCTTTATATATTGATTTTAGCTAATTGCTTGGAGAAAGTTCCCTTATGCCTTATAATAACTCCTTCCTATTATCAACAATAGTAAAAGATAGCAGAGTTTGAATATTTTATTAAATACTACACGGGTTTTTCTTTAATAAACACTAGGTAAGTCTCATTCGAATGTATCCGTCGAGCCATGTAATGTGTACTGATATTTTTTTTTGAGATCTGTGTGTGTTTTCTTTAAAAAATAATCGTTTAATTAAAATAATCGATACCGAGACTTAGTCTCTGTTTCCTGGTTAATTTAGTTAAAAATATTTTTGCAGCTCAGTAAGTACTATATCAAAAGTTTACCTTCAACCACATATTTTTTCCTCGTAATAGCTACATCAAGATAAAGATGCTGGAAACTGGAAGTGTATTGTTTAGTTGTTTATATGAATTTTTAAAAATTGTTGCGTGTTTTTGGTAAATTTGTCTCGTAAAAGTATAATTTGTATAGGACAAATATAACTATTCGTATGTTATTATTTCTATTTAATTAATTACTTTTTTTTACATTTTAGGTACAAAAAATATACTGACGTAATCAAACAACAATAAATCCTTTCCAGCTAGGTATAATATATTGTTTTAAGGTTTCTCTAATTGAAGTGTCGAAAAATAACATTAATACTTTATAAATATAATAAAAGGATTTATTTCCTAGAAAGGTCGTTTTGGCGCCACCTATGGAGTAGGAGCCGAAAGGAATCCCTCTTAATCAATAAGCTTAAACGTTTATAATATAGATTACATTATTCCTGCAGTTGTAAACCAGAATTTAGTATGTTTGGAGTTAGGTAGAGGGTTGTATTGTGGTAAAATAGACTTATGTTAAAACTATATAAATATTATATATATACACATATATATATATATATATATATATATATATATATATATATATATGGGTACGCCTTACTTAATTTTAAGACGAAAATGGGGTGTAAAAGTTTTTCGACTGTTGCTTCGTTTTCGAAATACAGGGTGTTAAAAAAATATTTTGTATATTTTTTTCCATTTTGTTAATTAATGTCAAACGATATTTTATTGATATCTTGCTAAACATAATAAGGGGTTAGAGCACTTTACAATTAGTTCATTGGCTGAGATCTGGATAAAGAGTGCTTGAATTTCGCAAGAACCGGTAATACGGACCTCTTAAATAATCTGAATTATGCATATGATGTATAAATTAATTTTGAATAAACTACGCCTGCTGCATTTTTCTCGTATCCGTTACGATTTTCGAGTCAAAAACTTCAACTTCAAATGATATGAGTAGGCTTTGCTTCGTTCCATAGCAACCACATTTGGTTTTTTCATGACATTTGTTACCTACTTGTTTGATATTTTTCAAATATCCTTTTGAATTGTTTTCCAATTTATTTATACTAAATTAAATACATCAGTTTGGTTTGTTTGAGTTAGTGTAAGTTAGTTTAAATTAGTTAACTTTTCATAATCGTGATAAATGTTCATAGGGATATTTTTTGTAGTTCCATGTGTAAAATAGCCTTTTCAGATATTGGAAAGGAGTTTTCGAACACTCTGTATACACGTGCTGTATTGGCTATTTAGAATAATAAAGAACCCATAGGAACTGATTTTCCGAAACTTACACTGTATGATTTTGATTGCACTGTAGAGGACAATTTGTCTGGGTAAAAAAAAATCTTACTAAAAACCTTTCAATTCCTTTGTATCTTAAACAAAAGAAACTATTTGAAGTATTTTAAATTTACATCTTGATATGGCATCTGAATGAGAATTGTGCTGCAAATGAATGAGACTGCACTGCAGAAAATGTTCGACTTGGCTTTCCATTTATTTTCTTAGTGGAAATTTTCCAGAAACATTAAAGAAATATTTATTTACAGAACTGCATAAAGGCAGTAAGAGAAAATTTAAAAAAACAACTTTTTTTGCTTTCTAAATAAACCCAAAGCTTTGCTTGCGTATAAATCAGTTTGGAACAGAAAACGAGAATCATTCACGTAACAATTTCATTCCTGGAGTTTTTGAGCAGCATATTTTTGATAAGATGGTATTAAAATATGGAATATCGGGGTTTGCTTTCAGTTAGCAAATTAAGTTTTCCACGTTGCTGGTTAGGTTATTGAAGACACAAAATCTTTTGTAGTCTCTATATAAGGGTAGGGCTGGATTTTAGTTTAATTTGCAAACTTTTTATATTTTGGTGTCAATGCTGGTTTATTCTTATACTATTTGTACTCTTTTTTTATTGCCACCTGTTAAATATTTTTTCTTTCTTTGAGAATGCCTTGTAAGGGCGCCATCTTAAAAGCACGATCGGAAACAACCTATCCTCATCATTAATCTTATGACCACTTAGTTTTTATCAAATATAGAATACTTTATCGGTCAATATAACAGGAAAGCATTATTTTAGTACTCTGAATAACAGATGGAAATTTTTAAAACGCATTAGTACAGTGACTTTATACAGGACAGTGGCGACAATAGAGCCTAAGCTCCGCCCATCCGCCATTAATAGGCTAAATCTTTGTTGTTTATATGTGCGTAAACGGCGATTTTGCATATTTCTTTTAGGTTTTTAAACAGTTTGTGCCTGAATATCTTCAGTTTTAAAATACCAGTTGTTCATTTATATATAGAGTTTGAGTCTCAATCAATTATTGTACATTTAGGTAAGCAAGTTTTTAAAAAAATACTGTTTTTACAAGCCCTGTTTCTGGAAGCCTTCCTTGTGAAAATATTTATTTAGAAGTAAATTATTAAATTAGAGTTACCAGATTTCCCTCGGCAAAAAAGAGGAAACGAAAATATACAATAGACTTAAATTGATTTATAAAATATAGTGATGTAAACTGCAAATACTATATAAATATTCTTTGCAATACTTAGGAAGAGCGATATCTTCTTGGGTTATGTTATGTACCTTGAAATATTGGGATAATTATGTAGATAAATTAATGTTTATTCTTTGCAAATAAGGCATTTTTTATTATTATCTTTCTTAAACAATTCTACATGGTTTCATTAACAGTTTTTTAATAACATACTTTATTAAATACAAATGCTCAAATGAAAAAAACTTAAATTTGGACTTAACCATTCTACTATAATAGCAATAGAGTTAAGAACATAAAAATTGAGTTAGGAAGGAATTAATTTTTAATTTTTTCATCAATCGGAATGCCCTTGCAATGCCTTCCGGTCCACTCTGAGCCTTTTAAATTAGAATTTTCGAAGATTTCAAGCTTATGTTAAGTTTCACAATATTACTTACTATTTTTTTCATATTTTTTTTTCAGATCATTATGCCGGGTTGTGCTGCAGTAGGATGTTCGAATTCTGCCAAAAAAGGCTTCCATATGAGGGTGTTTCCTAAGGATCCTAGTCGTAGAAAGGAATGGGTTATTAGAAAGAAAAGGGATAAATGGATTCCTAAGGACACATCACGATTATGTGAGGTATGAAATGTGGCAATTTAGTTTAATTAATTTTATCAAAACCATAGCTTTTCGCAAAATGTTTTTTTTTATTAAATTATTTTGTTTAGGTTCATTTTGCACCAGATATGTGGGAGAAGACAAGGGAAGATGGAACAAGAAAATTAAAGGCAAATGCAGTACCCATAATTTTTTTCTTTTCTAGGACAAAGCCAATTAAAAAGCCTGCTTCGAAAAGACGGTTCCAGTCATCAGAGATCCTACAGGCTTCTTGTTCTCGTTCTGACCCAACTTTTCCCTTACTATCAAGATTACAGTCATTCTCTTCACTGATGGAAACCCCTGAAAGTCACGACATTTCCAGAGCTACTGATGAAAGTTCGACAGACTCAGATCCCCCGTCAAAAGAAAAAATGTACCTGTATAGGAGTCTGGCTCGTAGAAAGGCAGCCAGTGTAAATCATTATAAAAATACGTTAAGACAAAGTAAGAGAAAAATTAAAAGTTTAAAAGACACTTGTGATACAGAGAAAGCTTTTTGTAGGATTTTTAATGCAGATGAAATCTTAGCAATTAAAGAAAAATCTATGAAGAAAACCACTAAGTATATGAAGTGGACAGATAAAACTATCATAAATTCCCTTAAATTAAAATTTGCTTGTGGTACTTCTGGTTATGAGGAATTACTAAGACAAAATTTACTTTATCCTTCTGTACGAACACTACAACGTAGATTGCAAAACTTAAAATTTGACTGTGGAATACTAAATGAAGTTTTAAACTTTCTTAAAAATAAAATTGATTCTTTCAATGAATATCAAAAAGATTGTGTGCTTGTTCTTGATGAGATGGCTATCACTGGAAAATTTTATGACACCTCACTGAACAAATATTTTGGAGATGTAACACTTCCTAATCACTCTGGAACTGCAACCCATGTTTTAGTATTTATGCTAGCTGGGATAAATACTAGATGGAAACAGATGGTTGCCTATTATTTTACTGGAAATTCTGTGGATGGTACAATTTTTAAAGAAATTATACAGTTAATATTTAGCAATTGCAAAAATATTAATTTAAATATAATTTCAGTCACTTCTGACATGGGAGCCTGCAATCGAGCATTGTGGAGGACGCCATGAGGTAATAAAGAATTTTGGTATCCATCCTCTGGAAGAAGACAAAAATTTGTTTTATTTAGCTGATGTACCTCATCTCTTTAAGAATTTAAAAGCCTCTATAATTGAAGACTCTGGTGCAAAAAGGGGATATGTAACATTTTTTAAATTTTACAGGAGAGGCAAAAAACTTTTTTTTTTTTTAGATTGCATTTAATGTTATTTATGAAAGAGGGAGAAAAGTTGAATATTTTTGTTTATATTAGATAAATTTATTCGCAGAAATAAACTAGAAAACAGAAAAAAAGTTGTGTGGTGCAAAAACGGTATATGTTCATCCTATTCTTAACTCGGCTCATAGGATGGTGCAAGAAAGGGATAAGTAGAAAATGCAACACTTTTTTGTATACATTTTTTTATTATATTTCTAAAACAATAATTTTAACAAAACAAGAACTAAGAATGAAACAACGAACTTGTAACAAATAAAAACTAAAAATAGTTATATGACCCAAAAGCAACGAATTTTTAAAACATTAGGTACAGAGTACAGATGGTGTCGGAGCCTTTTCTGCCTCTGGATTTTGTGGGTTTATTGTTCGGCGTAGAGCAAAAGTGTTAAAATAAGATTTGTAGGACAAAATCCAGAAGAAAAGAAGGCTGGGACCCATGTACATCTTATGGAGATTTAGGTCAAAATAAAAAAATACATTCATATTAATAAAAAAAAGTTTACAGATATACGAGTAGTATCCTTATTCTACATCAGTGTTCTCGGACTCACTAACTTCCGAATCTTGATTCCCTAAATCTTTATCGGATGTTAGAGACAAGTAAAACCCCATCTCACCTTTGCCTACATATTCATTGGCCAATACCATAACGCTTTTATATTTCGCATCTTTTAATGGCAGCCTATTTAAATAAGCTTGTTCCACACCATTTAATGTAGGGTTTGCATTGCTTCTCAACAAAACAAAATTTATTAAATGAGCATTAGCACTAGCCGAGGGGGTACAGGCAACCTCACCATTTTTCGTGTATTTGAATACGCGATAAGAAGCAATGCCAAACTTTTCTTTTGATCTAGATTTTGGATACGGACAAAAAAAACTTTTTAAATGATCAGTGTAGTTCAACACCATACTTTGGGTAACAGGAACGACATGAAATTTACGTGAAGATGACTTGACAATGTCCATGTACTCTTGCGGTAAAAAAATGCGATCTATATAACGTTTTTTCTTTTCAATTATCCCGAAGAACCTGTCACAGGGTAAAAAACTATGCCCTGGCTCGGGAAAACGATGCATAATTACGTCAAACCTTTCTGTAAAACACAAAGTGGCTAGATATCGAACCAGGGCATGGTTTTTATTTTGAGCGCAACAGTTGCCACTAAATAAGTACAGAACCTTTATATCAGGCCCAAGTACGTTCTCGATATAATATTGTAGAAAACTTACAACTTCGTTGGCTCCTTTTTTACAGGTAGTTTCATCATACATAAAAAAATGTCCCGTTTTGTTTTTCGCCGAGTGTATGCAAAAATTTTGGACCCATAGTTGTCGCAAATAAAAGGCGTCCCCAGATGGCACCTTGGGAAGGGGCATGTTCTGCTGATAGTCGAAAGACAAAACTTCGACATGATCATTGTCTTCCGCTTCTTTCGATTTTTCTTTCAGTTCCTTGTAAAACCATTCGGACTTAAGAAGGTGTAGTTTTTTTTGGGTTTCGAAATTACTTTTCTCTTCTTCTGAGTCCGCTCCCTGAATCTTGTTTTGCAATATGTCACATTTTTTGCACGTATCTTTTCTCGGACGGCCAAAACTTAAATTGAAATTTTCGCGAAAATAACGACCATAAAAATCATAAGAAACTGTAGGTTTAAAGGGTAGATTGTCTTGTTTTTGCTTGTAAATTTCTGGTTCAAATTTCTTAAGATATAGATCGTACATAATCTTAAGATTCAAATCAGGAGACAAATACTGCCTACTGCTTCTTGTTCTAGAATAATGCGATATTTGCTTAGGAAAGCTTTCGATATGCTCACGAACTTGATTTCTCACAGGTTCCGGAATCATATTCTTTCTATTAACGTGTTTACCTCGTTTGTCCTGGACAGGGGTTACACTGAGTGTTAGGTGATTTGCAATACGTTCTAAGCGCTTCTTTCCGATTCCATGAATTAAACATACAGCTTGCTTACAGACTGGTAACTCGAATGCACCCTTTCTCAACTGAAACAATATTAGATTACTCAATAGAAATAATTATTTATAAAAAACATTATTTAACATACCATGTTTTTAAAAACCAGCTAAAAACTGTAAAAAAAACTGTAAAAAGTCCCTTTCATCCCCTTAACGACCTACCACCGACGCAGATTTCCCTCTCTATTCCCTCATTTAAAAAAAAGTTAATTCTGGAAACTGAATATGCGAGTAAGTAACAACTTTGGTTTAAAAGTGCTGAATTTTTACGTTTGAACACCTCCGACCCCTTGGCCACCTCTTACGGACATAACATTACGTATTTTCACCGAACATGTACCAAATTTTATTGAAATTGGTTAACTTCAAACTCGATTGCAAGATTTATACCGGACAGACAGACAGACACGAAAGCGAGTTAATAAAAACATGGTAAAAAATTAGTCTTTTAAGTAGCTTACCTTATACTTGTAGCTGCAATTTCGTTGTGAATTGACAACATCTTTACGACGTCTTTTAATCGTGTTAACAGTTATTAAACTTGAGAGGTACGAATCTTGTTTTTCTTGATCTGCAAGACCATTGAATGCCGTAAATATTTCGTTTTTTTCATTAGGAGAAAGCTTTTTCAAACACTCTTTTTCACACTTACAGTCAGTGCCTTGTTTGCGTTCCAGTACCATTTTTCCAGTAGACATTGACTTATAACTTTCTCCTCTGGCCCGTTGAACTTTTTGTACACTCCTTTTCCAACTTTTCACATTACGTTTTCTTTTTCTACCACCTGCTTTTATTGTTTCATTTCCTTCTACAGGTTCTACGGTTTCATTCTCAGAAGAGGAAGAGAACATTGGCGAGGATGGCTGGTTTCTTGGCAACGATGGCTGGTATTCACTGCCCGAACTGTGAAATGGCTCACTCAACTCTGCCTCACTCTCAGTTTCATTATTGCCACTTGGTCCCGCAGATTCATTACGTTTATCCATAATAATAATTCTATAATAGCCTGGCTTGCGGACAAAACAAACAAACAAACGCGCAATACCGTCTTACTCCGCTGGAAAAAACTAAACTAAACAACAAACGACAATAGACCGTTGCACTACGCACTACAACACTGTTGCTAAGGGCATGGGTAAATAATAAACATTGCGTCATTTTACTGCCGCAGGAGCGGGATATGTTTGGCGTGTTTTAAAAGTACGATCATTTGCGCTGCAAGAACGGGATAAGTTACACGACACATATATCTTTCTTGCACCAGTACATCATAGGGGATATGTGTTTATTCGTTATAACTCGGTAGCTATTTATCACACATATCCCAAATTTGCACCACCGATAAAGACGATGTTCTGCTACCTATAGGCACAATAATCTCATTTTTCAAAAATTTGCACATATCCCCTTCTTGCATCACAGTCTTCAATTTCAAATAAAGTAATTTTTATTTCAGAAAATATTCAAAAGAAATATAGTTTACCCACCCAAACTGTAAATGCAGATCATATATCTGACATATTACAATTTCAAAATGAATTGGAATTTAAATTAGCACCAAAACTTACAGAGGATGATTTAATGCCTTCACATTATGACAAAATGAAAGTTTCAAAGTCCACACATGTAATTAGTCAGGATGTGAGCAGTGCATTAAAATTTGTTGCCGGACATTTAAACAAACCAGAATATTTGACTACTGCTTGGTTTATTGATGTATGTGAAAAGTGGTTTTATTTAATGACATCCAGATCTCCAGCTAATTAGTAAATTTAATATTGAAAAGTATGTAGAAGTGACTCAGTTTCTTAATGATTTTATCGAGATTATCTCTTCTATTGAAGTAGGTGCCAAGAGATATTGGAAACCTTTTCAAACTGGTATCTTAATTACCACAAAATTCATTTTGGATATTCAAGAATATTTAATACAAAAGTGTAAATATGAATTTGTTTTGACCGGAAGGTTCTCCCAAGACTGTTTAGAAAATCTTTTTAGTGTGTTACGTAGTAAACAAATGACTCCAAATGCGTTACAAGTTAAAAATTATTTAAAACTTATTTGTGTTTCTCAGTATTTAGAGTGTCCTAAAAACTCTAGCTATGATGAAGATGACAGGGAATATTTATCAAATTTTTTAACTACTATTCAATCGGATACTACCAAAACCTATAATGCAATAAGTATTCCTAAAAATCTTGTTGTCAATTTCAATCTTAATTTTAGTGAGATTAACTCTTTATACAATATTGCTGAATATATTGTAAACACCATTAAACGGCAGTCAAAAAGATGTGATAATTGCATAGCAGAGCTTGGTAGTTACAAGCCACTATACAAAAATTTCACTAAATTTACTTTGATAAAATCTTATAGAATTAATACATTATTTTTTTGTCATGAAAATATATTTTATTTTTTATAGAAATGGAAAGCGTATTTCGAAAATACCATCAAGTAGTTTCTTCACAAAATGTAGATTTAAAGGCATTTTTTATTAGTAAGATGTTAGAAGCTAGTAAGAAGAAAAAAAAATTAATTGACGAATATGCTAGTAAGTCGTTAAGATAAGTTCAAGTAATCTGTTTTGTTAATTGTTTTGCCACATAATATAGGTACCCGAGGACCTTATTAGTGTTTTAATTGTGTTTTTTTAAATGTTAACTGATCTGCCAGGGTCAATTTTTACTCTGTAGAAAATTAAACTGTAAATCATATTTAAACTACAGAATCTGCAACCCATCTGCCTGCTATTTTTCATAAGCAGAGCGCTTTAATTTGGTAGCAGTGCAGTTATTTATGCACTCAAGAGTTTTTATTTTAGTGGATTTTTTGCCAACAATTCAGGTTTATTTTTATATTTTGTATTCTCGAGTAAAAAAAAATATCTTTTTTTAATTTGTTTTTTTTTTCAAATACAGTTTTAAGATTGAAAATTTTCCACATACATATATTCTTTCACCCTGTATAATTGTAATATTACCCAAAGTAATTATTTAGAAAAAAAAACATACATATTATGAGCCAGTATGTTTACCTTTCATTGCTCTTTTTGGAAAAAAAATTACAAAGTTCAGAATTGCCCCTGCCATACTGTTTAAATGTGACCATTCAAGTTCATTTCAAGGGGTTAACTAGATAGTATAAGGATAAATCTTTTTTTATAAAAGAAATATTTTCCAGACTTGGAAACCAACTCACTTTAATTCTTATGTTCAAAAATTTAACCATTTAGGTAATTATTAAGTATATTTAAATAAAAATATATTACAAATTTTCTATTAGTAGCCTTGTTATTCCAAAGCATTCTTAAAAAATTGTGTAGGCATTATGTATATCTAAATAAAAGATATGACAAATAGTATTTTATTGTTTCATGAAAGTGTAATCCATATACCTTCAAAACAAACACAAAGACCTATGAAAAAAACATTTAGGAAATGTTATTTATTTGGGAACTGAGGAAATAAAATTAACAGTGTAATATTTAAAAACAATTTACTTATATACTTTGACAAGTCTTCATTTTATTAATAATCATAAAATTGGCATCAATTCATAATTGCTATAAATTATTCATTTGTTTCCAAATCTAGCTCGAATAAGGAAGAAACATTCCAAAAGCGAGTCCTCTGTGATATAGTTAAAAAGCTATTATAACTAGTTTTACTGTGTTCTGATCGTAGTATCCAGATATTTCCGTTGCTAAATTGGCAGTATAAAATGAACCATCAAACTAAAAAATATATTCAAATTGTAATATGCCTTATGAAAAATGCAATGCCTAAAAAAGAAATGAAACTCGAGCAACACAAAAATGTCTTGTTTATTGTGCATGCAATAACTCACATTTATCGGTTAAATATCATATGAACTTAAAAAAAAATTAGGTATTGCAAGACAGATTTTCATATATTGGCTTACAAGCAAAGAGCACTGAGTCAAATGTGAACACAGTTGACCTAGTACTTTTTCCTTGTTAGCCCAAGGTATATAATATTTAATTAGAAATTAAACTAACAATTTATTGCAACATCACATAATCAGTATGTTCTGTTACTCAACTTTACCATGAAGATTCATAATTTAGTAGCGAGTTGATAACAGCAAAATTTGCCAGATTTTAAATACTTATACCCAGGTAGAAATTGAAAACTTAGTTTGATATTGTAACTTTTCAAATTTATTTAACAACAATGAATAACAATTTTCGTTTTACAAATCACATAATTGTTATATGTTTACATAATTTTATGTAAATTGCCTGAGCCAGAACCAAAAAGTACACATATAATTGTAAGTATTAAAGCATACAGGTATATGTAGTTTAATTAACTACTTACTTAATAGTTCATGTTCTATTTCAAAATAATTTGGTATAAAATGATCCGGATAAACTCTCTAAGTAGGTATAGTATAGTGGACGAACCCTTGTTTGTGAGGTCTAGTTGAACATAAACTTATTCATACGTCTATGCATGAGCTAAAGAGCCAAATTTACCATAAAATGTAATCAATGAATCTAAAACAAAAATTAAAATTGAAAGCACAGATATTAAACACAGTGGTGAGGGATGGAGTTTTAGGTTTTTTACTTTAACTTACAAATATATGAAAGCCTTAAAAACAAATAAAAATTAAGTTTAAATAATGCTTAAAAACCAAAGAATCCTAATAGATATAATCAATATTAAATTTGTTGTATTAGTCCCCTGGAGGAAATAGCCTATAGACATATATAACTGATATTTTAAGTTTTTGGATTTATTATAATATTTAAAATTTATATTTTTATCAAGCTTAAACCTTATTTTATGCTTATGAAATCAATAATAAAACATACCTTACAATATTTGTCAAAAAACAGTCCTTACTAAATCATCACATTTTTGTAAACAGCTGATCCCAAGCCACATAAATATTGTTAAAATACAAAGTCCTAGATAATTAGCTTTCGATTAAAGCAAAAATGTAGCCCATTGATGGCTGATTTTGGCTCCAGCCAATCAAAACGTTAACCACTATTGTCGCCACTGTCCTCGTATAAAGTCACTGTACGCATTAGCATTAGACTAATAATGCTATATCCATTATCCATTTTTCTAGAAAATAACAAAAATAAATTCTAGGAAATGACAAAAATAAATTCAGTTATAACAAAGATAAATAAATATAGCGGCTCGTATTATTGATCTAATCAGTGCAAAAAAAAAACAATTTCTTCACTTTCAAATGTCAACAAAACTAGGCTGGTAATAGACACAGGACCTCAAATTCCATGCGGATCATGCCATTGGCTTTAGAGTGCGAGGGTTTTCAAATATGATTTTCGATTATGTGAGGTTGATTGAGGCATATGATTTTGGCTTTAATAATGGTGTATGATTTTAATGAGGGTTTAGCGACGAACCTAAGACAGCCAAACGCTACCGGGACAGATCCACCTAATAGTATAGGTTTTGTTAAAAAAATCCTTGTTTTAATATAGATCCTGATTTTGTTCAATCCTCATAAACCTGGCGCGCCGCGTGCTTTCTTTACAACGATACTAACCAATCCTATCTTATTGGAAAAAGTCGTCCATGTTTCTCAAAGAGACCTGTTTATAATTCTATTAAATAAAACACAAAGTCTTGGTCTCAGTCAAATATTTTAAAAAACCTAAGGTTTCGCTCTTGCGAGCATGATTGGACCTACAATATTGGAAAAATCTTAACATATTTAAAACAACAAATCCAGGTACAAAATAAGAATAAATACAAAACAACAAATCACACGTTACATCTTAAGCGTACAACAATAATAATCCTATTGAGGCGTTTATTTCGGCAGAGAAAAACAGGTTTTGTTGAATCTTCAGTATGAGCCTAAA
The DNA here is from genome assembly GCA_030620095.1 of Kuschelorhynchus macadamiae. NCBI lineage: Eukaryota > Metazoa > Arthropoda > Insecta > Coleoptera > Curculionidae > Kuschelorhynchus > Kuschelorhynchus macadamiae. Next base: position 144,668 of record JAUTXW010001507.1, read on the forward strand.
ATGTGGATGATTTATTTTTCTTAGTTAAGATAGGATTGGTTAGGATCGCTGTAAAGAAAGAGCGCGGTAGCGCGTCAGGTTTATGAAGATTGAACAAAATCAGGGTCTATATTATAACAAGGATTTTTTTACCAAAACCTATACTATTAGGTGGATCTGTCCCGGTAACATTTGGTTGGCTTAGGTTCGTCGCTAAACCATAATTAAAATCATACACCATTATTAAAGCCAAAATCATATGTTAAGCTAACCTCACATCGAAAATCATATTTCAAATACACTCGAACTCTAAAGTAAAAGTTGTGTGTGTGATTGGCAAGATCCGCAAGGAATTTGAGGTCCTGTGTCTAAAACCAGCCTAGTTTTGTTGAAAATTTGAAAGTGAAGACATGTTTTTTTTGCACTCCTTAGATCAATGAGAGCCGCTACATTTACTTGTTAAAAAGGACATTTTTCTAAGAAAAGAAGTCAAAAAATATCCCATGTAATATCGTCGTTGTGCAATGCAAAAATTTAGGACTCCCTTCCTTTGTGATCTCACCAACATATTTATACAATAGTATAACATATATTTGTGATTTTGGGTCTGGTTCAGATTTGGTCCTAGAGAATGTTCTGGACCCCTAGTCTTCTGAGCCAGTTCGATCCTACGAATAATCCAGAATGGAAAATTTTATATGAACAAGGCAATATCCTCTTAGATCTGCTGGACCTAAATTCGAAAGCAGAAGAACTTTTGGTGGGCTGCCTGTTATTTTTTGTAATACGACGGTATCACCTAAGAAACAATATTTTATCAGTAACAATCAAAAACGTTTATGCATTTATTATCAGGATGTCAAGTGTATAGCGTAACTAATGATACTACTTGTTCCCATAACTTTGCTATGCGGAACTTGAAAAACCAATATTATATATATATATATATATATATATATATATATATATATATATATATATATATATATATATATATATATATATATATATATATATATATATATATATATATATATATATATATATATATATATATATATATATATATAATTAAGTCCAGTGGCATCCCGAGGAGCATCTTAACCAATATTATTGAGAAAAATATTAACTTTCATGTTTTTTTCGGATTAAGCCACTAAAGGAACAACTGTTTTATCCTTTGAGTTGTTTTCGTATTTCGCTTTGTTTTCGAGAAAAATAAATAAAAACCACTTTATTGCATGTCCATGGACCGCACAAAAACTATACAAAACCCGATAAAATGTTTTTAATCTCTTGCAACAATGACAAAATGGATGGGGATACTCTTTACCTAAACTAAGACGAAATTGTGGTATAAAATGTTTTCGAATGTAGCTTCGTTTTCGAAATACAGGGTGTTTAATTTTTTTTAAATTTTATTAATTAATGCCAAACCATGTTCCAATGACATTTTTTAACATAATAAGGGGTTAGATCACCTCACTATGGGTCAGTTGTAAGCTTTACAATTAGTTCTTTGGCTGAGATCTGGGTAGAGATCTGTTTTCGCAAAAATCGGTAATATGGACCTGTTGCATATGATGTAAAAATTAATTTAAAGGAAATTGCGGTTTCGAGTTTTCGAGAGAAAAGTAAATTAACTGCTATTGTAACAAGAATTTCCTAATTAATACAACAATAATAATCATTTAAAAACTTTGAATAATGAACTCACATGAACAAAAGTCAAATAAACTGCAGAATATATCCTTCATGAGCCAGTGAACACCCATGTACATGACGTGCTAAATTGTCTTTTAGGAGTTGGAAAAATGCGAGACTGGCGCGTTCTTAATACTACTGCTTCCGTCAATTCTATCAATTCATCTCTAAGGAAGTTGTAATAGATATCACCAGTAAGTTGATTTGGAAAAAAATACGGTCCAACTAAGATATCTCCAATCCCTGCCCAAATATGAAACGAAAAAGTATACTGGTGATGTTTTTCGATGATAGCATAAAGATTATCTTCCGCCCAATTATGGATGTTGTAAAAATTCATAATGCCATTTCTGGAAAAATTCGCTTCATCTGCAAATACTATTTTTGCGGAAAAATGTATCACCCTTAAAGAATTTTCTTGAAACCAGTTACAGAAATGAATTCCAACTGGAAAGTCTCTATGCAACAAAGCTTGCACTCTTTGTACGTAATAAGGATAAAGTAAATAGTCCTTTAAGATACTCCATACTGTACTATTTTGCTTTTTGCAAAGTTACCTGTTTCCTCAAACCTGAGATGCAATCCTCTAAATGTGTACGGACATGGTACCCGTCCATTAGGAAAAGGTTCTGCATATAAACGTCAGAAGTAATGGGGCTAAAAACCCTACTTACTTTTAACTGTTTTCCGTTGGCTTAGAGTTTTTTAGTAATTTATTATTAGTATTTTAACCTATTAGGTAGTAATTGGTGCGAAATTATCAATTTTCTAATCATAAAATGTATTCTTAATCAGTATAGGCTTGTGCTATAGTGTACATGTAGTACCTAGTCATTTAGCAACACATATATTATATTGTTTTTTAAAACATTTTTATTCGTCGCAATTTTGTTAGAATATGTTGGATTCCTACCAATATTTTACCAGTTTCTTCCTATGTCACACTTGAATTTTGGCCATAATCGCACACGCCGCCATTGTCTTTTGTCATGTTGAATTCGTACCAGTTTCAGTGGTGCCTTGTGGATTTAACAACCGGTGGCGAAAATTTTTCGGGGTGCCACGCCCAAAATGGCCATTTTTTAAACCTTTTTAATATGTTAATTATCCATAGCTTTGGAGAGTTTTTTAAAAGTCAGGGGAAATAATATAAATTTATAAGATTTTAAATATATTTTTTTGTTCTTAAGAAACAGTTATGCGTTATCTTAAAGCTAATTTCGATTCGATTCGATCGATGCAAAACTGCTGCCGCCCCGGATGATCCGAACCTTAGAGGAAGAATAAAAATAGAGTTCACTATTTACATATTTAGCCACTGCCAAGATTACCTCACAGTATAAGGTCGTACGTACGACGATGCCAAGCCTAGCCAGGAACATCAATGTTTATACCAATTTATATTACGGTGAATATGTTTAAACCTTATGCAATAAAATTTTCATACAAAGAATAGTAATGTATTTCCAGTATTAGTTTCTAAACAGTATAAAGAAATTATTTTATTGCAAAATAGTAAAATACAAACTAAAATACCCAGTCTCAGATCAGATTCCACCAGTAACAAGAGTTTTAGTTAGCTATGGCTAACTCGATCGACAACTCCACGTATTAGACCATCCCACTTTCATTGACAAGGGATTCTTATAGTAAAAAAGTATAATAGTCTACAGTAAACATTGTTACAGGGTCAGGTGACCGGCGTGGCTTAAAATCCAACAGCAGGTCGTGGAACTACAATAAATTTTAATATTAAACAAATTAATTTGCTAAAAAATATTTTATTAGATACCAAGCTTCTCTTAGCGTCACTACTGCATGTGTTTTAATGTATTATTGTGTATTTGTTGATATGGCTCAAATCTTCTAATTATATGTTGCTTTACTTCAAGAAGCAGCGTTCTAAAGGCGCGGTGACATTAGAAGAACATTAAGTTTTTAAATATTTAATAAATAAGTTTATTTACTTTATCTTGGACATTGCGAAACTAGGAGCTTTAGTCTACCTAACTATGGTGCGGCAATGTGAGTTTGTAAAAAAATGGCCGTTTAAGTTTGGAATTTTCTTTTAATCACTAAGTAAACAGCAATATTTCCTTTTCCAGGAGACATGTCTAATGGAAGATACCTTATTCACTTATTTTGGGTCACATGACGTATTGACAAATCCAGTTCAGTATAATAGAACGTTTATTTCGTCGGGGGCATTGAGAATTTGAATTGAGAATCTTCAGAAGCCAAATGATACAAAAAAGACTCTGAGGTGATTTTTCTTGCCGATTACAATAGTTTTTTATATACCTATACTATATTAAAATGGTCGAAGGGCGACTCACGCTTAAAAAAATGTACTGCAATTTCGAAAATCACTAGATTTTGGATGAAATCTGGGGAAATAAAATAATAAAGTTTCGGATGATTTTTTAAATTTTCGCTTGAGTTGGGCCAGGTGTTGTCAGGTAAATGAATTTAAATGGTGATTCTTTGGGTATTAAAAGTAAAAATGTGTTTGTAAACATGTTCTAAACTGGTTAGACTTTAAGATTTAGGATATTGAAAATTAAATAAAATCTTTTATTTTTTAAAATTTAGCTATTAACATGGAAAAACAATATGACAATTGGCTATTCTCTTCGCATCTAATAGCGCTCGCTTTTTTTACTTTCCTCGCAAGAGGAAAGTATTCTAGTTACAAAAAAACTTTCTCAGTTCCGTCGGTTAGTCTGTATGTCTGTCTGCGACAAAGTTCAAGAACTGCTTGTCCTATTTAATTCAAGTTTTGGTTTAAAATTAAAGGTCATATGATGATGACGTGGTAAAATTTTGGTAAAAATCCAGTGTGGCTGAACAAAATGGTGGTTTATTGAAATGTTAAAAAAATATTACTAGTTTCTTAGTAATATTTTTTTAACATTTCAATAAACTTATCTATTTTATCCAAATTTTCCAGAAAAATTAGGCTTGACATGACCATCAACTGATAAGTTTTACTACAAACCCAAAATGGAGGCCTAATAAAATATTGTGTGTCAATGCAGAAAACTGCTATATCGATTATGTTCAAATTTTGCTCAAAAATTGAATATTATATAGGGATGAACTGGTAAAAATTTTGAGACAAATTTAAAATGGGTGAACAAAACGGCGGCCTAATTAAATGTTTAAAAATATCTGAAAAAAGTACTTATCGGATTGATTGATTGATTGATGACATCCCCATTTAGTAATAAAATATTTATTATTAAAAATGTATGAATTGCTCACTTTATATCGATTTTTATTCAAATCTGTATAAATATTAAAATTCGCTCGCATTCTAGGCATTCCTACTTTCACTTTTTAAATATTTACTAACAATGTATGATATGTATTTTCAAATACCCCCAGATTCCTACTTTCTTTCAGCCAAATCTACACAAATGTTAAAATTCCGCCGCTATGTTGGCATAACAATATTGAATTTTTAAAATGTTGACAAAAAATCATGATGTGCAGTCTTAGATACCTCATTTTGATTTTTGTTGTGCATTCTTAAATAATCCCCACAAATGTTAAAATCATCCGTCCGAACTGCTATTTTGAATTTTTAAATGCTGACACTTTTAAATTTTCGTAAGCACTGATTTTCATTTTCGCCTACACAAGTAACAAAATTCGTCGGCTGTATTGGCGCCGCCAATTTGGATTTCTAAACGTTACTAAAAAAATTCGGATTTTTTATGTCCGAAAGTGTATGCATGTCAAATTTGAAAATAATAAGTGCTGAAAAATCCATTATAAGATTTTAACCTGACATGCAAACCTACGAGAGAACGATTATTTCTTTGAAGTTTGTAAGAATACCTATTTGCCTCATTAATGAATAGGTAAGAATCCTTCTTTTTGTCAACGATAATGAAGCATGGCCCGTTTTTTCATTTTCGTACATCAAATATTTTAACAGGGCATCATTTTGTTTCGCCATATTGAATTCATACCAATATATTACCAGTTTTTTTTTGTATCAGACGTAATTTTTGTGGAAATTAAATAAAATTAAAGTTAATCGAGTAAGTGGATTTTTTAGCTGTACCGGAACAGACCGACCGATCAACAATAATGGAAAAACATAAGGATCTGTAAAAACCAGGAACGATAATTTTTTCACGACGAATGATATTATGTGAAAAATAGGGGAACCATGTTGGCGCATACCCCTAACGTGATTTATAAATGAGTTGTGATCTCTACTTTAATTCTTACTCTAAGATCCGAACACACTAATTTACATTAATTCTATAGCAAGCGCCTGCAGCCGGCAGCAGCAGCTTTATGCTGCTCCCATCTCTATTTGGCTTACGGAAATTCACCATTGCGTTGCCATAACAACTGCCGTAAACAAATCTAAGCGTGAAAGCCGGCGTGCGGGGGGATTCTGAAGCGGAATATGTTAACTGATGATGTGACTCGTGATGTGATTCCTCAACGGGTCGCTCTTATGAAAAGATGTTCAGAGCGCTACGTTTTTAAGTCATTATTATTTTTTGAGTATATAACGCACTAGTTTTAATACAAAATAATAGTATAATTAAGTAAATAATGTTAATTTATATAAAGCATACTACATTTTTATAATAAAAATATAGATTATAAAATGCTTAATATTTTAAAAATATTTTTATTTCTAAGTAAAATGTAGGTGAAGCGGCGCTTCTCCCGCGTCACCTGGCGAGCCGCCATTGCCCAGTTTAACCCTATATCACATTTAATTATTTTGCAAAATTTAAAGTCAATTGAATAGGATTTTTTTACGTTAATTTTTTAAAAATTTTATTTGGCCTTCATTTCGTTCCGCTGTCTTGAATTCGTACAACAACTTTAGTAGTTTATCTCTTTATCGCACTTAATGCTTGCACAACATTAAATTTAATCTAATAAGTAGTATTTTCAGACTGATTTCTTAAATATTTTCTTTGGCCGCCATTTTGCTTTTCTATCTTATATTTATATCAAAATGTTATCAGTTCATTCTTATAGAACACTTGACGCTTGTGGTACCAAATTATATAATTACTTATTCTTATTTGATTTTTCAGTAATAATTTTTTAGTTTAGTTTTTTCAGTAATAATTTTTTAACGTTTCACTCGGCCGCCATCTTATTTTGGCATATTGCATTTTTACCAAAATATTACCAGGTCATCCCCATATGACCATTAATTTTTAACCATAATTTGATGTCACTTTGATAAGTAGTGTTTAAACTATACCGTGAACTGACAGACAGCTAGACAAACCGACAGAAGGACCGACGGCATTGATAAAAAAAAATTGGCATCTAGGGACGCTAAAACGTAAAGATATGTAAAATATAAGAAGGTGATTTTTTCACGATTACAAATATTATATTTTGGCCCCGTTTTGTTGCGTCATCTTGAATTAGTCCAACAGTTTTACTAGTTCATCTGTATACCATAGTTATTTTTGGCATGCGATTTGAAATCAGTCCATTAAGTAGTTTTTCAGGCCGAATTTTTAAATATTTTTCTAAACCGCCGTTTTGTTTCGCCATCTTGAATTCGTACCAAAATTTAACAATTGATTCCTACCTAATACCTGATTTTTGTGCAAAATTTGAAATAAATTGGATAAGTAGTTTTTTGGTAATAATTTTTTTAACATTTCACTAGACCGCCATTTTGTTTTGACATATTGGATTTTTACCAAAATGTTACCAGTCATTCCCATATGACCCTTAACTTTTACCCGAATTTTGAATTCAGTCGCATAAGTAGTTTTTAAGTTATGGCGTGACCTCATAGACAGACAAACCGACAGTCGGACCTACGGAATTGATAAAAAATGCTTTTTGTGATCTAGACACTCTAAAACGTGAAGATATGTAAAACCTGATAGGGCGATTTTTTCACGATTAAAAATATTTTATTTAGCCATTTTCCTCCACCATCTTGAATCAGTACCACAGTTTTACTAGTTCATCTGTATACCACAATTATCTATGGCACACAATTTGAAATCAGGTCCTAAATAATTTTCTAGGCTGAATTTTTAAATATGTTACTAAGCCGCCATTTTGTTCCGCCATCTTGGATTCGAACCAATTTACCAGTTGATTCCTACATACCTAATACTTGATTTTCGTGTAACATTTGAGATAAATTGGATAAGTCGTATTTTTAGTAATAATTTTTTTTTAATTTCACTAGGCTGCCAGACAGACCGACGGTATTGAGAAAACATGTTTTTCGGCATCTAGCGACCCTAAAACGTAAAGATCTAAGACATATATATATTTATATATATATATATATATATATATATATATATATATATATATATATATATATATTGCCCAAATTAACATTTAAATTAGCATATCTAAGTGCACTACAATAAATAACTCAGACTGCCCCAAAAAATAGTAGGTTTAAGAGTAAACCTGATTATTCGATGAAGAAAAACCGAAGGGATAATATCTTACAGTAAGAAATAAACTTGTAAAGATAATACTCATATAAAATAAAAGTTGATATTAATAGTACATCCGTCCTCTATCGGCCAAATAAAAATATTAATCCTACATTACGCTACAGGTAAGCGTGTAATTTAAGGTAACTCTAACGAAATAAGCAGAACAGGCAACAAACATTATTCCTCTGTCTACGAGAGGGCGCGATATCAGCAGAATAAATCTACTGTTCAATTCTTTTAGTATTGATTTAGAAAGTTTGTTAGCATCCTCGTTTTTAGCAGCGTAGTATGCTGTAAGTATCGATTAAATTTCAATAACTAAATTACATTAAAAGTCGGATATATCATTCATAGATGGAAGCATTTGGCTTTTTTGATAAATTTGGTTTTGTCTTTCTTTAAAAAACTAGGTGTCGCAGTTAGTATTATTGAAGAACACTCTAATAATTAATTGTTACATAAATCTGATTAAAGATTTTAGAGTAATTATATTTAGGTTTGATTATATATACTGACCCGTAAAAAAGCGACTAGCCCAATATTAAAGTAATTGTGAGTACCAAAACGGTTTAACGCATTTTATTACCCTAGGCATCAGTTGAAAGGTAATTTCATAGGCAGCAGTTACACATGCATCTTTTACCATTTGAGTCCGTTCTTTTCATATACAGGGGGTAATAAAAAATATGTAATTTTAAAAGGCCCTATTGAATATCATGCAAAAAAAATAATACAGATTCATTTTATTTATAATTTAGATATATCTTTGAGGAATATTTTACTTTTTGATTCATTGCTTAACGCAAAACATTCTCACAAGAATTCATATAAATCTAGTCACTTTGAAAATTAAAATTGTCAGACAGCTTTGAAGTATCATATGGATAATAGATAGACTTAATAAAATCGGGGTCAAAAACCTAACCAAGTTTTTTAAGAAAATTAACCCCTGTATTCACTGAAAAGGTTTTAGAGTTAGACCACATCTAATTGCCATGGCAGTTGAAACTAACGTCGTTTCGTAATGTGACAATTACGCCAAATTATTTGTGCAATTATTGTTTATGTCATTTTAAACTATAACTGTCAAATTAGACATGGTCGAAATTTAAACCTCTTTGGTGAATACGGGTGAGAATGTTTTATTTAGTAGTAAGCAAATATAAATCTATTACAAATCACAACTAAGGACTATAAATAAATTAGTAATACGTGATAATTCTACCTCAAGCTCTAATTAATGATTGTAATCGCGCAATAGCTTATTGTGGAACATTCTTCCACTGTTCTACAAGCGCCATGCCAAAATGATTTAAATTGTGTGGGACACGAAGTAGTTTTCTTAAATATTGCACCAGTTGATCCTAAGCATTTTCTATTTCAAGTCAGGGTTACTCGCATGGTAAACGTTCTATACCTGTATTATCTAAATACAACGTTAAATTCAAAGTCGCGCAAGCAATGAGCGGTCACGGATTATCATGCATAAAAATAAACTCTTCGCCTTAGAACATTTATAGAAATTCTCGGTGGCAGAAAAAGCTCGATACGATGATCTAACGAAATTCTTCTCCACACATTACAGAATCGCCGCCAAATAGGTCTTTCTCGGTAAATATTTCTTGTTCGAATCTTTTCCCAGGCTATCTCCAAACTGAGATAGATGATTTTCAACAGAAGCGGAACTCGTCAGAAAATAAAAATTTGGATTATTACTCCTCATTCCATTCTGGCAAAATTCATTCAAGTTCTTCGATGTTCGCAAAGTACTTTTGGAACAGTCGCTATTGTCGATTTTGTATTGTTTCGGGGGTGTGGATCCCATCTTTTTTGTTATATTGAAGAAAAGCATAATCTGGAAATATTTCTTATAGTTACCAACAAATATTAAAAGCTCGTTTCTGCCCCCTTGAACAATATCCTAAATACCCCACTGGTTGTTCATCTGGGACGACCCCATCCAACTCTCCTCGTATACTCCTCAGTCTCAAGAAAACTTTGTCTCAGTCTTCTGGATGTCGCTTCTGTAATTCCTAGTCTCCTGGCAGCGTAGCTAACACTATTGCCTTCGTCTACTAAAGCTATAATTTTGGCTACATTTTCTGGATTAATTTGTCTTGCCATTGTTACTATTGAATAAACCACATTTTGTTAAGACTTAATTGTGAAGCGTATTTGGCATTTCAGGACAATTCATTACAAATGGCCGTCTGATTTATTTGACTTCTAAGACTTTCTAGACAATATAATAAAAATGCAGTGTTTTATGTTAACCAATATCTATACTTAAAAAAAGCAGTGAAAAAGAATAACAAAATATCCTCAAAGACGTCTGAACTATGAATTGTGATTTACTACTTTTCTGCAGTTATTACATTCTAAAGGGTGTTTTAAAAATTTAGTATAAAAAGGCATTTTATATTACCTCTATAGATGAACAGAACGGAACGAAATAAAATCTATATAATAATTACTGAAATTTCCTTTCAACTAATAGATAACTTCCAAATGTACCTAAATATTTGGCACCTGACCTCATTTTTTTTGAGCATGCTCAAAAAACGGATCTTTGTCTCGAAAAATATTTACGTTCTAGGTCTCGGTATCGAGATGCTTCGAGACCGAGATTTACTTAGTCTCGATTTCGATCTCGGTCTCACTGAAAATACCAAATTTAAAAATTAATAATTGTTCACTAAAATTTGATTTAGACAAAACCATATATATGGAAGCCTAGGTTCGAAAAATACAAATAGAAAATTTTTATAAGTTCGGAGTGCCCCCTTCGATCTTGTAGCCCTTCCACGAAACGATCCATTGAAGTGGAGGAATTGCGTTAAACATTTTGAAAGAGTTGTACGAAAATACCTTTGGAAAGTATACAAATAAATTAGTTGACAAACAAAAATCTTTTTTGGCTTTTTCGCAACTGAATAAAAATATGTAACTTTAAATTATTGAAGCAGATATTTAATATAATTACATATCTCAACATGTAGACTAGTCTGTCTACGGATTGTTTCGATACATAATATAAATAATATTATTTAAGCAAGCATAAGAAATTATATCATTTACCTTAAGTTTTTATAGACACATAGTAGTTGTACAAATACTTTCATCCTATCAGGACTCATCAGTGCGCCGATCGTAAGAGAAAAACATTAAATAATAGAAAAGAATTGATTTCAAAATTTTAAAATGTGTCAGTTTGTTTGACATGTAACCTAGATAGGAAAAAAATGATAGTTTGCAGCCATTTTTTTCATATCTAGGTTACATGTCAAACAAACTGACACATTTTAAAATTTTGAAATCAATTTTTCTATTATTTAATGTTTTTCTCTTACGATCGGCGCACTGATGAGTCCCGATAGGATGAAAGTATTTGGACAACTACTATGTGTCTATAAAAACTTAAGGTAAATGATATAATTTCTTATGCTTGCTTAAATAATATTTATATTATGTATCGGAACATTCCGTAGACAGGCTAGTCTACATGTTGAGATATGTAATTATATTAAATATCTGCTTCAATTAATTTAAAGTTAAATATTTTTATTCAGTTGCGAAAAAGCCAAAAAAGATTTTTGTTTGTCAATCTAAACGCAACAGATAATCTGAACACATTTAAAAATAAATTAGTTGTTGACTATTAATTATCAAAAACGCTTGTTGTCTTATGAGCCCCAAATCTGTCCTCTGGCCTAAGCCTACCAAATTGTCTAAAGTTTTTTAACTTACTAGGTGATCGAACTTCCTAAGATTAAAAGAACACCGTTTGCAAGAGTTTTGGATCGTTTGAAGACTCTTTATCCTTGTTAAGAATTGCTTTATGTTATTTTAAATGTCTTTATTAAGATACAAAAGCTTTAATTTGCAGCATGACTTTTCAACTAAACGGGCTACACGAGATTCATATTCTTTGCACAATCGACAAACTGCAATTCTGTATCATTTAAATATATTTTAAAATCAGCATATGCCAACAACACCTCACTTTTAGAGCCATAAAGTAAAACTTTAGTTTTTTTGCTTCATTTAAGATTAAACTATGCGCCCGCCATATGAAGCATTGAATTTAAGTCAGTATTAATTTTGTTAGCAGACTGAATGATATTTGAATCATTGAATAACATACATAATTGAGTGTCATCGACATATTGATGGAATAAGCATCAGGATTTAATAGAAATCTCAAAGTCAAAAGTATATATAGGAAAAAGCAGCGGTCCTAGAATACTACTCTGTGGCACCTTGCTTTAAAGTCTGAGCAGAAAAATTAAATAAAATATAATACTCATTACCTCTCCAGAATAGTAAGAATGTATGTAGTAAGGCATCAATGTCAATTCAATATATGATTTCACTATACATATTCTTAATTTAGTAAATAGTATTGGCTACAGGTTTATATCCTGGTTATAATAAACTAGTGCCCAAGTTTACCATTAACATTTTTTTAAATCTTTCGATAGTCTGTTAATAATTAGAGAAAATCTGTGTTTTTATAGAATAGCATGTTTGCATTGAATATTACGTTAAAACAGTGGTTGATGCAAAAGTTCTGCATCTATGTACAATTATTAGATATTAACTTTATTATTTTTACTTCTGTAGAGGGACTATCGTGAATGCTTTATATGTGATCGTAAAGCAACACCCTTTTGTTTATATGTATATTTAATATATTATGTTTCCCTAAATTTTATGTTCTATTATAATTAGAGTAATATGTTCATGTGAATAATTTGAACCTATGAGCTACAAGTGAATGAGATACATTTGAAATGATAGCCTCCCATGTTTTTAGTAGTTAATGAACATAGTATTTTCTATAAAATAATTAGTTGTAACTTTTATAAGTTAAAAAATGAAATATCTATACTGATATTTTTAAATGCCTGGTTGTCGTCATCATAATTTTTTTAAACATTAACATTTAAAAATACAAAATGGCACGATGGAGCCTGGGGAATTGCGGACCTCCTTATGATAATAGCTGATTTTCGGCCCTTGAAAATTTATATTTAATTTGAAACTTGTTTTTCGATTTTAAAGTTTCGAGTCCCAGAAAATAAATTATTAGTATATTAGTAACTTGTTTTGTTTAAGATTATTATAAAAATGAGAATAAGGTATCAATTTACGCTTTCCGATATGTGAAGTCTGAAAAAAAAAAGAACATTAATTTTAATTTCGTTTCTAAAATGATCTAATTTTGTCAATTTCTGTTTTTAGGGTTATTTATAACATTCTTTGCATGAAAAATTTGTGGAAAAATAAGATTTAGAAAAATTATTTTGAATTTTTTTTTTTTCGAAAACCCAATGGTTTACAGTCACGGTGAGATAACGAATTACAATATCTAATTTTCTATGTATATATATATATATATATATATATATATATATATATATATATATATATATATATATATATATATATATATATATATATATATATATATATATATATATATATATACATATATATTATTTTATAATATACATTACCACATACATAGCCCTTTAAATATGTCTAAACATATTTGACGAGATTTGCAGCGACTATCATACTACTATAAACTGTTTAAACCAATCAGTTCCATTAAAAAAAAGTAATACTTGTATGATATAACATTATTTTAAGTAATACTATCAATTATTGAACTTAAAATATCTTTAACTGTAAAATGGTGGGAATCACATTGATTATAGAAACGTAAATACCGAAATGTTTGGAAAAATGGAATGTACTATATTTGTCTTTAAATATTTAATTTTTATTGAAATGTAAACTTTTTTTAAATAAATCGATTGTGGAAAAATTATTTTTTGAAAGAATTTGCTCCCGAAAACATATAAAGTAAAAATAATTTACGGTCATTAGTTATTTGAGTATTGAGACCGAGAGTCTCAATACGTTAGAAAGCTTCGAATGACCGAGGCGCAGTGTATTACTCTTAAATGTAGGGTTTCCCGCTCGTATATTAAGAAAAATATGTATATGTACGTATAATGTATAACCATGGAAGTTACATGTTTCAAGTCTAACTAAAAACATATCGAAAACGCTGACTGATCTAGTCAAAAGCTATTATAAATGTTTCTTTTTTCTATTTATAAAACCCGGGAAAACCTAATACTAAGGAGATCGATATTTATTGTCGGGACAGATTTGATATGCAAGATGGCTATTTGAAAACGAAACAGAGTATATTTTCGGCACTCGAAGTCATGTACGCCTAGAATGCTCAGCAGCAAGGATATCTCTCATCAAAGTCCAACAATATGACTTCATCCCAGGGTCCTTGATACCTGATTTCTATCATTTTTATCTCCTGATGGAATTTTTTGTCCTGCTTGTTGCTTATTAATCCCAGATGCTCAGGAAACCGATCAGGAAACCGATCTATATGTGAGAATAAATAATGCATTTTTCCGAAACGAAAGCATTATAGCAGTAACCAGTTTTATATGCGGTTTGTCGCTTTCTTGTTACCCAGAAAGTCCTTCACCATCAGAACAAAAGTCTTCCACGCTTCCAGTTCTACTTTTTTCATAGAATTTTCGAACTGTGGATCTCGGATGAGTTTACGGATCTGGGGACCATCGAAGATAACAGATTTCAACTTCTCAATCCTGCAAAAGCCTAGCACAAGTAACATTCCTGTCTAGAGCTTTGGTGAACTGTTTCATCAAGCTTGGCAGATGTGCAGCGGTGAAAACAGTATCCTATCCTGGTTTACTCAACAACTCCTAGAACACAAAGATAAAGTGCTTGGGCTTGACGTCATCGGTCGTACGTGAAGGTATGCGCAAACGTGGCATACACTATTACGGTTTTTAAGCAAGATCTTTACTTTATGATTGAGTATGGGAAAAAATAAAACAGTAATTAAGAGTTCATTCAATTTTCGATACACAAATAAAGGTGTAGAGAGATATTGAGATGAAAAACAGCCATATATAAGAATGTAGATGCATATAAATATTTGATTTATGCGAGTATTTATGTTATATTCAAGTGGAAATAGTATAAAATAAAGTTTTAAAACCAGTTCTAAATTTATTGTTACAAAACGTCTAGGTAGCCTACTTATTAAGATTTAAATATTTTTAGTTTACTTATTACCAAGTTTATTGGTTATAGTATAAGTATATAGTTTTTCAAAGGCATGGTAAAAATCTCAGTAAAAATCCACTGAAATAAATATATTTTTAAGCATCCTCAGACAGCAAAAGTTAATGAACCCAATAAATTATAATAACGAGAAATATGTTATGTATTTTCATCATAGGATTTTAGATATATTCGGTATATATTTTTTTAATATGCATCTATTTATTCATTTATTTTATTTAGAAAACAGTTTACAGATTGGTGTCATTACATGCAAGTAGAAACAAAACTATAAGTACTTAAGTATTAATTACCGCATCACTTTAAATAAACGCTAAGTTTTCTCTTATTTGAGCGTTTATCCATGCGATCATTTTGCTTGCTACAGTTTATAAGTGTATTTGAAATACTACTAAGCAACCGTTTCTACAGAATGCATACTGCATCCTTCAAAATAAACTAAATGTTCTTGGTTTAAGAGATATTTAAAAATCAAAGTAGATAAAAACGATTTTTGAGAAAAAATCTTTAAACATTTTTTCAGTCAGTACTTTGTTAAGCCTTAAGGCATTCGTTCTATTATTACTGTCACATTCGGGATTTATATTGTCATGTTCGGGATCTACAATGTCATGATCGGTGTTTCATGAGTGACTTGTCATTGAATTATCAATTGTATCAAGTAAATTTCTTATTTGATCCGGATTACTTGACAAAAATGGTGTCTTCAGTGAATCTGCTTCTATGCTTATGGATTGGCCATACAGATATGTCATAGTTTGCAAATCGTTATTTATTACAACAGCTTAAATGATAGAAGGGCCCGGAGAATGCTTAACTTTAAATATAGTCATGTCAAGACTGTCATTAATGAAAATATATAGAATCTTAAATTCTTCAACATTTGTGAATTTACTTAGTTTTTTATGATGAATATATTCATGTTTACTTTCTTCAATTGCTTGTTGAAAACGAATCTCATCAAGTTCTTTAAGTTTATCGTCTTACTTTTTCTGAATGAAACCTTTTTTGATAAATATTTGGGACAGGAAATTTAGTAGGTACGATGGTTTCCTTTAACCGTGGCAAACTTAATTTAACTGTAACGATCTTACCAGTTTTGGAATCCTATTGTAAAATCGTCCGAATAAAATCCTGAGGTTCGAAATGGCACTCACACACAGGGTGTGTCTGGAAAAAAATGGTCACGGGGGATAAGACTTAACCATTTTCGGCGTAATTCTTGGTCCCGAGGAAACCGAAAAACTCTGGCTTTAGTGTCTTTGGAATAGTCTCTTTTGCAAAAAGGCACACAACACATATATGGCATAATGCTATACTGTCTATTTACAACACTATTTAAATAAAAACCACTAAAAACACAAATGAAATGTTTTAGAAGTTTACATAAATCAACTCGAAAAGCCGGCCGGCACAAAACAATAACACAAATACTAGGTTAGGTTGAAGAGTTTCTGCTGAGACGGAGTGCAACGTTGACAAACTTCCACCGCCTTACTTAAAGGAAATAATTGTTGTTTAGTTATGTAATAGGCTGTACTTTGAAATTTTAAATATATTTAGAAAAAAAAAATCGGTAAATTTTCTTTACCTAACTTTCATTACTGTAAATTCTTTTTTTTAGCTATTTTTTGGCATCTTTTTTTCTGGCGTTATTTTGTTCCGTGATTTGAATTTGCGGCAAAATTGTATTCCATTATACCATAATTATTTCATGCATAAAATTTGAAGTTAATCTACCAAGTTTTAAATTACATTTTACTAAAAAAAGCTTTGTAGCTTTGTGCTATAGCTCATGTAGCTCCTCCTCCTTTTAATCCAGGCCTGAGTTCAGAGTTGATCGATAAAGTGATTTTTAGCTAAGCCACGAATTGAAAAAACATGTTTTCAGGCACCATGAAAAGTATAGTTCCGAAAAAATCTCTGATTTTTTCTTGATTGCAATACTTCAACTTTACGAGGTATGTAATAAGATTGGTAATAGTCCCAAAAAATCTTTGATTAAAAAGAAAACAGATCCTGGTATATAAAATAACTTGACCAGTCTGGCAACGCTGCTGCGAAGAGAACTCGGCGGCAACAAAATTCAAAGATAACCGTCGGTCACTTATTAGTCGACGCGATAGCCAATCAAAAACTCGTTAACCGTTCACCTACGGAACGTGAAGTCAGAGCAGTAAGCACTTTGTTCTTTTGTTCTAGGAGTTGTTGGTTCACTAAGCGTTGTTGTTGACATTCATAGTTCTGCCAAGCACCAGTTCCTTCAGTATAGGCCAGTCTTTCTTTTGGTAATGCTGAGATTTGTTCCTACTATCCCACATGCACAGAAAGCATGGGTACTTAGTATACCCCGACTGTTTTCCCAACAAAAAGTTGACCATCTTTAGGTCTACACAAATCAGCCACTCAGGCTTGTCAGACGTTATGACGTTAGTAGTAAAGCTAGACCAGTCCAGGTCTCCAGCACAAGCTTTACGATTTCATACTTATTCTTCTATGTAGGAGTGAGCGAGGGGTACAGAGGCGTACTGGTTTCCGTTGTGCAGCAATACATATTTCAGTGATTGCGTGCTGCTGTCAATGAATGATCTTCAATCTTTGGGTTTGTACACTTTAAGCTTGTACAGAAGCTCGTCGATGTCTGTACAGTACACCAAACCCTCCAAGAAAAAATGGAGAAACTCTTGATGTTTGTTGCGAATGTTGCGATAGAAGGTAATGCGAACACTATCAGTTAGGGTTTTTTTTCAAATCTTGAAGCCACTGTGATGGCGAACTACATTATTTAGCTCTTCTTGAGAAAAAATATTTGCATTAAATAAAAATATTCTTCTCCACTGGAGGAATCTTCTTTAGTATTGTCAGAAAGTTCTCCAAAGACCTGTACTGGAATTTCATCTCAATAAGCTCGATAATCATCTGTAACTAAGGGGAAATTAGAATGCAAGTTTTGACAGAAATTATTGTAAATGTTATCAATGATTGTCAGATTCTTCGGTCGCAGTAAAGTTATTTCGTTATTGCTGAAAAAAAAAGTGAAATGTTCCATTTTACTTTTCTTTTCGAATAATGACAATGCTATTAGAACTGCCCAAGTCTTTAATCAACACCAAAATTGGCAAGTCCATCAAAAGTACATTTTGGAGTTGGTCCAAAAATTTCAGAAGACTGGGTCAATAGTTAATAAAAAACGTGAAATTGAAAATCCCGTTGTAAACGAACCTACAGAGGTGGCGATTTTAGGGCCTGTTATTCAAGATTCTATATTGAGTACAAGAAAGTTAAGGTTAGTATCTGTTGGTAAGAGAAGCAGCATCTAGGCAATATTCAAAAAACACAAGTTTCATCCTTACAAAATACATCTGCGCAGGAACTTAATGAAGCAGATTTTGATAAGCAATTACAATTTTGTGAATTTTGTGCACTTTTTTGTCAATGTATGTTTTTGTGGCGAATGCTTGCATTCTGTCAGAAGAAATGTATCTAGAATTATTAGAAAATGTCATTTATCCAGTATTAGTAGAGATAATTGAAAATGATTTTCAGTATACCGAAAACCATTTAATATTCCAGCAAGACGGTGCGCCTCCCCACTATGCACTGCCTGTTCGTCAGTATTTAGACCAAACGTTTCCAAGACAATGGATTGGAAAGAGAGGAACTATTGAGTGGTCCCCACGTTCTCCGGATGTGAGCTCAGCTTATTAGATTTTTTTATAGGGCTAGTTAAAAACCAAAAATGTTTGCCACCGAGCCAACATGTCTGGGGAACCTACAACAACGGATAATTGATGAATGTCGTCAGACCAACCCAGAATTGTTTCAAAGTGTACGAGAGCGTTTTGTACAAAATTTGTTCTAGTTACTGTATGGAGGTCGTGGGTCAGCATTTCCAGCGTTTATTAAATTGATTGTATGGCATTTTTTTAAATAAAAAATGTAAAAATATCTTAACTTGTTTTTGTAAAACTCGGGGGTTATTATCTACATAAAATTACCTTCAAAATGAGGTTTCATTCGACCTCTAACTCTATTTTAAATTTTTGGGCTACTTGTCACCTCCGCTAGTGCTTTGCCCTTCAGGTCCAAACGTTTTTTCGTAAATGATCTGGGTTGCCCAAAATTGGCTCTGTTTCGTTTTCAAATGGCCATCCTGTCTAAATATGATATATGGTGATAATAATAAACGTTATATGCTGATAAATTATTTCGTTGTAATAAGCAAAAAGTTTACAATTTAAGCTATAAACTTCAAATTAAGGGGTAATTTCATTTTGCATTATAAATTCTAAGAGATGATTTTTCTAAAATTTGCTCTCAAAAAATAAAACCATCGCGAGCTTAACTCCAGCTTTTATAAAGCGACAAAATACATTGATTTTGATTTATTTTTGGCATAAAATCTGCTCTTAAAATTTAAACGGATCCTGTACCGGAGAGGCAGGTGAAATATGAAGTGGGTGAAGTGAATTTTTTTTTATGTAAGTGGTAGACATGCGCTAACACGGACATTTATAATACAGTGCGCCCGAAACTTGACGGAACCGTAGATGAGAAACTACAGGTGCCATTTCTTATAAGTGCGATAGTTCACAAATGGAAAAGCCAAAAGCATTAAATATTACTATAAAAAGATAAAAAAAGAATTGCATACAACTTCCTAAAACAAAATGTTCTTAATCACAAAAATAGACGAAAAAAGAAAACTTACAGACGAACTCGTTTTTCTTGTAATAAATGTATTTTTATATCATCCCGTATGCGTATAAATTGATATGGTTTTTGCAAAATGTTGGATTCATTTTATATTTATGATTAAAATAAAAAATTGTTCCTCTGTTCACAAAATTAATTACTTAAAAATGAGATAGTTTGTTTATGTAAGTACTACACATATTAATAAATAACTATGTGCCGAAGAAAAGATTTACATTTTTTTTTAATATTATAATTATTCAACAAACATTGAAAACGATTGGACTGAATATTAGTTTACGACGAATCTGATCACTACCAGCAAAATTCCTTTGAGAGAGGAGAATATCGAATAGGTATCATCTTATAAATATCTTGACCATGAGTTGCTTAGGTCGGGATAACCAAACAAATCAGCTTCAAAGAAGAGTAGGATTCTCCGGGGCGGAGCACGTATTCAGATCAGATATCTCTAGTTAATTAAAAAAAAGGAAAGTTTTTAATCAGTATATCGTACCAGTAATGACCCACCCTTACATTAACTAAAAAAGTGATAAGCGAGATAAAGTTTAAGAAACGGGATATGGAAAGAACAATTCTGGGCATCTCCCTTAAAGACAGAATTCCAAACACAGAAATAAATCGAAGGACAGGTGTAACAGATGCTGTGACACGAATTGCTATATTGAATTCAACCGGCGGCCGATGGACAAAGACAATTTTTAATGGAGGCCGCGACATGAAGCACACAGGAATAGAGGGCGTCCTCAATCCCGATTAACCCTTTATTTTTTAACAAAATTTTAAATCAATCGGATTTTGAGCTATGCCGTGTTCAGACAACAAATCGACGGAAATGGAAGAACATGTTTTTCTGGGCCTAGGGACTCTAAAACGCAAAGATCTGAAAAAAAAAACTCGGGGGACGATTTTTTACAATTCTTTCCTCTTACGAGTAAAATGATTTCAGCATTTACTACTAAAGTATTTCGTATGCTTAGCAGAAGAATATTTTTACATTATATATTAAAAATTAATCTGTTATTCGTGGCAATCACCTACAAATTGTGGTAAAAATAAAGAAGATAGTAAAGTGTACCTACTCGAATACACCGGGTGTTCACGGAACGTCAATCATTACATCACTGAAAATATCGAAGTATAAAATAGTTAATTTACTTTCTAGTGTAACATACCTACGTAGTTTATGTGTAGAGCCTTTGCCTTGGACTGCAAAGGGTTTGGAATCCATCTCCGTCAGTTTTTCGACTAAATAAATCAGTAGTACCTGACTCGACTATCCACAAGATATTTAAAAATGTTTAATTTTCCAAAGCGATTTCGCGTCATTAGGCAACAATATGTAGGTCTTAGTTTGAGATCATCTAGCGTTAGTGCTTAAACCTTCTATTCATATTTTCATGAACAGAATTCATCTGGAATTATTTACCACTTTAATTAATACTATTTTACTCAAAGTATAGAATAATCCCTAGCTGCTTTTCTTCCGTGAGGATATTATTCGGGCGGCTTCTTTTTTTTGTTACCTATTAATCCATTTGCGAGATCCCGCAAATTGGATAATTTGTATAGTTGGAATTTTATTATTAGGGTATAATAATATATTAATATTATTTTATTTTTATTATTAGGGTATAATAATATCGGTACTCCTGCAGAGAGAAATGATGGAATAATACCTGACATCAGTGCATTAAGCACCCAAAATCGTTTTAGTTACTATTTTTCTTTACCTTATATAAAAGAAATTTCAACCAAAATAGCCAAGTTGTTAAAATTTGATCCAGCTATAAAAATTACCTTTAAGCACAAAAAATAGTAGGTAACATTTTTAGTAAGTTAAAAAAACAGGGACGAAATACAAAAAACATCAAACAGTTTATATAAAATTCCATGTTCCGAATGTGCAGGTGTATATAGGGCAAACATCCAGAGTCTTAAAAGACAGAATAACTTCACATAAAAGTTTGGCGACTGTAGGTTAAAGAAACACACTAACCAATCACTTAATTAATTATAATGAAACACAAATATTATGTAAGGAGGCCAATTATAACTAGAAACTGTTTCTAGAGATGATAGACATATATTTAATAAAAACCTAATTCTTTGAATAAAAGAACCGACATAGATGATCTTTGTTCTATTTATGCAAATCTTCTCAATTTTAATAATCATAACAATAGTAATAGTAATATAGATAGCATAACGTGTCATTATAGGCGTCGTTTTGTACGTTATTAAACCATATGCCAATCTATAAACACATAATGTGGATTTTCAAAAAACTTGTAGAAACTAAATTTAATATATATTATGAGCACAATTCAAAAATATATAGGGTGTTCTATTTAAAATAAAAAAGATTCCCTGAAACAAATCAAAGGAGCCACCCTGTATATACGAAACTATAATTAAATAAAAGTTTAACCAAATTACGTTTGTATTAAATTTTTTTCACGTGTCTTACAGATTTACAGAAAGTGTAGTCGGTTAACTTACGTGAGCCAGCCATCCTGTAATACTGCTTGGAAATTATTTGCATTGTGTTAGATTGTATAAAAAGAAGTTCAATTTGAACGTCAAACCAGAGAATGAAAAATATCTTCTAGATTACGCATTCAAACTTCATCCCAATAAAATATTTAAATTTTATTCAGGAAGAGTCTTTTAAAAACCAGCTAGGCCAATAAAAGAACCTCTGAAATGATTCCATATATATCCGCACAGCAATGGGCAAGTGCCCAATATGAGAGCATATATGCGCGGAAGCGGATGGCAAATGCTAAATGTACTGGAACTTTCTCCCAGCCGTAAGTGATTGATGTGAAAATGCCCTTATACCTAGTAGTGCAATATGTGTTATTGAAATATGAGATATATGACCATGTAGTTGTACAATCAATTATAATATTACGCCACCAATATTTGCCTGCTGCAGTTCTGTTGTTGTGAACACACACACACATACACTTGTATGTTTAATGATTCGAGAGGCAGTTGCATTGTGTTGAGTTAAGCGATTGTTTACGATGTTTTTGGAAATTCATATTTTAATAAGCCCCTATAATTATGTAGATACTCGACGTAGCATTTATATTTATGTTATCAGCTTTGTATTGTATTTACGTCACAAGACGTAAGAAGGTAGTGATATTTCAAGTTTGTTATTAGAATTTGTTATTAAAATGTTAATTCGACACCTCTAAGCATTTTAATGACAATTCCGATATTATTTTCTATTTCTGCCATATTTTAATTAATAGTTGTTGTCTCCGCCTACTTACACCCATTTTAGTCCTATAGGTTAAGAAGTTGGGACATTAAAAAGTCAAAAAAAATTATGAAGCCGCAATTCACTATGAAAAAATACTAAAGAATTTAAAAATACTCAATATCATTGTTATAAACTCTTGACGAGAGTGCCATTTTCAAAATATCTGTATTCGTTGTCGTGTCACAACGTATTTTTTGTACAATTTTTTTTCGTTTCGTTTTTAGGACACACTTGAGGTTCTCCAACGGTATCAAACGAATCTTCGTATCAATTTTGGTTTTTCGTCTATTAATGAAATGAATTTCATTCTCATTTTTTGATCAAAAACAAGGGTGTATGGAACGGCTCCTGGTGACCAAATGGTTCAAGTTGTCGACAAAACCATAAAAATTCTGAAAGACCATATATAAATGTTATTTAGGAATACTTATAGAGCGGTGTTTTTCAAAAGGTGTGAGAAAATTATATTTATCGCCTCTTCTTTAAAAAAAATCAATTCATTTGATTCTTCTTTAGATTTAGAAGGTACAAAACTGCATTTCAAGTTTGCAGCTAAATTCTTCAGAAGAAAAAGTACTTGCGTGTAAAGCATTAAATTTTTTCCCGTTTGGTGGTATTCGTCCACCACTGACTAACATTAAATTTCACTATAAATCAGGAAAACGATCTGATGTTCCAGGGTATTTTTTTTTCTAAAACACATCGTTGTCTCGAGGCCCTGCCAAAAAACTCACTCTATCTGATTAAAACTAAAAAAGTTATGATTTTTTAAATTTGAACTTAATTTCAAAGAGTACCTTTACTTAAAAGCCGAATATAACCAGGTATTTACTTTTTTCATAAAAGGGCAAGGCGGATTCAGAAACTTCAGTCTATGTTTTATAACTTTCAAATTTACTTTTTGTTTCTACTACCTACCTAAATACTCGAAAATATGGCTTGAAAAAGTCTGTATGTATTTGCGCATAATTTGTTCACCCGACACAATAGTTACACAAGGGCCAAGCATATAGAGTTGCCTTGATTTTCAATCAAACATGGTGTGGTTCTAGCCGCTGTCAGATCTAATGAATATATTTTTAGCGCATCAAAAATGATTTTCTGGGTATTTTTGAGTTTGACAGAATAAAATTTAAATGTTTTTTGGGAAGGTAGCCACAATTTGAGGTACAATACATTCCTCAGTTTTGTAAAATATCTTTAAGAAAATGAGCAGCTATTTTTCCTGAATCTGATATATACTGAAGTCGATATTCCTATGATACAATGCTCTTAGATTACCTTTTATGGATGATTTAGAGCAACGAAATGCTTGTGTCTAATTGGATACAGGCATATAATTATGAGTGGGGATAAGAATAGTGGCAGAAAAGTGAAACATCTGAAAAATATGTTATGGGAATCGTTCATTCTGCACATGCGCGAACTATGTTGACAAAAGTTAATTTTTATCCACAAATTTAGACAACTGTTACAAATTAATGTTTCAAAAGATACTATTCGTAATGGCAGGTTTTCAATATCGTCCAAAATTTTCTAAATTTTGTGTGCTCTTATGCAAGTATATGTTTATTCTAGGGTGTGTAATAAGTAATATTAAATATGAATTTCATTATTATACTGTTCAGATGAATAAGTATTAAATCACATAACATGTTATGCAGGAGTAGTAGGTATGTATAGAGCATTTTTTTTAGGAATTCTGGTTTAGGGGCTGTATTTTTTTCCTATTGAAACATCTCGGTATAAGACATCGATTTAGGAGATTTGGACCTATTTATTATAGGCAAAATTTCGTTAATTTAGGGCCGACCGTGGGGGTTTTTTTACTATATATTACAGGCAGGTAGATAATTTTGAGGGTCCATTAAGGCTCAAACATATACGAGGTCTTATAGTACTTAATAAGGATTTTATTTATGAAGGGCGGGACATGATTGTAATCGCAAAAATTTTCGAAAAATATAATTTATCTACACATTTTAGTGTTTTTAGGTCACGAAAAACGTATTTTTGAAAAAAAATATACGTAGGAATGTGTGTATGTAAAAAAATTGGGCCAACAGTAACTTGAGAACGACCAAACTTTTTCAAATTTGCACCGAAAATTGCACCGAAAATAGCCTAGATCAGTGTCTCAGAGAATTATACTTGGAGTGTCATGGGAATAGGAATCTTTTTAAGGGGTATAAAAGCGTAAAAAATGATATTTTGATAACACAAAACATATAATAGTCAAATTGAAAACATAATTAGTGTTCTAACATTAAAAATAGTTGAAGTCATTGGCGACTTTTTCGATTATACATATTTAAAAAAAAATATCGAGAAATGGCAAAAAAACGTCAAATTTATTTAATTTTTTTGTACACGCATAATGTTTGTGCATTATACAGGGTAACCCAAAATGAATGAGGCAGCCCGCTGAAAAAGGAAAAACAAAATAAAAACGATTTTGACGGTTTGATGAGATTTTTTCACACTTTGGCAGGTTTTCAGTATAATTTTAAAACATATATTATGTTATATGGGGGAAGTAGGTAATTTTTTGATTAGAAATTCTGGTTTAAAAGCTGCAGTTTTTTTTCCTAGTGAAACATTCCGGTATAAGACATCGATTTTGGGTATTTTTTTCTGTTTTTAATATTTTCATAGCTGTCAAAAAATCGTTTTCTCCTTGTGACATTTGAACTCCTTAAAATTTCAATATTTTGACAGCTGTCAAAAAAAATTGTTTTGTCTCCGTAACTTGAACTGCTTTACATTTGTATATACGGTTTTCACACTTTTATTTAACTTTTAGAAGAGTAATATAATAAAAAAAAATTTGACGGCTGTCAAAAATAATTGTCATTGCCAATAACTTTTGAACAGTTTAAAATTTTTAAATATGATTGTCATGGTTCCATGTAACTTTTAGTGGCGTACTTTAGTACTTCTTGCCATAACTTCTAAACTGCTCAACATTTTTAAATACGGTTTTCACAGTTCCATGTAACTTTTAGTGACGTGATTTATACAAAAAAAATTTGATAGCTGTCAAAAAAAATTGTTTTTTTTCCCGACTTCGCGCCGATAAAAAATTTTAAATACCGTTTTCCGAGTTTTATGTAACTTTTAGTGGCGTATTTTATTTGAAAATTGTTTGACATATGTTAAAAAAAGACTGTTTCTTTCGTAACTTCTAAATTACATAAAATTTTTAAATAGGGGTTTCAAAGTTCCATGTAGCTCTTTGTGGCGTGATTTACTTGAAAAAAATATTTTGACATCCGTCTAAAAAGCTGTTTTGTACCGTGACTTTTAAACTGATTAACATTTTTAATTACAACATAGTATTTTGACAGCTGTCAAAGAAAGTGTTTTTCGTTAGTTCTAAACTACTTAAAATTTTTAAATACGGTTTTTACAGTCCAATGAAATTTTTAGTGGAGTAATTATTTAAAAAAAAATATTTGGACATCTATAAAAAAAATTGTTTTCTCCTTGCAGCTTTTGAATTGCTTAATATTTTTTAATACGAGTTATACCGGTCCATGTAACTTTTATTGTCGTAGGGGAAGGTGGGGTACAGTGTTACACAAAAACTGTTTCAGCATATGTTTTTTTTTATTATCAATTTAGGATGTCGATTTTATTTTTAATATGGTTCTTGATGTTTGTCAACTTTATTTTTTATGAATCCTTTGCTCTAAATATATCCACTTTTTTCTAAAAATTGGTCATTTGTATTATTGTCAAATGTAACACTGTACCCCTCTAGTGGGGTACTCTGTGACACGTACTGGGGAACAGTGTTACATTTTTAATGAAGCAAGATTTAAGCTTTTTTTAGTGCTTTTATTTAAAAGAAAAATACAAATTAGAAGTAAAAACTGAAATGAAAAGCCCAATTTAAAGTAGGAAAAAAAAATTAAAAAAGACAGTCGCTGTCAAAACGAAAAAAACTTGAACATAGGTAACTTAAAACATTAAATTGTATGAATATTTAAAAAAATAATTATTAAATACAAACATTATTTCAGTTCATTGTAGTACATGTGCAAATCAACAGGAAACACTAACATTTCTGATCTTCTACTGGTTCCTCCAGATGGCTTTGGATAGGGTAGCTTACCAATGATCTTTGTTATCTCGAAAGTGTATTCTTCGTTGGTATGGATAAATTTAAATGCAGGAAACAGTCTTTTAACATATTGAACATGAATTTCGGTGCTAGGTTTCGACAACACCTTCCTATTGACATAATGTTGTGTCCCTTAGTCTTTCCTTCGTTTATGAGAACATAGTCTCCAATGATGATTTCGTCGAAATTCACATCTAACTCTTCTTCGCTCATAGATCCAACGCTGTCACAACAGTCGACCACCGACACCGAATCATTCTCCGATTCTGAACTAGTGTCCTGTTTAATTCTTTTTGTTAATCTCTGCTTTCCTTTTTCTTTAAATACTTTGCGATTGACCGTTGGCTTATTCATTAAATCTGCAATAATTTTATCTTTAATGGGAGTTTCTGTGAGAATGAGACTTTTCCGCTTTCTTTTTCTTTGGACTTTCTCTTTTCTTGGAGAAGCCTTTGGAAACGGTCTACATTCGACTGGAGTAATCAATTTTTTAATAGGTGCAGCAGGTTCATCTATGTTATTAATATTTTCTGTTTCTTGTGGTGAATGTTCGGAAGTTTTATGTATAGGCGAATTATGTGGAGTTAAATCTCTTGTCGAACTTGCAAAGTTTACCTGCTCTGGCGATGCTTGTGAGGTTGAAGGCCTTGGTGAATGTTGCGGTTCTTCCTCCGGCCTGTCTGACACTGCAGAAGATAGAAAATCGTCGTCATTAAAAATTTCTTTGTTCAAAGGCCAGATCCCAGTTGACTTGAAGCCATTAATTATATTGCTCGGCGTAAAAGCCTTTGGATACGCGGTTCCAAGTAGGCCGGCTATCTCATAGATAGTGATTGTTTTGCCCGGGTTCATGACCATCCAATCATTACAAGCACTGTTACAATTGGTTTTAAGTGACTTGTAAACTGTCTTATCCAGTGGTTGTAGTTTTCCACTGGTATGTGGAGGAAGTGTCAGAAGCAATATTCCATTATTTTTGCAAAACTCGATTGAGCCTATTGAAATATGTGACTCATGATTATCAAAAATGAGAAGGACTGGTTCCTCAGGTGTACTTTTTACGAATTTATGAAAATGTTTCAATATCTCAATGAATATCTCACTATTCACCCATCCACTTTTTGCGGCACCACCAGTGACTCCAGGAGGGCCTCCTGTTAGCATACGATCTTTAAAATGTACTCTTGGAAAAATTAAATAGGGTGGTACAGAATTTCCCATTGCATTTATGAAACAACATGCTGTCACAAGCACACCTCTCTCACCCGATGTTACCTGCCCAATTTGTTTAAGTCCTTTTTGTCCAATAATATTTGGTGGATTATGGACAGTTGTTAGTGCAGTTTCATCAAGATTGTAAATGTTTTGGGGAAGAGGACCCTGGGGAAATTTTGTGTAAGCCCTGGATAAATTGTTAAAAAATTCATTGACATTTGTACGATTGAAGCTTGTTGCGCGCCCTAAACTTGTAGCTTCTGGCTTTCTTATTGATAAAGTTGGGTGTCGCTTCATAAAGCCACTTAGCCAGTCAACACCAGCTTCCTGATTTTTGTCCCAGTTAGCCGGATATTTTAAATTATTTTTCTTAGCCAGTTCATAAGCTAAAGACATAACATTTTTTCTTGTCAGACCATGATGCATTCGACAGGCTGTAAGCAGGTAATTTCTGAGTTGTTCTTCCAGTTCTTTTGAGAATACCTGGTTTATCTCATAATTGGGAGTAAATCGATGATTTAAACGGTCTGCGTCAGAAGAACTTTTGAATTTATCGACGTATCGTTTTAATGTCATATGCACTAAACCTTCATTTCGCGCTGCTTCTCTAATGGATACGTGGTTATCTACTACATTTAGAACAGCTCTTTTCATGGCTTCCTCATCAAAAGTACCAATCTTTCTCTTTTCTTTTCTATTGCGAACCATTTCTGAAAGAAAATAGTTGATTTAATTTATTTTCCGATGAGCGGGGCACAGTGTTACATGTAACACTGTTCCCCTTAGTCGAGTATCACACTGTGCCCCAGTTGAGTCTTGCCAAAAAAGGCCAGTTTGTAAGAAAACAAAAATATCCTAGGTTATGTTTAACATGGCATGCTCATCCTTAAACATGTCCCTACACATTTGAATCATGAAAAATGCAATAGTTTATTGCAAAATGCTAGTAGACAATTTGATATATATGTAAATAATTTACTTTTTAACTATAAAAATAGGAAATACTTACTTTTAAGAGTATAAACACCTCAGATTTCACAACAAATACGTAACATTGACAGTTCGACTGTCAATAAGGAGTGGCTAAAATCCCAGCGCCGTGAAGTATCGCGTAAATTTATAGTGCCAATTGTAACACTGTACCCCGTGTCACACTGTGCCCCCCTTTCCCCTAATTTATTACAAAAAATATTTTGACAGCTGTCAAAAATATAAATATCGTATAATATCGAGAATTTATAATCATAGCCAGACGGCTATGGTCTATAAAAAAATATGAAAAAATGTAGACGAAAGAACATAACCGGACATGTGGCTTGTTTATCTTGAGTCTTAGATTGGTAAACTTCAATTAAGTGACAAAATGGAATCACAGAAATAACTACTCCTGGCTAATACCATGACTGACATTGAATTACATTGTTGATTTGTGAATTTCGTTGGGAGAACTAATATTGTATTTTTGATTTACGTTATACCAACAAGGATACCATAGTCTAGCGAGCCCCGTGTAGGATAAAGGCACAAAATGGAATCACAGAAACAACTACTCCGGTGGTTAATATCACGACCAGCATTGAATTATACTGTTGAATTTTAAATTAATGCACAGGGAGCCTAATATAAAGTAACTAGCTTATATATATATATATATATATATATATATATATATATATATATATATATATATATATATATATATATATATATATATATATATATATATATATATATATATATATATATAATGTATTTTAACCCATCAATGATATCTTTCGTAACATCATTATGTAACGCATATTTTATCTAGGGTATAGATATTAAAAACATGTTAACAGAAAAAATATTATCTATTTTTTTGCTGGTAAAAACTTGACTCTACTTTTACAGCAATTCAAAACTGTCAGTAAAAACTTAAACAACTAACTATTTTATTGAGCTAGTCACAAAACAAAATTATTTAACTGATCTACAGTTTAGCCATATCAAACAGACAAAATTCAAACATACCTTTGCGTAAATAGTCATACTAAGTCTAGCCGATTAGAATTAAGTTTCTATATCTCTCCATGTTATATAAATTATACCAGCGAATAACGTACCTGAAAGTGTCAAAGCACAGCTGACATAATGCTAGTTCATATAGCTATCTCCATGACAGAGCTAAAGAACAAGATTAAACGATCATGATCAATGAAGTGCTTTCGGATGATGAATCTATTAAAAAGTCCGAACACGCATAACACATCACTGACATCAAAAGAAGCAGCGAAATGAATTTTTGTTATGAGCGTATTCCGTTTCTAATAATACAGCTTCGCTTAAGAATACTGAATAGGAAATTATTTATGGACTGCTGATATTTTAGTAATTTAATTCTGGTATAATATGTATATATATATATATATATATATATATATATATATATATATATATATATATATATATATATATATATATATATATATATATATATATATATATATATATATATATATATATATATATATATATATATATATATATATATATATATATATATATATATATATATATATATATATATATATATATATATATATATATAATAAATAATTTAAGTATCTATCAATTTTATTAATTATTTCATAACTGTCTCCTTTAACTTTACTTTTTTCTAAAGAACTCGGATCTGCTTAAGAAGAATAAGTACGTGTAAAAATATTCGAAACTTATTTTTACTGTTTATATGCATTTTTTAAAATAGTTAATTACAATTATATGTATCAACACTAGGTACAAAGTAAGAGAGAAAAATCGTTTGAATATAAACACCCAAAAGATTTGAATGAAATACATATCTTGCCTTTTCACAAATTAAAACAAAGATTTTGTAGTCAAAAAATATTTTTTAAACGCCTACAGGGTTATCTAAAAAGTAAGCTCTTCTTGGATAAACAAATAGCATTTGTTTTTGTTGGGTTATTATTATCATATGCCCCCCGATTTTATTTTTAGTTAACTATTAAAGTTTGCATCTTACCATCCGAGACTAAGAGACAATGGAAGGTAATTTTCTATCTTAGTTCATTTTAATTGAACCTGCATTTAAAAAATTTTAAAAGCTTTTTTATATATCATTTAAAAACTTTTAGTTTTTAGAAACTTGATAACAGTCAAAAAGCAGGTGTCATATTAGATTCAGATACCACTTAAAATTGTCATCTGGCAATAATACAAACTCAAATCTAATAATCAAACTAGTCGGTGCTATAACGTAAAAAGAGTTTAACGAAAAAAAAAACAATTCACTATTTAAATTTAACTGTCTATCCTCTGAAATACTGGAACTAACCGTTCAGAGACTTAATGTCTTTTCATTCCAATATCCCTAAATCCTGTGACGTAAGCCAAGGCAAAACCTTGACAAAACAAAGATTTGAATCTATTTCCTAGATGGCGAAACCAGAATATAATTTAAGCATTTCTATGAGGATATTTTTTATGAAACGTTTGATATTAATAATGGTTTTTATGCCTATACGGAAATACATATTGTCGACATGGGAAGTGTTAGTAGTTCACAATTAACGTACAAGATTTTGCCCATATTATATATTTCATATAGGTATATACACTGTTATATAGGTATATACACTGTTTACACTTTGTAAATCTGCTTTTTATAGTAGCGTGTTTTAGGGCGAAAAGAAAGAAATTTTAAAATAATTTTGTTACTTTTTTTAAATAATTATTTAAAAAACAACTGCCGACAAAACAAACGAAGAATATTATTTCCTAAAAGTTTGCCATGAAACTGTTTAAGTCAGTAAATCAAAGTTGTGTGCCTGCTTTACATTTTCAATAAAATTGATTCGTTTTTGTAAGAAAAATAACAAAACCGACTTCGGTTTATTTTTATTCGAAGCTTCTTTCCATTTTTAAGACCGACCGTAAATCAAACTAACAAATTAACTTCAAAAAGCTATAACTTACTTGAAATTCGGACGGATATAAATGTTGCTATTAGCATAGGCAGCGCTACTGGGAATCATAAATCAAATACAGGAGAAATAACTTGTTATATCCATTGTATAATGATGTTGTTTTCAATGTTTTCACCCCCTTTCATTCGATGTATGCAAAACTTTAGTCATTCTCCTTCAATTTATATCTGAAAGAGACAGAATCGGATTTAGGTACTCAGCATAATCTCAGTATTGACGTACACTGTGTCCGAAATTCGGATCTCTATATTGGGATCTCGCTTATTGTAAAATATAGAGAATTTGTTAAATGGCAAAAGTTTTAAACAATTTTGTTATAAGCCTAATTGCATCCGCGGAAAATCTGTCTATTATGGTTCTCGACATATTTAGAAAAAATTAAATATTGTGCTGAACTTTTTATTCCCAAAAATTTTTCACATCTGTAAACCCATTTCTAAAGCAACTTTTTGGGCGATATTGATGCGTCATATTTTCTTCAACTTATGTTTTTTAAATACGAACCTAGATTTTTTATTTTATTTTTTAGAATCATATGACCTCCCAAAATGCACGATCTGTAATACTTGATATTTGAAAACCAAATTTAAGATTTTCCATTATAGACAGAAAACAAACCAGAATTTGTCCAAATTCGCATAAAGAATTTAAAATTCTTTGGAATTGGATAAATTGATGATGAGTTCACGTTTACGAAACGTCAGATTCAAAATCAACCATCATCACAAAGTTTTACATTGGTAATATGTTTACAGATTTGAAAAATTTTGGAGAATAAAGAAGTTACAATATAATTTTAGAAATGCAATATTTTATTTTTTCTAAATACCCCAAAAATTATAATAGCCACAATCCGTCCGGAGATGCTACATGGTCTATTTTTTTGACGGGCCAGGCTTAGGGCCCCATGTTCAGGCGGGCCCCATGCAGTGAAGACAGGGGGCTCTTCGGAAATAATGGAGCTCAAAGAAAGGGAACTACGGATAACCTTTTCCTTTTTTTTGTTTTTTTTTCCAGTCATAAGTTATTTTCCGGACCTATATTCACTTTTACTGCTTATTTTCTCATTTAAGACATATGAAAATGAATATGTTTTACTTAAATATATTTTTTAAGAGAGTCGCGGGTTGGATAAGGGCCTACGACCCACCATAAACAAAAACAGACCCTGAGATACTATTAGGCTTATAACCAAATTGTCTAAAACTTTCCCCGTTTAATCATTTTTATGTCTCTTATAATAAGCGAGTTTCCCATCCCCGTCTCTCGACGTATTGTATATATATACAAAACGTCTTAGAAATTCAGTATATCTTTATTTTGTAAATTACAAAGATGATATTTAAAAAGAAATCTATTTACCTAGCCAGGCGCCGCCGTCTATATGTCCAAAATTAGGTAGGGCACGAGGACACCTGATCCTAAAGGCATTTTTACTTAAATTTAAAGAGTAAAATAGTATAAAATACACGATCACACAAAGTGAGGAATATTTTTTAGTTGCTCAATTTCATGAACGTGTAATCTTCCCAGTAAAAAACGGGTATAGTTAGTTCTTCACTCATTTACCCCTTTCAGTTGCACATCAATATTTGCTCAAGGGCGCCAATTTGTGTTCAAAGAAAAAAAATGTAAAACTTTAATTAAAAATTTGACGTGCAAATCTAAAAATCTGTTTTACTGTAACATGGAGAAGGGCAGGGAGATCAACTGCAATATAATCTCTCAGAATCATCGGATGCGTGATGTCACCATTTGCTTAGACTCATAATAATATGATCTTAAGTCATTTAACAACCACAGAATATCCCAAAATAATTTGGCGTTATTAGGATGTTTGATTAAATATTAGACCTATTATATAAAAAATATAAATGTTTCCAGACCAGATGCAATTAACAAAATTTAAAACCAAAAGAAAATATCTAGACCAAAACATAAAAAAAATTGTTAAAACAAGTTAAAGAATAGAAACTATTAGTTTAGAGAGAATTTTCCGACGCCTCATTTTATTACTCTTTAGGGTTGGAAACGCTGAAAAAATCTGTGCGGATTCATATAATTTGCCTACCAGATCTACTTGAGCCATACCTTGTGACTTATTGCTAGCAGTAAACTACGGTGTGCCTCAGGCTCTGTCTGGATTAGTAAAAACATCGGTAATTTGCTAAGGGATGTAGTTGATTTCCTGCTTAAAATTAAAGATTGGAATGTGGCAAATGATTTGTCTCTTAGTCTTACAAAACGAAATATCCTGCGATATAAATATACTGATAATCAAGAAATGTTAAATGAACATAGTTGCTGATAAAGTGAGAATATGATTTGGATTTGTATATTGCTAACAAATTAAGAACTGAAGTGGATGTTAGTAATTTGAGGAAAGTGTTTTGTTTTGCGAGTAATGGTAAATAACCTGAACAAAAATAACTGTTCGTAAAGCTTATTTTTACCTAACCTAACCTAACCTAGGCCATAACATTTCATTCTGGGCAGTTGTTCTTAACAGCTTTCTAATTCCGTAATGTTACTTCAGAAAAATAGATATAAAGTGTATATTTGCGATTAAACTAAGAGTATCATGTATGAAAGTTTTTTCATTGCAAATTTTTTCCTGTTGTTTTACAGAAAAGTTACAGACAAAGATACAGAAAAGATTTGACAATATTTACACCATATCATAATAAATCGATAAGTAATTTAAGTTATTTATATCATCTTCGACTTTAACTCAAAAAAGTATAATATAACAGAAATTTCTAAATCAACCATATAAGAATATATTGATGATTCCATTATATAAAGAATGTTTAACATATCTTGATTTTTTTTTATTATACTAGGCATATATTAATTCGTTCTACTCCGTTAGTTTTGAGGAAAAATGCTGTCGATACCTCTATTTAAGAGAGGTATCGTACGTTTGCCCAAAGATAGGTAATACCCTGAATAGACGATCCATCCAATGTGAAACAAAATACTCCCTAAATAGATCCCAACTTTGTATTTTATTCCGTACAGTTGGGGTCCATCGAAAGATTTCCTAGTAACACAACGCCCAGAGTTGCCAGACCGCGAAGTACTGCCTCCCATTGGCTGACTAAATTCATTTCGGTTAATCAGATACACAATATATTTCCCAAATTTAATCGTTCATGTGGCCAGAAATAATATCTATAATACATATATTCAAGATAAGCTACGGAGTGGCGCGAGATAGGTTTATTCTTTTACAAATATTTATATGCGTAAGTCAATTCGAAAGTACCAGACTGCTACCTACTGGCAACACTCTCCGTGAAATTATGCCGAGCTACGCGAAAATCTCTC
This sequence comes from Kuschelorhynchus macadamiae, assembly GCA_030620095.1. NCBI lineage: Eukaryota > Metazoa > Arthropoda > Insecta > Coleoptera > Curculionidae > Kuschelorhynchus > Kuschelorhynchus macadamiae. The sequence continues at coordinate 180,620 of JAUTXW010001507.1, forward strand.
GATGGGTCCCTACTATAGAGAATACAACGCAAAAGTTAGTCGTCTATACGGAATTTATTTATCTTTGTTTATAGATAAGCATAATTTGGTAATGCAGTTCTTAGCAAGTAAAAGCTTCTGGCAATACCAAGCTAAATATTGTTGCATAAGATTTAATTAATCGGCGATACGAGGCGCTGATATGGTAAATTTTTTTATACCTGATGGACTGGCTATTCGAAGTATAATCGGTCTTTAGTTTGATTCTCTTCAGTGAATTTGGAGTTACAGTTGTTTAGGTAATGGAAAGTTATAGATAACATTTTTTTATTAGTCATTAATTATTGTCCGGTTCTGTATCTGCATTGTCGAAAAATTGCTGTGGGCCCAAAATTTGTAACTACGCCAGTGGTACTATTCCAATAAATCTGTGGCCTGTCACAATTTCTAGGCAAGCATAACATGACTTCTTGGCTTCACTGGAGTCGTATTCAAGCACGCAACTTTTTAAATTCGGTTGAGCTTATGTTTTGCTTTGATTTTTTGGCTCTTCTGCCACTAGACGACAGCTTTGTAGATAATCATCAGTCTTGGTGTACATGATCACTTCATATTTCATTATTCGTCTCATTTTTATGGTCGCTTGGCGCTGCTTAAATCAAGAAAGATTTCATTTCCAAGTAAACTCTGCGTCGAAGATAACACCTAGATTTTTCACCTCCGATGCTACATTTAATTCGGTGTTAAGGAGAATAGAAGCATTGATTGGGTCTAGTTTTATTTTCCTAACAAAAGAGCCTGATATATCAAATTAACTAAGACAATAGTGTTTTCGTTCAGAGGTATCCTTACGTTATATAGTTAGTGGGAAAACTGAACATTTGCCAAAACCTTTAAGTCTTCCCCTTCAAATTGAATAATAAGTATACCTAAAGTAGAGTGTTACTAAACATGTAGAATAAACTTACCATTACCTTGGCTCAGAATTAAAAAAATGTAAAAAGTACTATATAACTTTAATTGGGTAGTCAAATATTGAATTTAAATTAATATAAAATGTTACATGACCAAATAATTCAATAAATGCGTGAGTGTTGACAGAATAAAATGAGTGGCCTTCAAGATATAAACCAAAAAACAAATAACAAGTCAAATTATTCCCACATTACAAAAGGCACTTACCCTAGGTGAGATCGGGTGAGGGTCACAATATCTCCAATAATACATCGAGCACATGTGCTTGTGCCATTTGGCCGGGAGTTGTAGCCTCATTCGCTGATGTAGCGTGACTGTCAGGGAAAGTTGAATCCATTGTAAATGTGCATGGTTAAACATTTTTAAAATTTATCTTGTAATACTTATTGGAAATGAAATAAATATTAAACACAGCCCGGCCAAAATGCATATATTGGGTATGCATTTTCAACTAAGTTAAAAAGAAAAACACTATATATATATATATATATATATATATATATATATATATATATATATATATATATATATATATATATATATATATATATATATATATATATACATTGCAATATCATACAATGATTGCCGGTCACACGAGGTGACATTACGCAATAGCGACGCGACCCGATATTTCGCAGGATGCAACATCAGCAGGAAACACTCCACGTGACTTTACCGTGGGAACATTGCTGATGCTTGCAAATATAAAAATATAAATACTCTTGTGAATATAATTTTAAGTTAGTAATAGAAATAGCTAGTAATGCTGTCAGTTTGATATTTGAATTTTAATTTAATTGTTTTAATATTTTTGTAACTAAGTAAAGTTTGTATTTTATAAATAAAATCATTTTTTAAAAAGTGAATTTTGAAGTTGTCGTGATAACAATTGGCGCAGTCGTGGTAGGATTCGTCAACGTCAACAGAACAGGAGAACTCCATCTGTGACGGCGGATTCATCCCTTAACGATAAAAGAACCAACCCTCTGAAGTGAAGAGTCCTGACTCGACGACAGGAACGGAAGGAACACCAAGTGAAGCCCCTGGTTGCCCAAAGTCGAGAACAAGACAATTCATGCATCTTGGAGTGTTTTCGTAAGTAACGAATCATTTCTTTTATTTTTAAAATTGAATTTTGTGTTTTGAAGTGATTTTTGTTGAATTTCTGTTCGAAAATCTGATATTTCCCTGTTAGTTATTGCTTATTTCTTTTATATTGAATAATATTTTAAGAAAAATGCCTGATACACGCTCTCAAACTAGTAGCGCAGCTACTGCCACTGTGGCACAAGACTCAAAAAATACTGTTACTGAAGCTATCGAGCTCTATAAATTATCCGAGATATTTTCCATTATCCCGGAGTTTGAGGGAGATCAAATCTCGTTAGGAACATTTTTAAATGCTTGTGACTGTGCAAATGATATGGCAGTCGCAGACCAAAAAAAAATTATTAGTGATTTTCGTAAAAAATAAACTACGAGGTAGAGCGGCTCAACTTATAAGCTCGAGAAACCATTCTACTTATGCCGACATTAAACAATTACTCACCTTGCATTTTGGCGATACAAGAGACCTCTCTTCACTCATTCAAGACCTGCAACGTCTTAAACAATTATCTAACGAATCTCCTCTAACATTTTTCAATCGTTTGTAAGTACTCCATGCAAAAATGCTTGCAAATATTCAAAAAAATCCTGGTCTAAGTCCTGAACAAAAAAATGCACATTGTTGCCTTATTGATACAATGGCCCTTAATACTCTCATCACAGGATCAGAGCCACGCCTTAGCCAGATTATCAGGGCTGGAAATCCTTCAAATCTTATCGAAGCCCAAATAAGAATTAGACGAGAAATACAATTATCGTATTTCGAAACTCAGAAAAACCCTAAACCAGCACCCATCTCAATTAGACCTAACCTTTCGGTCAGGAAAACCCCTTCCCAACCCCAAAAGTGTTTCAGTTGCGGACGTTTGGGACATATGGCTAATAAACGCCGCGCCCAACAAAATCAAAGCTATTCTAATTTTGGTACAAATTTTCAAAATAGACCTAATTTCCAAAATAATACTAATTTCCAAAGACCAGGTCCTTCTCAAAATCAACCTTTTAACCAATCCAGACCATTTGCTACTTCCCAACAAAATCAGTTATCCCAATTTCGCTCCTCAGGAATGCAAAGGAACCCTAATTTTCAGTCCAATCAACATAGAACCCTTCATATGAACTATAACCCTCAATCCCATGAATATGACCCCGACCAATATGTAAATGATTCATTTGATAACAATTACAATTACAAATGTGATTATAGCCCAGAACAGTCCGATTACCGCGCATATAGTGCAGACAATCAAGGATTTTATGAAAATTTCGAACGAATCCCTGATAAGGAAAATTATCAAAATTTTCTGGGACTCCCGAACCAAAACCATCCCCCGAACAACACCAATCAATCTGTAGACCCATTACAAGAAGTCCAGGATCTCAATCTAGACGATATGAACCCCAATTTGAATTTTACAGAACAGAACTTTCTCTAAATCCCCTACTCGCAGTAAATTCAAAAAATCTGTACTTCATTAACGACGCATCAAACAAATATAAACTCCTAATTGACACTGGAGCGAGCATAACCATTTTCAAAGAAAAAACCGCCGAAAATTTTCCTCAAAGATCACCCGAAAATATAACTATTCAGGGAATCACAAATCAAAAACTTCAAGTAACCGAATCTACTCTTGTACCATTTAATGCAGGTGACCCACATAAGGTTTTTATTTATAATTTGGATATAGAATTTGACGGAATACTTGGATTAGACTTTTTCAGAACACTATAAATGTATAATTGATTTAAAATCTAAACAACTTGTAACTAATTTCAAAACAATACCTTTACACAAAGCGGGCAACAAACTTGAGAACTTCTCTGAAAAAAATAAAAACTCCCGAAACAAAATTTCGATAGAAGGACGTTCAGAAAAAATTTTCAGGTTAAAATGCGACCTTACTGATACAGATGTCATACTATACGCACAAGAAAAAGAAAAAGTTAGACTGCCTTATGCTCTCATTAAAATAGACAAAAATGGTGAATTTTTAACGTCAGTCATAAATTCCAATGTCATCCCAAAAGTCATCGACTTCTCTGACCTCCAAATAGAACCTTTACAAGTCCTTGAACCAATCTTCAATTTTAATACTACGAACACTGTAATACGGAACGTATTGATAGAATTCAATTTATAAAAACCCAATTAAGAACCGAACATCTAAACGAAGAGGAACGAAAAGAAATCACTCAGCTTTGCCTTGAATACGCCGACGTATTTTACGTCGAAGGTGATAAATTAACCTTCACTAATGAAATCAAGCATACCATCGAAACGGATAATGCTAGGCCCATTTACACGAAATCCTATAGATACCCACAGGTACACAAAGAAGAAGTCAAAAAACAAATTGGAAACGTGTTAGATCAAGGTATAATACGTCCATCGGTCTCCCCTTGGTCATCTCACGTTTGGATCGTTCCCAAAAAACTTGACGCTTCTGGGAAACAGAAATGGCGTGTCGTTATCGACTATAGAAAGCTTAATGAGCTCTCTGTAGATGATAAATACCCACTCCCTAACATTTCAGATCCTCTTGACCAACTTGGCAAGTGCCAGTACTTTACCACCCTCGACCTGGCGTCTGGATTTCACCAGATTGAGATTCACCCCGACGACATTCCCAAAACCGCTTTCTCAGTCGAGAATGACCATTACGAATTCGTTCGTATGCCATTTGGGCTTAAGAATGCACCGTCCACCTTCCAGCGCGTCATGGACAATATCCTGTTGGGCATTCAAAATGAACGTTGCCTGGTTTATATGGATGATATAATCATCTACTCGCGTACCATTCACACCCATATAGACCGACTAAAGGAAATATTCAAACGACTTCGTAAGGCTAATCTAAAAATTCAGCCAGATAAGTGCGAACTCCTGCGCAAGGAAGTTGCATACCTCGGGCTCCTCGTCACCAAGGATAACGTAAAGCCGAATCCAGCAAAAGTCGAATGTATTCGAAATTTTCCTCCACCCAAAAATCCCAAGGACATTAAATCTTTTCTAGGACTCGCAGGCTACTACCGACGTTTTATTCCTAACTTCGCTAAAATGTCAAAGCCTCTTACAAAACTTCTTCAGAAGGATGTCGAATTTCTTTTCGACACTGAATGCAAGACTTCCTTTGAATCCATAAAGCAAGCCCTTATGTCTGACCCTATATTGATATACCCTGACTTCGAAGAACCCTTCATTCTAACAATCGGCGCAGTTCTCTCGCAAGGACCAGTAGGAAGAGACCTTCCTATAGCTTATGCATCCCGAACCCTTTGCAATGCCGAATCTAAATATTCTACTATCGAACGAGAAGCGTTAGCAATCGTTTGGGCTGTCAAGCACTTCCGGCCATATCTCTTTGGTAGGAAATTTACCTTGGCAACAGACCACAGACCGCTAACATGGCTCTTTTCTATAAAAGATCCAGGGAGCAGGCTAGCAAGATGGCGCTTAACACTCGAAGGTTCCAATTATAAGATCGAATACAAACCTGGTAAAATAAACAAGAATGCAGATACACACTCAAGACTTAAGATAAACTATTTTGAAGAATGCGCAAAACTACAAACTAAGATAAACGTTTATGCCACCAACGACGAAGAAACCGAACCTGACGAAACAGTAGAAAATAATACTGAAGACGAGGATCACCAAATACACGAAGATTACAACAGATTCGCAGAGTTGTACAAAAGCAGATCCCTCATAGACTATTCAAAAGTAGAGATGGCGAATACACAACTACTAGATAAATCAAACAAAGAAATAGTCACCTTGTTTTGGAAAGACAAATTGCAAGAAATGCATCACAAAATCATTGATGATATATTCGAAGAAAATTACGACTTTAAAGGCGCAAGAATCAACATAGTGAACAGTAAATCTATAAGACACAGGAAATACTACATAATATCTCTACCTTTCGACCCCGAAATCGTGGCCCAATATCTCTTTTACGTCCTATTCAAAGCCAAAAACGATTTTAAAGAATCAAGCGTATATTGCGTGGAAAATAATGTGGAACTGCCTATTTTAGAAATGATATCTTACATCTTAGCAGATAAAGATATAAAATTCAAAATATGTCAAGATCTCATCCGAACGCCAGATGAAGAAAAACGACCACAAATACTAGACCGTTACCATCGAGGAAAGTTAAACCTTCACAGAGGTATAAACGAAACCGTTAGGCGTATAAAAGTAAAATACAACTGGCCTAATTTAGTGAAAGACGTCGAGAAACTAATAAAGGGTTGGGAAACTTGCCAAAAGGTAAAATTTTGCCGAAAAAATCTTAATAGACCATTAGTTATAACAGAAACACCAAAGACGCCATTCGAAAGAGTAAATATAGACATTTCCGAATATCCCACAAGAACCACGCTCTTACAATAAGAGACGAGTTAACGAAATTTACTCAAGCCTATCCGCTTTCAGACAAATCAGCGAAATCAGTCGTCAATCAGTGTTCTTTCAACACTACGCTACACCCCTTAGGATCCATTGCGACTATGGGCGTGATTTCAATAACTCCATTCTAAAAGACCTTTGTTACCTCTTCGATATAAAAATGTCATTTTCAAGTGTGAGCCACCCACAATCTAATGGCTCAGTTGAAAGGTTTCACGCGACACTCTCCGAAATGATTAGAGCCAATCTCGCCGAGAACCTAGACGAACATCCGTTTAACGTCCTCCCATATGCCGTCATCTGCTACAATAACACGCAAAACAAGACACACGGATTTACACCCTACGAACTGCTATTCGGGCATACATCTAGTAGACCACCCGAAACCCTGTACAGCCAAAAAGAACTAGTATCAAAATACGTACGAGACCTGAACAATAAAATTAACTATCTTTACAAACTTGCAAGACGAAAGACAGAAAACCAAAAAGAAAAAGCTAAAATAAGATTCGATCAGTCTGTTTCGAAAAACCCATATGAATATAACATTGGAGATAAAGTATACGTAAAACAATCGCAAATAAGAACGAAAGCCGAAAACCTTTTCAACGGACCTTTTGAAATTACCGAAATTTTCCAAAATTCAGCCACTCTCCTAAATCCCCAAACAAATCAAACTTCTAAATTTAATTTCGACAGGCTAAAGCCGTATTCTGAATAGATCTTCTTCTTTTCAGATTCTCCTGGCTGATCGTAGCCACCCTTTGGCAATACTCCATCACACCAATTAATAATACTGTAGGAATATTCCTCCATGAAGAAGGAACCATTAAAATTTCTAACAATAAATGGACGCTTCTTGTCTACAAAGAACTTCAACCCATAAAAAACGCAATAGTCAAAAATGATAAAATCTTAGACAATCTTTGGAATACCTTTATATCTGCAGAAACACCCCGAATGATCGCATTCAAAGGAGAAATCCAAACTCATGTTAGTCTTCTAGGCCAAATCTCCGATTCGGTAAACCTCAAATACAGAGAAACAATAGCCGATACCCAAAATTATGCCGAACACCGATCAAAACGAGGACTTCTTAATGACTTAGGAACAGTTTGGAAAACGTTAACAGGCAATCTGGACGCATCAGAGGGCGAATACTATAACCAATGTATTGAGAAAATTACTCACGACGAACTACACAATGAGACCTTAATGAAAAATCAAATATCCGTAACTACATCGGTTATTAAGAGCTTTAACACCACTTTACAAAAACTACAAATAGACGAGGAGACATTTAACGACAACGTAGAAAATATCCAAAAAGCAATTCTAGACATCAGTGACACTGTTGCCTTCTACCAAGCTAAGGTAAATGTTTTAGATTTGTGCGAATCACTAATGGAAAGTTACGCTTTCATAGAAAACTATCTTAATGACATCCTTAATGCTATAACATTTGCACGCCTTAAAATATTACATAGTTCAATAGTAACACCACTAGATTTGATTAGCTCTCTAAGACAAATCTCTCAAGCTCTTCATAAAAATAATTTACCCCTACCGGTCTATTCCGATAGCATTGCTAAATACATAGATATCATCGAATTAGAAGCTTATCAATCCGAATCTAAAATAATATTTGCTCTTAAAATTCCGTTAGTAGAACCTGAAACTTGCACTTTATACCATATTTATCCAATTCGCATATCAGATGATCGAACAGGGTTTCATCACATCATTTCTACTACGCAAAAATATGACGTTACACTCCCAAGTTTGTACAATTGTAAATCTCTTGGGTTAAATCAGAGAATCTGTTCCAACGTACTTCCGCACCCAATAGACACTGATTCCATCTGCGAGGCTCAACTCTTAAACCAATTAAGCCACCAGCTACCGAGAACCTGCCAATGCACGAGAATACAATGTTCAGGAAATTGACCAAAACCTTTGGTTAATTTGCATCTCCAACCCATTGCCAATCACCGTCCAGTGTGAGAGAAAAGAAGCTACCACCAAGGTCATTAACACTAACAGTCTTCTACAATTACGACCTGAATGCACACATTTGTAGGAAGTACCAGAGTGCATGCCCAAAGCACCATCGACAACTATCAGAATGTGACTTACCGCAGCCATCCTATAGAAATTCCATACAAGTGCTGCGAACATCTTCCAGAAAAACATTAAGTAGCTATCAAACCACTAAAGCTTAACAAGTTGGATATCGGAGAGTTGAACATAGCCCAACACAAACTCGATCAATATTCCGAGGAACTTGACAAGATCATCAACCAGCCATTTATCAGCAAACACCTGCCCTGGTTCACAGTAACTACGATAGTGTTTATCGCTCTTAGTCTCCACCTACGTCATGTGCAAATGTCGACGCAAGAAGCTGCCGATGATCACCATGAGCTCACTTAACGATGACTCGCCTTCAGCTCCAAAGCCTTTGAACCGGAGACACACGAGGTTGACCAGTATTCTTCCCAGGAGAAGACCCAGCCTGCACTTAAACTCATCTATGGAAGAAGAAATGGAACTCCAAAACCAAACCTAAAAGTTGCCGCATCGCCCCAACTTTTTACTTAAAGGGGGAGTTGTTATATGCAATATCATACAATACATTGACCTGATTGCCGGTCACACGAGGTTACATTACGCAATAGCGACGCGACCTGATATTTCGCAGGATGCAACATCAGCAGGAAACACTCTACGTGACTTTACCGTGGGAACATTGCTGATGCTTGCAAATATAATAATATAAATACTCTTGTGAATATAATTTTAAGTTAGTAATAGAAATAGCTAGTAATGCTGTCAGTTTGATATTTGAATTTTAATTTAATTGTTTTAATATTTTTGTAACTAAGTAAAGTTTGTGTTTTATAAATAAAATCATTTTTTAAAAATTGAATTTTGAAGTTGTCGATAACATATATATATATATATATATATATATATATATATATATATATATATATATATATATATATATATATATATATATATATATATATATATATATATATATATATATATATATATATATATATATGTATATATATTTATATATACAATATATAACTACAAGAAGAATTGCTTTCGATTATGTCACAGGGTACCCTCCTGCGATCATGATTTCTGGGCCTCTACCCTCATCAGGCAGGCTTGTACCCAGGGAGATCTGAAATAACAGATTGCTCGATATGACAAAATCGAAAACGAAACGTCTATCATACTGAAACAGTACTACAAGTTAAATGTAACATTTAGTACCACCTATTGGGGCTCCGGTGATTTCCGGCTGCAAACCCATAGGTAATTTAAAAATATGCACTAGCACCATCATGCGGAGAGTAGATACTATGCGCTCTCAAATCAAAAAAGTTCTTGATAAAAATGCGAAATATATAATAATATATATATACAATATATATATATATATATATATATATATATATATATATATATATATATATATATATATATAATATATATATATATATATATATATATATATATATAATATATATATATATATATATATATATATATATATATATATATATATATATATATATATATATATATATATATATATATATATATATATATATATATATATATATATATATATATATATATATATATATATATATATATATATATATATATATATATATATATATATATATATATATATATATATATATATATATATATATATATATATATATATATATATATATGCTGCCAAAAATCGCGATGTAAACGTAAGGGAGAAAGGGTGAAATGGTCAAAAAATGACCAGGAGTGAGCGCATTAATATTCTTAGCGTCAGAACTCTTAACGGTTAAAGGTCGATAATTTAGAACGGCTTCTATCAATGTTAGAAGGGGACTGTATAGTTTAAATTGCATGAGCAAATATTGAATTTAAATTAATATAAAATATTACATAACCAAAGAATTATTATAAATGACTGAATGTTGACAGCATAAAATACATGACCTTCAAAACATAGACGAAAAAACAAATAATAATAAGTGAAACTTAATATTATACACTCTCTGTATAAAACATTCCTTTAATTAAAAAAAAAATTTGACATTGGTTGATTTTTAATTAATTGTTTTATTTAATACTGCCAAAGTCATACATCTTATCGAATATAGCCTTGATTTAAATAATATATTAAACAGAAATCCTGTCCTGTCCATTTTTTATCGGCTACAGCAGCACACGCTTTATATAAAGGGCGCTATTCAAGAACCCTTCTCGTAATGATATAAAATGTAAGTTTATTGTCATTATTGCTATGTTTTATAATTCGTAGCAATTGTCTGGGACTCGGAATACTTGAAAAATACCCGAGGGAATTTTTATCTATGTAGCAAGCCGTGGTAACAAGTATCAAGTGCACGGCAGTTGGGGTTAAATCTCTGGTTTACGCATAATAAGTTTGTGGTTATTATTCTCTAAGGAAGCCCTTATTTTTGATTTTAAGAAAATAATGAGCAACATTGGGAGGCTTATAATAAAATAGTCTGCGAATTACCTAACTAAAATACTATTGATATTTAAAGATTTCTTTCTTTATTTAGTTTTCCAAAAATTAAATTCTACCATTTATTACTTTTTATTTAGAAGTATGAAGTGAGAAGCATATCTTAATCCCCTTTCTAAAAACAGAAGTTTTGAAAAACTACTTCAAGAATCCGCCTTTAAAACAACGTTGTTGTGACTGATAAATATATAACTAAAATATGTAGAGTTATATTCTAATTCATCATTAACTCTTAATACTTACATATTTTGCAAACAAGTCTTTAATTAAAAAAACGTAAAGTCAGAGTTATACCCAAAATAGTTTTAGTTGTAAGTAAAAATAAGGAAAGGAAAAATGAGAATAAATAAATAAAGACCGTAACCCGTATCTTTATTGAAGTTTTTTTATTGTTTATAAAATTTCAATAGTTTCTCTAATTTTTCGTTTATAAACTCCTGGAACCAATGCTAGAAACTTGGTTTCTTTTACATTTATAATATGGCCAGTGGTATGCTGGTCTTCAGCTACAGCAGACTGAACAATTGTTTTTTTTTAATACACCGTTCATGTTTCTTAAGTCTAGTGGATATCGAGCGTCCTGTTTCTCCCACATACACTTCTCGACAGGAGCATAGAATTTTTTATACTCCTTCTGTTTAGACAGGTAGATCTTTCGGAGATCGCAAGCATTGTCCCATCTTCTTATGTATGTTGAAGATTGTACGTCGGTTGGACGGCCGAAGTAATCGTCCTATTTTGTCTGCAGTGCCATGTATGTAAGGAAGAACAACACTTAACGGTGGTTTCTTATCATTCTCCTTTCGCGGATTGGATTTGGATTACTATATCTTTTAATTGAACGCGTGGTATCTTTTTGGTTTTTTGTTAGTTTCAATTATTAATAACTAATAGGTACTACTAACAATTAAAATTTGCAGTGTCGTTATCTCTTACGGTGTAGTTATGACAAAGTATTCACGAAGCGAAATTATATTAGTGGCTTTTGTTTAACAATTATCCGACTTGAAATATAAATGAAAACTCTAAAAAATGTGTTAATTAGAATAGATTCATTAACTATGAAAAATTACTGAATTTTTTTTCAGTGGGATATTGTTTCTTTAAGTGTCTAGATAATACCATAAGTTTCTTTTTAAATTTTATATTAATATTTATTATTATGTTTTTTACTTGTTATGGCCATTTTGGGGGCATCGTAACAGCTTAGCGCGTGATTTTAAATTATTATTAATAGAGATAAAGTTCCGGGAATCCGCACTTTTTTATTGGAAACTTCTTCTTGTTTAAGAAAATTCTTTTTTAAATTTCTTAAATAATATCTAATAAATTCCGAGTTATTTGCAAAAAAACTAAAGTCTTTTTTTAATATTAATTTGTTAATAAGTAGCAGTAGCAAGAATTTTGAGTTTGTGAACTAAGAAAAAATCATTCAAATTCAAGATAGACTGCATGTAAACAAAAGTTTGTGTGCGTGCAATACGCCTTTGAATAAAGGTGGCCGATTATTATATAAGTTTTTAGCAAAATTTTAAAGACGTATTGCACGTACAATAAGTTTTGTTTAGATGTAGTCTATCTTGAATTTGAATTGACTTTTAGACTATTATTCAGGCACCCATTTCAATGGATTTTAAACGTTGGCAATTTATAATATAATTTTGGCGCGAATAATTACTATAAATATTGTTTGCTTATTTACATCCAGTGGCGTATGTTACGTTTCTACAACTATAATTATTTTAATATCAATTCTAACAGTTTCAGAATATCCTTTAAGTCCAATAGCTCGGTTATTGTGGGAATTAGAAAAAAAATGTATACGAAAGTTGACTGCTGAGAGCTACAACCTAAATTATTTTCGATGGTACAAGGTTGAGTATAAGTCTTCCACAAACCAAACTTAAATTATCGAACACAAATCGAACACCCTGTATACTGTTTTGTTTTCAGATTTCTCCCTTTTTGGCCATTCACTTAATATAGGGTTTGTGGAGTCTATACAGAGTCGTTCAAGGTTTATGGCCACTTTTCGAAAATATTTAACATTAAGAGACCAACTATTTTGATTAGTTGCCCTTACGCACCAATATTTTCCCTTATCGATATGAATAATTAATACTGGAATCTTTATCTATGGACTGAATGTTCCTATTTTTAAATGTATAAAATTACAAATCGGTTATGATCTGGCGGCAGTCAATATCAAGATGGCATTTACATTTATTTTACAGGTGGCACCATCTTAATAGCAACCTGCACCATTGCTACGTATTAAACATTGTATTTGATAATTTCACAATTATAAGAAAAACTATTTTATTAAAACCAACTATTATGTCTATTGACATTTCTATTTTTGTGGAACGTTGCTTTGTCAATAAATAACACAAAAAAGTCAGCAAATCTTGGCTCTCTTTGAATTTGTTGTTGTTCCCACTGACAAACATCTAATGCGCCGTATTAAACTGTCAAATTTGAATTGTCAAGTCATGCAGGCGCTTGAGTTTTGTATTAAAAACTAAGTACAGTTTCTATTGTAAGACGCAAAGATGAATTTTAATAGACGAGAAATGATCCATATGATTTATATGGTCGAAGCAAGTGAAAAGAATTTATTGTTAGCGACAAGAATATATAACGAAAAGTATTCTGATAGAAGACAACTACACAAAAGCACTTTTGAAAGGCTTATGCAACGGTTTGATGAGACGGGAAATGTACACGAAAACGGATCAACCTGTTTTAAATAAGTAGAACGAGTTAGCCGTAAACTTAAAAGTTATAGAAGAATAATGGCAAGGGAAACAGATGTAAGTAAAACCATTGTTTTAAGAATACTAAAAAAAAACAAGTTTCACCCATTCTACAATCAACTTCTGCGAGAATTGTATGAGGGTGATTATCACAGGCGACTAGATTTTTGTCACTGGGCACAACAACAAATTCAGAGACAGCCAAGATTTACTAACTTTGTGTTATTTACTGAGGAAGCAACATTCTACAAAAATGGATATATCAACTGATTTTAACTTTTGTTAAAACATTCCGGGGTTTGTTCCGTCCAATTTGCGGAAAAATCGATTTTTCCGGTTTCTTTCTTCTTATTTTCTTCGAAATGCTTGTTGATAAGCCCTTTTTATAAGAGCAATACTTCTGTTATTTATAACATAATACCCGAAAGAATTTTATTTTCCTTGCTCAAAATATATTTTCTAAAAATTACATACATTTGCTGAACTACTTGTATAAAACTTGCAGTTTGACTATTTTTGTTAAAACGTTTCTTTGTAAGGCATTTACAAATAAACTTGATATACAATATAATATTTTCAGTGAAACCATTCTGTAGAGATTTCATTGTCTTTCTTTCAAAACACCCTGTATATTAAAACTGAAATATTGAAACAAGAAGATTAGTCTCCAGTTTTCTAGTCGCTATTTTTGTTTCTATTTTTTATGACATCGTTTTGTCGATATTTTTTTGAGATTTTTATCTTCACAGCGCTAAAAGATAGATTTTTAGGTAAAAGATTTTTAACAAAATCCATATAAAATTTAACGGGGAACTTAAAAACGTATATATTTTTAAATTAAGAGAGTTTATACTTGGTGCGTAGAAACTAAGCACCCTGTATATCAGTGACGACTCGAGTAGTTATAATAGGGGAGCGCCTCTCCCTCCTCCTCTTCCTCTCTCTCATGTCCCTCATTCTTAACTTCCTCCCCTTTTATTCTCATTCGCATCATATTTTTTCTCTTTGTTCTCCCACATTTGATTTTGCATTCTTAAGTCTTATAAATAGGTGCATTAAGATCATTTTAGTATGTTAAGGTACGAGTGACTGTTAAAAGAAAAAAATCTGTTGAATAAATCTATTAATAATAATATTAAAATAAAATGAGTGAATCAGTTGGAGAAAGAAATCGATCCATTCCGCTTCAGACAATTAGCCTCGAAGAAATTATACCAGGAGTTCAAGAAGAAAATATACCATTAGTTCGAGAAGAAAATAATGGGATTGTTTTAAAAAATTTGAACAAAACTGAGAGTGAAGAGAAAAAAGTGTTTTGTGCTATTTGTTTTGAAATAATCGAATATTATGATTCATGTAGACCAAATACATGTTCCCACATTTTTTGTTTAAAATGTATTTTAAGATGGAATGATGAAAATGGTTGTTCTATAATGGTAAACAATTGTCCTGTATGTCGCACTAGATATTACTATTTGGTACAAATCTTCAAAGATGTAATTAGACATCATTTTGTTGTAATTTTAAAAAGAGGATAATATTTTTTTTATAATTTGTGTTTGTGAAAACTCTGGTAACAAATATTTTGTAAAAAAAAGTAAATGTAAATATATATATAATAATTGACACACATTTTTTCCTTTTCCTATATTGAAACGACAACAATGATCTAACAAGTTTTTTAATACATACTAATTTTCACATTACATAACAAAACAATTGTTATGGGTTTACACAAAAAGTGCCACGCCCTAAAATGGCACCACTTTTGCAAATGGAAGCTTAAATTTTCTTATGGGAATTTACATGTAAAAATGACGGTTTTGATTGTCGGACCGGCATAGCCTAATCTACTACTTTTTAATTATACTAATAATATTAATATAATTTGCATCAAGTAAGAGAAAACTCAATTGAATACAGAAACAAGCGTTAACAAAATGTTATATGAGTGCTTCTAGTGGCAGTTGACATAATCGACACTTTTTTACATATGATTAGCTATTTCATTTACAAATACAGTGTCAGATGTTAGAATAAAAAGAAGTATTTTGCATATAGCACTGAAAATATATAACCGCTTATAGTAACAGTTGACATTTTTTAAAATTAATATTGTTGACGTATTCTACTTATTATCTTTACAATTTATGTTTAAAATTAATATTTTTGACATTATCTACCCATTACGTTTATAACCTATATTTAAAATTAATATTGTTGAAATAATCTACACATCACCTTTACAAACTATGTTTATTATTAATATTTAACAACATAATCTTCTATCTCTTTTTTTTCATTTTTATTGCAGTAAAAGCAAGCATGTTCAGGAATTAGTATAAAAAGATGTATCCTATAAATAGCACAATGTAAATCAGAAGCACTAACAACATAAGCTCTTTTGTAGTGGCAGCTCACATGATCGGACTCCCCTCTCCGTAAATATCTCATGTGAGTTGTACTACAAGGAAGGCAAATAGCAAATTAGGGTCTTCGACTTTCAATTTTAGAGTAGCTTTGTATAACACATACATCTTTTTCTTCAAAATTATTAAATAATTCACTAGCCCTAAACTTGCTTACTTTTACGTCAGCCTCGGTTCCTAAATTTAGCA
Organism: Kuschelorhynchus macadamiae; assembly: GCA_030620095.1. NCBI lineage: Eukaryota > Metazoa > Arthropoda > Insecta > Coleoptera > Curculionidae > Kuschelorhynchus > Kuschelorhynchus macadamiae. The sequence goes on from JAUTXW010001507.1 coordinate 197,057, forward strand.
GTTGTCCATCCATGTCCACTCCTTCGTCAATTTCCTGATCATCTTCCTCCATCTCTTCTTCTTCCTCCTCAATATAATTAATGTCGATGTTAAACAGGAATGATCTTCTAACAAGCCTAGATGATTTGTCCAAAAATGAATGTTTATAAGTGATGGAATCGCCTTCCAAGTTAATAAAAATTTCTTCTCTTTCTTCAATTTGAGCGGCGTTCTCCACATTATTTTCTTCAATTTGGTCATGGTGGTGACATGTGATTAACTTTTGCATATAAAATCGCCTCAGCGAAGAGACGAATGCAATTGATTTCTGCATTCACACTGTGCAGAGCTCGCGAGTTTTCTGGTGTTTACATTGTGTCTATTTGGTAAATTTTTATTTTTATTTCTAACATTTTTATTTGGCAAGATTTAATTCTTATATATATATTGGTTACATTTTTATGTACATTTGTGGCATTTTTATTTGTTATTACGATTTTTTTCATAATGAACAATTTTTTGGCATCGAGTAGCAAAATAATTGACAATGACTTTGACTTATACACATGTACTCAAATGCAAAATTTTGCAAACCAACAAAACAATGAAACAGACGTATTTACAACTAGTCAACAACAAACTATTCAGGACTTGAGAATGAAATTATTTACAATAGCCAAGTTCAGAATAATGCCAACAAACACAACAACGAAAAATATTTATTTACAGCTACTCAACAACAAACTCTTGACGATCTTAATGACATTATTGACAACAAAACGGACTTAATTACAACAAAAACTAAACAAACTCTTAAAGAACTGAATGACATTGACGAAACTCAAAATTCTAGCTATGAGGATATTGTTTGTTTTCAAAAATCTAATCCAAATTATTTAACATTAAAATCGCCAATTAATTCTCCGAGACCAATTTGCTCTCCCTTTTTGTTTAGTGAAAATTCTGATTCGGAAGAAGAACAAATTGATCAAAATTTAAGTTTGGCTATTTGTCCTACTAATTCACCATATGATATTGTAAATTCTGATTCGCAAGAAAAACAAATTGATCAAAATTTAAGTTCGGCTATATCTTCTATTAATTCACCATATGCTATTGTAAATTCTGATTCGCAAGAAAAATAAATTGATGCAAATTTAACTTCGGATATTTCTCCTAATAATTCACCAGTTGAACAAAATTCAATTTCGAAACCATCATTTATCATTAAAAAAAAATTTAAAATTAATAAAAAAAATAAAAAACAAATAGCAAACCTTAAGTGTCTGGGTTTCGCTATTCAAATTTAACTAATTTGATCACAATTAAAAAGGGAGACGAAAGTACGGTGAATTATGTTAAACAGGCCTTTGACAAATTAGTTGACTCATTTGAAGAAATGGATTCATAAAGTCAATTAATTTCTATTGCTTTTTTCAAAATTTGACTATAACTAAATAAAAATGCACAATATTAATTTTATTATTATACAAAGAACTTCAAAAATGCAATTGCTTTTTTTGAAATTTTGACTATAACTATATAGAATTGCACAATATTAATTTTATTATTATTATTATGCAGAAAACTTCAGAAATGCATAAGTGTGTAACATGTAATAAAGTCTTCACTAGAAAGGATAATTTACTGCGACATATTAAAAAACATGTTAACGGAAATTCCACAAAACTCAACAGTTGGTTGAAAAAACCAAAGCTTGTTAAAGGTAAGAACATTTTATTTTTCATGTTATATTTTGTAAAATATTTTTTTCTTAATTTATATAGATTCTACAAATATTGTAAAATATTGTAAAGAATGCAAGAAAAATATAAACCAAAGTCTATGGGGTGGACATCTTCGATCTAGTGTGCACAAGAACAATTCCAAAATAGGATTGGAGGAAGGTGTTGAAATTATCAAGTCAGCATTCAGGGAACGAATAATATCTTATAGGATTTCCTCACACCAAAACTTCATAAATGTGAAAGAATATTTTCAACATTTGGAATACAAAATTGCACATCTAAAAGATCAAGAACTGCAGAAACATAAATGTATCAAGCTAAATATGGAACTGTTCGGTTTCTATTTTAACCCCAGCAGCGACAGCTATGATGTCAAATCTTTTAATGCGCCGTTCCAAGTCATTTGCCAGGGATATCAGAAAAAAGAACTGTTAGAGCAAATCTGCACCATTATTGACCAGAAAGCTGACGAATTTGCAGAAAGAGATTCAGGTAAAGAATTTATTTTCGATTTTACAACAGCAACAAAAAAAGTAATTTTTTAATTTTTACGTTGCAGGATGGGCTTTGATGAATTTACTTCATTTGGAAATTAATGTTAACAAGCACAATCCGCTGAGAGCCTCATCTTTTATCGAACTTCCTCAGGAGATCAAGAGACGTTAAGCTGTGATCAACATTAGGAATGATGACAACTTTTGCTTCGCCTGGGCAGTTGTGTCTGCTCTTCACCAACCACGCGGATTAGATCTTGAAACTTCATCCTACCCACACTACTCTTCTGTTTTGGATATGTCAGATATAGAATTTCCAATGTTGCTAAAGAACATTAAGATTTTTGAAGAAAAAAATAACATTTCTATTAATGTATATGGATTAGAAATTATAAATCCTAAAAAGGGGTATGAAGTAATTGGTCCACTTTATTATTCATCGAATAAAAAAAATCAACATGTCAATTTATTGTTAATAAGTGATGATGATGAAAAACTTTTCATTATTGCTATATTAAAGATTTATCAAAACTAGTTTCTGCACAAATTTCTAAACATCACGGAAAAAAATATATTTGCGATGGTTGTTTACAATATTTCCCTACAGAAGAAAATTTATTACAACACAATAGCTATGATTGTGATCATTTACGAATTAACCTACCTTCTAAAGAATTAATAAAAGATAAGTTTGGAAACTATTCATATGATAATATTTTGAAATTTGTAAATTATCATAAACAAATGAAAGTTCCTTTCGTGGTGTATGCAGATTTTGAATGCATTTTAAAGCCTTTAAATAATGACAATGTTGATAAAAATCATAATACTTCATACACCTTAAAACAATATTAACATATTCCACATTCATTTGCCTATTACATTAAATGTTCCTTCGACGATAATTATTCTAAATTTGAAAAGTATAGAGGTCAAAATTGTGATACATTATTTATAAATTCTTTAGAAAGAGATGTGTATAACATATACAATAAATATTTAAAGGCTCCTAAAAAAATGATCCCTTTGAACGAACTGAACAAAATTTATCATAACTATGAAAAAGTTTGTCATAATTGTAATAAACCTTTTTTAAATGACAGGGTTGCAGATCATTGTCATATAACCGATCTTTATAGAGGTCCAGCTCATTCACTCTGCAACATAAATTACAGAATACCTAACTTTATTCCAGTTATATTGCATAATTTGCGTAATTATGATTCTCATCTATTTCTTAAAAAATTATGCTTAAACAAAGAACAACTAACAGTTATCGCACAAAACAAGGAAAAATATATTTCATTTGAAAAGCTTATTCATGTGGATAACTATTTTGATAAAAAGACACAAAAGGCTAAGAAAAAAAATATATCATTAAGGTTTATTGATTCTTTTCAATTTCTATCCCATTCTTTATCAAAACTCTCTGAAAGCTTAAAAGATGAACAATGTAAGGAAATAAAAAAAAATTTCAATGATGAAGAAAGATTTAAACTTATTCGGCAAAAAGGTGTATTTCCTTACAGTTATATTGATGATTATTTAAAATTAGAAGAAACAACTTTACCTCAGAAAGACCAATTTTATAATACTTTAGCGGATGAGCACATCAGTGATGCAGAATACCAAAGAGCTGTAAAGGTTTGGCAATTGTTTAAATGTGAATCTCTTGGTCAATACTCCGACGTTTACTTACTCTCTGATACTTTACTTTTGGCAGATATTTTTGAAAATTTTAGAAGCACTTGTTTATCCACATATAAGCTCGATCCAGCTCATTTTTACACTTTTCCAGGTTTATCCTGGGAGGCGTGTTTGCGTTATACTGGAATAGAGTTAGAATTGTTAACTGATCCAGATATGATACACTTTTTCAAAAAAAGCGTTCGCGGTGGTGTGAGCTCTTGCATTTGTAGAAAATCTGAAGCTAATAACCCATTTCTTTTAAATTTTGATCCTTTAAAGCCAACTAAATACATAATTTATTATGATGCAACAAATTTGTATGGTTATGCAATGTCACAGCACATTCCAACGGGAGATTTTGTTTGGTTAACAGATAAAGAAATCAAGGATTTAAATATTATGAATATTTCTAAAAAATCTAATAAGGGATATGTTTTAGAAGTTGATTTAGAATATCCTACAAGTCTACATTCCTATCATAACGATTTTCCGTTTTGTCCAGAAAACTTTAAACCGCCAAATTCTAAATGCATAAAATTAGTACTCAATTTAAATGATAAATCAAAATATGTTATTCACTATCAATTATTAAAACAATGTTTGGACCATGGACTCAAGTTAACTAAAGTTCAGAGAGTTTTACAGTTTTCTCAATCTGATTGGTTGAAAAAATATATAGACTTGAATTCAAGATTAAGAAATGATTCAAAGAATGAATTTGATCGTAATACTTATAAGTTGGCAAATAATAGTATTTATGGCAAGACTATGGAAAATGTTGATAGGAGAATTGACGTAAGACTTGTTACAGAGTGGGAAAAAAATAGAAGAAAAGATGGTGCTGAGAATTTAATTGCAAAACCATATTTCAAGGACTGAACAATATTTTCTGAAAACTTGATAGCTATTCAAATGCAAAAGATTCAAGTTACTTACAATAAACCAATATATGTAGGCTTCTCAATATTAGATATATCTAAAACTGTCATGTATGATTTCTTTTATAATTTTTTAAAACCTCTTTATCATTAAAATATTTCACTTTTATACACCGATACCGATTCGTTCATTTTAGAAGTCACAACTCCAAATATTTATTCTGACATGATAAAAAATATTCACAAATTTGACACATCTAATTATGAATTTAATAATATTCATGAAATGCCTATTACAAAGTCAGTTATAGGAAAATTCAAAGATGAATATGCTGGTGAACCCATTACTGCTTTCTTTGGTACTGGAGCAAAAGCATATTGTATTAAAACGGAAAACAGTTTAACAAAAAAAGCAAAAGGTGTTAAAAAAAGTGCAATTAAAAAGCAGTTGGATTTTATTCATTATAAAGATGTTGTTGAAAATCATTCTAAAACCTTTTGTTCAATGTATGTTTTTCGATCTAGACAACATACAATTTTTACAGAGTTAATTAATAAATTGGCTTTGAGTTCCGAAGATGATAAGCGGTATAAAATTCCCTATAGTTTTAATACATTAGCTTGGGGACACCAAGATATTGCTTTGTATCAATGGAATGCAGAACATGAAGATTTAGATATATTTATGTAGATATTATAAGGTATTTAAATTTGTTGTTTTTGAAACCAAAGTTAGTCTTCATAAGTCTTTCACAAAATGTGCTTAGAAACTTTTGACAAAGAAATTGATAACAGTTATTTTAAAACATATGAAAAACGACTTTCCACTTTTAAAAAATGGAAGGGAAAATTGAGACCAGAAGTGTTAGCTGGAGCTGGCTTTTACTATACTTCAATCAATGATATTTGTAAATGTTTTTATTGTGGTATTGAAATTTTTGATTGGTTAAGTTATGATGATCCTATTGTGGAGCATAAGAAATTTGCTAGGAATTGTGATTTAAATAACTGTTTATGGAAAAATAGGAATCGAATAATTGTAACCATTCAAAATAAGTCTTCAAGCTACATATTTTATATAGTATTATTGATATCCTTATTTATGAACTTTTACATATATTTAAATTAAGTATTTTATTGTTATTTTTTTACAACTGCTTTTGCTTTCGTGGTGAAAGTATCTGCTTAATGTTAATAAATTTGGAATATAATTATTAATTTGTTTTAATGACTATCAGTAGATCTCAATTTATTCTTCTTTATTTTATTTTCCAAAATGTTTCTTATGTTCATCATCCCCCTGGCGTAACACAGTGTGAAATATGTTTTTCTAATAAAACAGACGTCACTCTTAGTAAATATTGTAAATTTATGAAAATTGGATTAATTAACAATAGTACAATTAGTTGGATGGAACGAATAAATGGAAATGAAAATGCAAGTAAATTTTTTAAAATTTTGTATCATTATCCAAATCGATCTATTTTTGATACAAATTGGATAGAAAGGTTAGAGTTTAAAAATAATCAGTTACAAATTTTAACCCCCAACTGTACCAATTATTATGACGGATTCAAAAATTATTACTTTTCCATCATTAGTGTTACATTAAACTTTGCATTATTTTTATACATTACCATTTTAATTATTTATCTTTATTACAAATTTCAAACTGGAAATCTATTTTTTCATTAATCCATTTTAATCGAAACTTTAAAGAAAGTGGGGATGAGAATATTTAAGTACAAGAATAACACAATATGTTTCAGTCTCGTTTAGTGATTATGAACAACGCCGTGGTTCATAAACCTTTGGAAACGCTTCTTAATTCAAAAATTTATTTTTTAAATAATTCTTTGTCAAAATTTGTTCTTGTTGGCATTAGTTTAAATGATTTTTCTCCAAAAATTGTAATTGGTGGAAAAACTGGATTTTCAATCGCACTAACCGAAGAAAATTGGAGAGACATTTGTGTTCATCAAGGAATTATTGTAAACAATTTCTACTTTCAGAAAATAAATGATACCCCTGTTCTACAAATTACAAAAGGCCCACACTTCATATACTTAGGACAAGAGTCTTTGGACAATTTGTGGCGATTAAAGGAAATTATTGATTATAGATTATCTATACTTAAAAGGCAAGAATTCAATACATATTTCAAAATAATATTTCAGCTTATTGTGGCGACTTGCGTACGCATGTTTATAATATAATAAGTCCAACAGAAAATCCTAACAGTGAAAATGTTTCAACTATGATGGAATTACTTGCTTTATATCCTGAACAAATGGAAAACAAATTGAAGCAAAATGGAACAAAACGAAAATATTACGAAGAAAACAATGAAAATGGATCAAAAAGAAAATATTACGAAGAAAACAATATCTTTTCTGGAAGAGAACAATAAGGTGCATGTGTTAGTGAAGTGGAGCTTTGCTTACAGACAAGCCCGTAGGAGTAACTTTCAGATGTGGTACTTAGATAGACTCCGTTTTGAAAAAAGAATAAATGATTGTAAACTTATTCTAGATTCGATATTATCTGAGGAACATAGAAATAAAATATATTTGACACGTTTTAATAAAAATTGTATTTGATGTTTTACTTAATAAAATTTTAGTTTAGTAAATGTGAATTTTATTTGAAATTAATTAGCACATTAAGACTTTGTAATTTGTATCAGCTAAAGCATAAAGTGAGGAACAGAAATAAAACAAATTAACTAAAATTTAATTTCAATTTAATTAAACAATATTTTTTTTATCAATCCATGTATTATATTTTTTATCAAGTCCTAACCATTTCACATAAACTTTGTTTCCTTTCCTTCTCAAAATCTTCTCAATAAGATACACATCGGTATGCTTTACTTTTAGTAATTCTTGCTCATAAAAACCACCCAGAATGTCCTGATTATCTTCGTCTTGAATTAAATATGTCCAAGGGTTTGTCATCTTAACTTCTTTAATGTGGAATATCTCATTTGACCAATTTGGTGTGTAACCTTTTGAAAATGCCTCTCGATGCTTGCTTATTCGTACGTGATCACCCACTTTAAACTTTGGAGATTTTATATCTAACGTTTTAGCATGAGTAAATGCAGATTTCAAGATTCTATTTTCATTTGTTTTATTTACTTGTTTTGGCTTCATTCCTATTGAAGAATGTTTTGTATTGTTATAATCTTTTACAATATCCGCTAATATATTAAACCATTTGTAATTTCCTTGAATGCTAAATATTTTCCACATATTATTCTTTAAAGTCCTGTTCACTCTTTCTACTATACTCGCTTTCAAATTGGAAAACGTGCTATAATGGTTAATTCGAAATTGTTGCATCAAATTTTGAAAATTTACATTGAAAAACTCTCTCCCTCTGTCCGTTTGCAAGTTTTTTGGTGGAGTTTTTGCACTGATTAATATTTTTTTCATTGCCGCTGTTACGTCTTTTCCAGATTTAGATTTTACCGGTTCGGCCCAAACATACTTAGAAAATACATTTATGGTAATCAAGATATATTTAAATCCCTTATTAAGTTTGGCATAGGGTAACATTTCAACCAAATCAGCTTGAAAAAGATCATTTAACCCTTTCACTACCACCCTTCTGCGTTTGTAGTTTTTTCTAGCAGGTTTATGTAATTCATTAACGACTTGTTGTTTAACGGTTGTCATGACAACAAACTTGTTTATTCAATTTTAAGGAAGTTCACTTTCTATGTTTTGTAATAGTTCGAAATATAACTTTTATATGTTTTTTCCCATTCATTCAATTTATCAATTTGTATTGTATAACTTTTTTCATTTAAAATTTTACTAATTTTAGTAATCTCTTTTTCTAACGCATTAAAGGATTTTTTTATCTCTCCAGTTAAGAAAGTAGTTGATCTACTATCACTATTTTTGAATTCCTCCTGTGTTTTATTTAATTCTTGTTCTAATTTCTTAATTACACTGGACATTATATTTTTCAAGGAAATATTTTGTTGATTTTCTTCCAAAGTGAGTTGGTCAATTGTTCTACTGTTAAGAATGCTATTTTGATTTCTTTTTTTTTCATCATCTAACCTTTTTATAAAAGTTCTTATTTGTTTAATTTTTTCCTTGTGTCTTTCAATTATTACTTCTCTTATATTTGTTTCCATTATTTTATTAATTTTGTTGATATCATCACTTAATTTTTTGTCTTCCTTTTTAACATGCTCATTTAAAAATTGCAAATCTTTACTTATTTGATTTAGCGTTAGCAACTGTTTATTAACGTTTTCAATTGGGGTATAACATCCTTTAATCTGGTTTTCATACTTTAAAAAATTTTCATCAAAAACCTTAAGCTTTTTAGCAAAGATTTCATTATTTGTTTCATTTTCACCTAATTTCCTTTTTAAATTATTAATGTCACTTATTCTCTCTTGATTTTGTTTTGAAATATGGCGCCCAAATTTATGAACTGTCATGTTGAGCTTTCATTAAACAATAAATATGATTATATTTGATAGCTGTTATTTATAGTATTACTTTATCTTCTCTCAATTCTTCAATAATAGAGATAATCTCGTTACTATGAGCATTATTTCCCGCATCACTTGATGAAATTAATAAACGTAGCCTATCAACAATTTCGTTTACATTATTCCAGTATACATAGTCTGTATTTGATCTGTTTGTTTTCAAAATTAATCCCTTTCCTGTAGATTTGGCTCTAGTTGTTCTAAACGGAGGTTTTGGTTTGTTAAATGCTGTAACTAATCTTGGCAATATGGTCCTATTATTGTAACATATTTGTGTGATGTATTTCCTTGAACTTGTTCATTTGAATCAAAATTCCTACGATGTACATTTGTTTTAGCTAGAATGTTCATGTAATTATCTAAATCTTCCTTCTTATAACCTTTCGGTTCTTTTTTGAAAAGCAATTCGTATAAACCTGGCGTGCCTGTGTACGTTATTCCTCCCACTTTAATGTCTTTTCCAATAATTTCTACCGGTATCTGTGTTAAACCAAAAGAAAACTTATCCATTTCGAGGTCATGAACTATTCCATAATAATGGTCAAATTTATGTTGTGTATCTTTCACACCCTCATCAATATATGATCTGGGTAATTCATGAAAATCTGCTAAGTAATCTTTATATGATGGTGTACCAACATAGGTTTGAATTGTTTTTCTAGTTTGTTCCAATATGTCTGACAAGTTTAAATTTGTTGTTGTGTCACTAGAAGGATCTGAAGTTTCTGCTATAACAGTTGATGACAATGGTTGTACTACAGGAGAGGAAGAAGTGATACTACTGTCATTTAAAAATGTTGGTAGTTCTGTAGGGAGTGACGGAGTTTTTCCTGTTTTCTGAATATTTTTCGTCGGAGTTGATGTTTTATAAAGCTTTGTAGGTGTTTTGAAATTTTCATACTTTGAAACTCTTTCTTCTTTTAAATCGAATGGTTCGGATTTACCAATACTTGAAATTAGCTGTTTAAGTGGTTGTGTTATTGGTCTATAAGTTTGTTCTAATTCGGACTGAGCAGTAGAAGTAGCTAATTTCAAGCTTTGATATTTCTGCTTCACGGCTTGTCTCGATCTTATTAATTCTCGAGCTAAACGTTTATCCATGCTGTACAAGTTTTAAATGAAATAAAACTGCAAATTTTTTACTTTTATAAATATATAAAGGAATCGAATTTACTCCTATATCTGCCGTGATTTACTTCACAATCTTTGTCAATTACAAGAAAGCCATATGGATCCATCCAACAGTTAGCACAAATATTTTTAAACTGATCAAATGTCATATCCAATATACAGTGGTCATTATATATATGTTTTAAACTCAAACAGTCCTGTTTAAATAAAATTAATAAGTTTGCATTTTCTCGAATTAGACGTTTAAAGATTGAGGAATATCCTTGAAAAATAAAAAAACAATCGGTGTTTCTATGCCTTCCATGCGTGAAATAGTCCCTAATAATAGATTGATTATGACAAGGAATATCATCAAAAATGATAACGGAATTTGGCTTTATCTCATGAGGTGAAATAATGTTCTCATCGCTATCATATTCAAAGTATCCAATTTCTTTCATAGGTTTTAACAACTTTCTTAAATATTCATATTTTGGTTGATCTAATGATTTTGAATAAACATAGACATTTTCAAACCTAATTCCATTAGGATGCTCGAGCAGTGTAAGCATAACGTTGGTTTTACCGCTACCACTGCAACCAACTATAAGCCCTCTTTTTGAACCACCGCAAAATAAGTCACCATGCTTTCTCAACTGTTTACTTAAAATTTTTTCGTCATGATTATTTACTGGTAATGAGAATTTTTGTTTTTCAATCCTCATTCTTAATCACACTAGTAAATATTTTTAGCTGTAAAAGTATTTATACCAGAAAAATGTCAATGTGTTTTTAGTATAAAAAGAACTTCAATGACTGTGGGTCGCCATAAGTTGAAAAAAACTATTAAAACACGTAATAGAAAATAAATTAATTAGTAAACTACCTTTCGAAGTTCATATACCAGGATATAATTATTGTGGTCCCGGCACCAACTTGGAAAAAAAGATTAACTAGAGGTGACGTTGGTATAAATCCATTGGATTCCGCTTGCAAAGAACATGATATATCTTACTCTCAGACTGAAGATTTATCAAAAAGACACATATCTGACCAAATATTAGAAAAAAAAGCCTGGGATAGGGTAAAAGCTAAAGATTCTTCTATTGGTGAAAAAATTGCAGCTTTAAGTGTTGCAGGAATAATGAAGGGTAAAAGAAAGTTCGGTTTGGGATTAAAAAATACAAAAGGGGGTAAACTTAAATTGAGAAAAAAACGTATCATTCGAACACCCAAAAAAATTGGAGGATTTCTACCTCTTTTGTTTCCCATTCTTGGCGCCCTGGGTGCACTAGGTGGAGGCGCGGCAGGAATTGCTAAGGCAGTAAATGATGCTAAAGCAGCTAAACAGCAACTAGAAAAAATACATAGACATAATATTGCAATGGAAAATGCTAAAGAAGGCAAAGGATTATATATTAGACCATATAAAAGAAAGGGACTATTTATTAGACCTTATAAAGGAGGATCCGTCAAAATGAAAGCAATCAGACAAAAAAAAACTCAAAATAAGTTTTCCAAAAAGAGCACTTACGAACAATGATATTATTAAATATGTAAAGCTGTTAAAAATAACTGGCTTTAGAGGTGTTTTTATGCTCGATGAACTTCCAAAAAAAATTAATCTGAAAGAATGTGGTATTGTAAATTTGGATAAAAAACAAAATAAAGGATCTCATTGGACTGCTTATATTAAAAATAACAAAAATGTAATATATTTTGATAGTTATGGAAATTTAAAACCACCTTTTGAACTTCTCAAATATTTTAATTCGAATGGCAAAGTGGATGTATTTTATACTTATGAAAATAAACAAAAATTTAATTCATATAACTGTGGTCAACTATCCCTAAAATTTTTGCAAAAAAATATATAAACTCATTATTTATTGTAATATCTCATTCATAAATAAACTGCAATGTCTACCACAATTGCCATATCAGGAAACAGTTCTGTTTTGTCTGCTGATTTTAATCCGCCCATATATTTAGAGGATGAAAAACAATATTACCTGGGTTTAGCTGATTTTGAAACGTTTATGACTATCCCCAATATAAAAGAAGGATATAATAAATTTTATATAGATAATAAAGTAATTGTTATTCCCGACGGAACTTATGACATTACAGATATAGAAACATACATAAGAGAAAGTATAGAAGATTTATTTCCGAATGAAAAAATTTTTTTTCTTTTAAAAGCAAATGTTAACACTCTAAAAACTTTTTTAATGTGTAGTAGAATAATTGATTTTACCAAGGAAGATTCGATAGGAAAAATGTTGGGTTTTAATAGCAGGATACTAGAAGCTATGAAAGAGGAAGAATCAGATAATTTTGCAAAAATAACTAAGGTGAATGCTATTTGTATTGACTGTAATATTTGTGTCGGTTCTTACAATAATGGTAAACCTGTTCATATTATTCACCAGTTTTATCCAACTGTAGCTCCAGGGTATAAAATAGTTGAATCTCCTTTGCCCATTTTGTATTTTCCAGTTAGCGTCAAAGCAATTAACAATATAACAGTTAAAATAGTTGATCAAGACGGAGAACTTATCAGTTTTAGAGGAGAAACTATAACAGTAAGGTTACATTTACAAACAAGTGAAATATAAAATGGTTGTTAGATATAATAGAGCCCTTGGGATGAGACTTGCCCCTACCACTATCAACAAAGTAAAAACTTATAAAAAGAAAAAGCCTAAACAACAGTTCAGTATCAAATCCAACACCAACAAGTTAAGACGAGATAATCGTAAATTTCTCACATCCTTGGGTTTCACTGTTTTAAAATAATGAACATATTAAACGTAAACGAAAAGCTTTATGTAGACAATTCCATCGTCAGTTCTGAGCTTCACACATATCAACCATATATTTCTTCAAAATTCGATTACAATGATGAAATAAGGATCCCAATTCAAGAACTCGATGCTTACACTCTACCATCAGATAGTTTACTTTATATCGAAGGAAAATTAACTAATACAGAAGGTAAATATAAGAAAGAATTGCTATTTATTAACAATGGTATAGCCTTTTTGTTCAGAGAAATCCGCTATGAACTAAACGGAATTACTATAGATTTAATAAGAAATGTTGGATTAGCATCAACCTTAAAAAGCTACCTTTCTCACAATACCAACAAAAGTTTAAAACTGGAAAATGCAGGTTGGTTTCCACATCGGAAAGAAGGTGATACAATTTTAGTTGATAATGATGGAAAATTCTCCGTATCCATACCACTAAAAATGCTTTTAGGATTTTTTGAAGATTACAGAAAAATTATTATGAATATGAAACAGGAATTGGTTCTTATTAGATCAACTGATGATTTAGATGGTGTTATTTTCAAAGAAGATCCGGCACACCTTGTTACTGCTCCTGACACTCCATTGGTTACTTTCGATAAAATTTATTGGAAAGTTCCTCACATTCTAGTTGATATGCCACAACAACTTGCTCTATCAAAAATACTAGAATCAAATAAAGATATATTGATAGGATTCAGGAGTTGGGAACTTGTTGAATATTCTTCTCTAACCGAAACAACCCGTCACACATGGCCGGTAAAAACAACTAGTAAACTAGAAGCTCCTCGTCATGTTGTGATTGGCTTTCAAGAAAACAGAAAAGGGAAAATTGTTAAAGATATGAGTAAATTTGACAATATTACCTTGTCAAATATTAGAATATATTTAAATTCTGAAAGATATCCTTATCACGATTTGTACTTAAATTTCGAAGAAAACAAATTTTCTGCTTTATACGAAATGTTTGCCAACTTTAGACAGTCTTACTATGGTGTTCCAAATGAACCCATTTTTAATCCTGAACAATTCAAAAACATTAGTCCTATTACACATATTGATTGCTCCCATCAAAAAGAAACAATTCAAACGGGATCCGTAGTAATGAGAATTGAATTTGAGACACACAATGCAATTAAAAAAGATACTTCTGCTTATTGTCTTATTTTACATGACAAATTATTTAGCTACAACCCTCTTACTAAAATTGTGAAACAATTATAAACTTTATCCCCACTATTTTCATATTTCGATTTAATTTAAAGAAATTTTCAAAAGCTTTTAGTTTTAGTCATGACTTCAAAACTACAACTACAAATTGAAAAATTTATTTTTAAAATTAATCAACTGAAAGAAGAAATTGCAAATTATTCAAGTAAAAAAAGTCTCATTAAAAAATTTGCTGCTTTGAAAATATGAGATTGGTTATAGATATTCAAGGATTCAAGGATGAAAAAAATAAATTTATACCGAAAGAGCTTGCAGCTTTTGATGGTTATGAAATGACTCATTACATTTTTAAAAAGCCTTTTCCAATGGAGTTTCTTTCACCTGATTGTCACAAGCAGGCGGTATGGTTAACGAAAAATTATCATTGTATACATTGGAATAATGGATTTACTCCATTACATCATTTCTCAAAAATAATTGAAACACTTACGAAGAAAGCAGATTTTGTTTTTGTAAAAGGAAGTGAAAAAAAGGATTTTATACAGAAATATTCTAAAAAGCATGTGATTGAAATAGATGAACAACCAGCGCTAAAGCTAATGGAACCAAAATGCTTCTATCATTCAAAACCACCTTGTATGTGTGCTTTGACAAATGTGTTATTTTTATATGACAATTGTTTTATGAATGAATAAAAATATAAAAAAAAACTTAATTACCTTTTTATTTTGCATTAACCAACCATGATTGAATACAATTAATATGATACCTTAAATCTAATTTTCTAAATTCATTTAAAAGTTCATACTCATTTTTATATTTTAAATAATCATTACAAAATTTAGCGGTTAATTTACATTGTTCCATTCGATCTATATTATTAACATATGCTGACAAATCTTGTGCTTCTGCGTCTTCTTCGCCTACAATTGATAAATATTGGAAGTATGCAGCAGATATAATAAACTCTTCATACATTTCAGTAACCATTTGCTCCATTGTAAATATTATTAAATTTATTCTTCCTTTTCAATTTCTTGAAGAATAGTATCCTCGTCAATAAATTGCTTCAAGTCTTTTAAATAGTAATCAAAGCCAATATCTTTTAGATCTTGAATAAGTTGAAAAAAATTTAATGTTTCAATGTATTTGTTGCAACAGAGGGCAGCCTTTACGAATTCCTCAGATTGATTACAATAAAAGTCTATCCACTCCGGACCACTTGCCATACAATATGAGAAATAGGTTTTTGAAAGATTACTAAATTTCTCCTCTAATAATTTAACTGCAATCAGCAACTCAGCCATTTCATTTATTTAACATAATATTTTAAATATGTAGGGGGACGTCTCTTGCGAATAGGATTAACTTTCTTTGATAATACCTGTTTTTTATCTTCGTATAATTGAAACCTCTTTTGGGTTGCAATAATAGCAGGTATAAATTGGCAATCTTCTCCTATAAATTCTATTAGGTGGCTTAATTCTCCTACAAAGTATGATTTCCCAAATGTATTGAAAAACGTAGTAAGGCTTATAATTCCTTCTAAATAATCATCACAACAGTCAATTGCTTCCAAATAATCTCGTTTCAGTGGATAAAACAGCTTGGTGTATTCATCTTTCGAAATCACTTGAAAGAAATTGAGATATTTAACTTTTAACTGTCTGATAGTTGTAGTTAATTTTTCGCGATTACACATAATTCACTTATTACTTGACACATTTTTTTCTTTTTGTTTTATACAAAATTGGTGGAAAAATTCAAAAATAACTTTTTACGCAACTCGAGCACAGCTTAGTAAATGTGTCTCGGCATACTAAAATGATCATGATGCACCTATTTATAAGACTTAAGAATGCAGTTAGTAAGTTAATAGTAATTGATATTTTAATGAATCTTGCGTCAAGAGAAAAATAAAATAGATGCCAAAGTGAAAGCTACATACACATACACAATCAAAAAAGTATATTGTCCAGCAAGAACCACGATGCGGCCGGCACAAACACAAAACAAATTGCAAACGATATTTTAAAATATTCACTTCACATTTCGTCACCATATTTAAACATGTAACATGGGGTGAAAATTACTAATATAATATATTAACCATCATTAGTCATGACTAATGTAAAGAACTAACAAATTAATTTAAAAATAATTAATCATTTTATAATAATTACAATTAATATCTGGAAAATGTTAGTGTTTAATTGAGAAGAAGTCCGGGGATTGTTGGGTGATATAAGCTACGACGAACGTTATAGCATGGAGATGTGTGCGAACGTACTACGTACCGTGTAAATTAGGAGCTGAAGTCTAGCATGTGAGATGATGGAATCGGCTGGCCGAGCCACAGTTTAAAAAGAAACAGTTCTCTCACTCCTTTGTTGTGCTCCCAAAAGCCGGCTTTTTTGCGAGCGGTCGTAAATCACAGCGAACACCTGCAGCTAACAGCAAGATGCGAGGTATACGATGCCGCGCGTTATTTTATCGCAATGAATACAGCTACGGGGAACGATCAATAACTGTATTAGTTACATTAGGTATTCATATTAATATTTAGAGTAGTAGATGTTCAACTTAATAAAAGGTTAACTTATGGATTAGATTTGATAGATATTAACAACAAATGTAAAATAAAAATGTATTAATTAAAAATTTGCGAAATGATGCAAAGAACTTCCAACAATTAGTTTATTCTAATTTAAATTACAAAAATTATCCGAACGACAATCAATACGTTGCCGACAGGATTCAAAATCGATTGTACTTCAAAAACATTCTACCAAGTTTTTAGAAATAGAGAATGGGAATACATGTTCCCTACAAAAAACAATGTCCTAGTTGCATAAGACTTTAATGGCTAATTCTTAAAACTAATAGTCATAAATCTAATGGTGGTGTAACGCGAACTGGGTCTCGTTTGGCGCCGATATCAAATGTTCGAATTCAAAGGGGATAACACATATACTTAGAAACTAGATTATTCAAATAAAAATAAATGTTTTTAAAAAAACTGAAATTATCCACAAGATTAAACTGGTCTGCATCTAATAAGCCAAACCAAGAGCAAGTGTCTTCCCCTTTTCTCAAGACCGTCTCCACACTCTAGGTATCATCTTACATTCTCTAGAAATTATAACCTAATAACAACTGAAAGGCTCTTGCGCCATAAATACTAGGAAATAAATATGCCAGGACGCACGCAGCTTACAGTACAGGGTGTCCCATTTTCGTAGGTTTTACGGGGTTTCCAGCTTATGAGTAGAGATAGAGAGATGCGGTTTTCGCGACACCGTGCTACTTTTCGATGAAACTAAAGAGGCCGCAAACAGATTTGCCCTAACCATTTTAGTTTCCGTGCTACAGGGTGATTTTGAAGATTTGTCATTTTCGGACACCCCCTGTAACTCAGCTATCGTAAAATATATTTAAAATGTTTCAACTGGTATTTATAGATTTTTTCACGTAGAATTCAGTGGCGTACTCAGATTTTTGCTGAGAGTCATAGTTTTTGACATATTGGCATAACCTACTATTTTTTAAATGGGACACCCTATATATTATTTTTTCATTTTCTTATTCTTCGTGTCGAGAGCTTTTCAAAAACATACCATAAGTCATATTTATTTTCATAAATAACATGAAAAAATGCATTTTTCTTTAAACGGATTTATGGCATAGCAGATCAATCGAAATAAGAGAAGGTGGCTGTGGAGCCATGGAAAAAGTTAACAAATATTTATTAACGAAATAACAAAGTAACAGCATCTGAAAAAATTAGGAAGTAGGTAAAAGGTAATAATTATAATTTTATTAAAACTACAAATATTGTTCAAATTGTAGACCATTATGTGTCCTACAAGTGTGACAAACTTTAAAAATTCTTTTTAATGCATTTTCTATTGTAAATGACTGTCTTTGTAACTCTGCAAAAGCGTTTTCGGTGGCCATTCTTAGTTGTTCTAAGTTTTCGTATCGCCTTACATAAACCTTGTTTTCTAAATAACCCCACAAAAAGAAATCTAAAACTGAGAGATCAGGGGATCGTGGTGGCCATCGAACAGGTCCGTGCGTTCCTATCCATCTTCCAGGAAAATGGTCGTTAAGCCAGTTTTGACTTATTCTGGCATTGTGGGCTGGAGCTCCGTCTTGCTGGAAATAAAATGAATGAAATGAAAATAAATTGAATTTGTGCTTTTTCAAAATTTTCTGCACTTTGGTTTTCGGTACACCCGCCTCTTCGTCTATTTTCCTGCAAGATGTTTCAGGAGCTGTCTGAACGAGGGCTAAAACGTTGACCTCAGATTCTTCGTTGTCTTTATTGTAAGTTCGCGATCGAGGCTTGTTAAAAGATCCATATTGGCAAAGATTATTTTTAATTTTTTGAAAAATTCTTTTTTCTGGTTGTCTTCTCTCGGATATCTAAGATAAAATAAAGCGAACCAATAAAGTCAAAATGCAGGAAGATAAAAAAGAACTAACCTGTTCAGATAAAGCTCTGCCGCCTGATCTGCATCTTCATTAGACAATATAAAACACGCGTTCATATCATATTTCTCAAAATATTCAAATTTTTGATTCTGAGCCATATTAAAAACAATAATTATAATAGACGTCAAGAAAAATTTAAACGCAATAATGCCAAAAATGACAGCAGTAATGGCTGCCTGATCATATTTTTGTTGGCGTTGCCATGGCTACCACAGCCACCTTCTCTTATTTCGATTGATCTGCTATGCCATAAATCCGTTTAAAGAAAAATGCATTTTTTCATGTTATTTATGAAAATAAATATGACTTATGGTATGTTTTTGAAAAGCTCTCGACACGAAGAATAAGATGAAAAAATAATATATAGGGTCTCCCATTTAAAAAATAGTAGGTTATGCCAATATGTCAAAAACTATGACTCTCAGCAAAAATCTGAGTATGCCACTGAATTCTACGTGAAAAAATCTATAAATACCAGTTGAAACATTTTAAATATATTTTACGATAGCTGAGTTACAGGGGGTGTCCGAAAATGACAAATTTTCAAAATCACCCTGTAGCACGGAAACTAAAATGGTTAGGGCAAATCTGTTTGCGGCCTCTTTAGTTTCATCGAAAAGTAGCACGGTGTCGTGAAAACCGCATCTCTCTATCTCTACTCATAAGCTGGAAACCCCGTAAAACCTACGAAAATGGGACACCCTGTACAGATTATTTTTAACTCTATATAACTACCATATAAACATTTTTTAAATTCCTTAGATTCATGATAACTATAGGTGTCTTAATATGAGTCAAAAACACTACAAGAGCCATTGATCCAATGCAAGGGTTTTAACGCTCACGCACATATAACCAAACCACAAAACTGTTAAGCATTTATATTAAATAAGTTTTATATGAAAGCCCTATTGTTGCCATTAAATCCCTTTATTAAACAGTTTGCTCCTAACAGCTATCTTAAAAGATTTTGGTATTAATATTAACATGAAATAGTCATAAGTGCTTGAAAATATAAATTAAAATGTTTTATAAAGCCTTCTTAATACTTTTTTTTGTGAATAAATACTGATTGATGCAGAACAGTAAGGAAACCTATTACTATTCCATGGTACAAAAACGAATTTTTGTGAAAATGAGTGGTGAAATACGATTTAAATGGTTAATTTAAATATCAGCAGCAAGGTACCTCGAAATAAGGAATATACAATTTAAAACACCGTCCCAACAATGTAGCAAATTGTTTTCCTCTTCAAGTGGCATCGGACAATTAAGAGAAGAAACCTTTCCCCGTTAAGACTGAGGTGTAAGAAAATTGATTTTTTTCTTTTGCAAATAAACTATCCCTAATTTTTGGCGATAGGTAAATAAATACAAAAATATTGATATCTAAAAGAACTCAAACTGAACACAATCGGTTCATGCTAGGCTAGGCAGGAGTCATTTATAGTTCTGAAATTTGAGAAAAATCGTTATTATGCCCATTTTACCGGAATTAAGTTCATGGCCAAATTTCAGTAATAAAAATTAATAATAAACAACTTTTTAAAAGTTCTATAAATATACCTTGCTGGATCTTGAGGAATTCGAAAAGATGACACATTTTTCCTATTTATGTTAGCGTCACATCCATCAACACTGCAGTAAGAAGAATGACTAGCTTGAGAAGCCATTTCCAAAATTTTCTCTAAACCCTCATCGCGTACAACGCTCCGTAAACACGTAGGTTTAAAATCTTAAGACACCGCATTCCTAACCACTGTGAAGTGACCTGAAGACTGACCGCTAGAAGCGGCAGTTTGTAGGTGCAGGAAGCGCGTCGACGGAAATTTATTGCGGAGTAGCCAAATGCTTGGATTGTTTAGAATATAATATATCTATAGAGTCTATATATTATATAGACTCTGGCCGAGCCACCGTCTATAATAAATATACTAGAATATCTGTGGATGGTGTTTGTATGTTAGTCAAGCAACGATAATAGGCATACCTACCTATTTTGCTAGGTGCCAAGGAAATAATAAACCAAATTTTGGTTTTGTGCGTTTTTAGGATGTTTGCAAAATTATTTTTGAAAAATATTTACCTGTTTTTTTAAAAAGAAAATTTTCCCAGTATATTTTCTGATATGGCCCGGTCGACCCTGCCGCCCCTGAGGAGCCGTCACTGCTATATATATAAAAAAAATTGTAATTAAAATTAAAAATATAAGAGATAATAAAAAACTTTCGTATTGAAATTTGTTTCCTACCTTTATAATTCTTGAGAATAGAGGTAGACTAGACCACTGGGATAATTAATCGCCCGCAACTTGATCATATCACCTTCAAATTTCTAGGCTTTTTACTTAGGGTTAACAACAGTACTATTTAAAGAGTACAGTACTTTTTTGGGCTGAAAATATTAATATTTTTACTTTTTGGCTTTTTACTCAAATGTCCTCATTTTTAGTTAAATGGAATATAATGAATAACATGAGGAAAATTCAAGAGTAGGAAAAGTGAACGAAATAACATCATTATCCATAATGCACTTAAATAATTGACTCAACAGTAATTTGTGTGTTAATAATAAACATTTGGACAACCATTACCTTTATTACTTAATATTAAAAGCCAAGTAAAGTTTAATCACAAGAAATGAGAACAAGTTAACAATAAATGGCGGATGTGCCGTAAAATTATTCCCGGTGCTATTGTACATTAAAAAAAACTAACTACTGTTCATTGCTTAATTTTTTCCCAGTTCTTAGTTGAAGGTGTGCAAAAAACTGAATGGCTGTTATAATTAACTATCGTATACCTGTTTACGTTTTGATTGCAATTCTGTTACACCAACAAGTATTTAAAAAATACTCTCAAAAATTGAAATTAAGAAATGTAATTATGTTAGAAAATTCTGCAAGTATGCTGCGGGTAAAATCGACTTATAAAAATTCTTAAGTTGCGATGGTCAGCATAGTTGCCTTCCAAGCAGTTGATCCGGGTTCGATTCCCGGCCATCGCAATAACTATTTTTTTATAAATTTATTATTCCTAATGATGAGAGAATATAATTTGTTTATCATCAATCATTTATTTTTTAAAATCAGATTAATCAAATAGGTACTCAATATTTTGATTTCCAGAGAGTAAAATTTTATTACTTGCTTATAACCTACCCACAAAAAAATTAAAGTAATCTCAATAAACAATTTTACCATGCAGGGATTTTCTTTTTGTTCAAGTTTATATTTATTCAGATGGCATTCTGCTCTAAACCTATTCATGACGTAATAGATAGATTTACAAGAACATATTAACCTTAATAGTATACCACCGTGTTTTGTCCTTTAAATAATAAACTGTATACGAACACACAAGGTTTGTGGTTTTATCGTCCACTAATTTGTATTCATCAAATGAAACAATAACAGCCTTCTTGGACAAATGTTTTAACTTTTTATTACAAATCCAACGTTTCGGCACCAATTTGGACCATCATCAGGGCAAGTTCAAATGGTCTACAGTAACATAAGTGGTGTTGACAAGCAACCCAAAAAACAAACGAAAAACATGCGACAATAATTCAGCTACAGGAATATGAGCCTCTGAGAAGGTCGAAGGTTAACACACTTCGACCGGGGGCCTGCCGTCGAGATGAACTAGCTAAAATTTATTATAATAAAAAATTATAAAAAGAAATATTTACTGCATTTTCTTATGTGTCATGAGAGGGCGAAAATAAATTTCAAAGCGTGTTGTAATAGTGCTAAATTTATTTTCTGCACTGATGCGGCTAAACTCAACTTTGATTGACAGTTTTGTTGTCAGAGAAACTGTCATTCGGCACTATAGTAGAAAAAAAAAGTATTTATTCTATATTATCTAAAGCCGAAGATGCGGTCTTTGTGTTAGGGATATAAAAATATGTTTGCCTTTTTGTGCAAACCCGTTAATCAATATCATTGATACGTATATACCAATGACGTGTGTATGCTGAAAAAACTTACATTTCACATTGAAAAACTAAGCTATAATCAAACCAATGGTCAAAGTTTCAGCAGATTTCAAAGATATAAGACCTATTGCTGATAATAAAAAACACGCCTTTATTCCATAGGGTTCATAGTTGGTGCCCTATCCCTCCTGTATGTCAATGACCAGCAGTTCTATTCACAGCTATGTTGAGGAATTTACTCCAACATAAAAAAACGGTACACCTATCAAATAATTGACGGTTCAGACATTGATTACCCGACAACCAACAAAAGTTCTTCGTGTTCCGTAAATAACTGATTTTTCTGATAACCCGTAAATACGGAACACGAAACCGAAAGCAGGATTGGAAACGGAATACGGCCTTAGTTCATGTTCAAGCTTGGTAAATACATGGAATAATATCCAATTAAATAAAAAAGAAAAACCGTACTTGTGCGACTGTTTTACATTTTAGCAAAGCGTTGATATATTTCGCATTACCTGAAAATGCCATTTATTTTCTGCAGTTAACTAAGCAACCGTTTAAGACGTGTGGTAGTTAACTAATGATCAAATGAGTTCACGGCAACTTTTCGGCCAGTCGTGCAAGGAGCCCACACATTTTACCTTCTTCCAGAGAGATGCCCCACCCCAAAGAAGCATTGTAAGTCAATAGATCTGTTTAAGAGAGTATAGAACATAGCAATGATTTGCCCTCTGTGAAAGGGACATTAAGCCTTAAAGGGATATCGGACTGAAATTAGATTCTGTAGTTGCGCATAAATGCCACGATATCTGCAGTGCGACAGGTCAATGTGGGCGACAAACACCCCATTAATCTAGCAAACGAGCCGAATGTTCAGGGAATTAAGTTATAGCAGTTGACGAGTCGAATTTTCAACGTCCTATTTACCGATGAAGAAAGAATAGCGCAGCAGTATGTTGGTTTTTCGTTTTAAGAACCTCGCCACTGTGGTATGGATGCAGGGCCGTGGCAACGGTTGTGGACGAGCTTAAACAATAAAAGAAATAACCGCCCTTTAAAAAAACTAAAACGTAATTTATGTTTTTACCACGCTTTTATTACCATCCCTCCTCTGTTTGTTGTTTGTTTATCTGGCTCAAATATTTTAATGGATTTTTCATTTATTTTCATTTAACCTCAAATATCATTAGGTTAGGTTCGTCTGAAAATCCGTGCCTTTTGCAAATATTTAATATCTCAAAATGGCGGCTTCAACATTTCGGATGAATTTTCTGATTTGTCCAGATTTGACTGAAAATCGCCCTCTGGGGGTTTACGAACGCTGATTATAAACTTTTATCAAAATTGCAGATTAGCACCTCTAAAATGGAGGTAAAAGTAATTCATTTATCAGCTTCGACTGAAAAAATGGTATAAATAACGGCATCAAGGCCGATAAATTATTTCATTTGTATTTAAAAGAGCATATTGAGGATTTTTGGTATTTCCAGGAATAAAAGATATAAATTAAATAGTATTAAGAAATCAAGGTTCTTGGGATTAGACCGTGTTAAAATGGGATTACTAATCCAACGTTTCGCCTTCGATTGCACGAGGAATCTTCAGGCATCTTTACTTCACGAGATCTGAACACTGAATGAGCTCGGAGAGATTCAGGAGGGCTTTTATACCCGACTTGTGCTCGCCGAACCGTGACCTTGTGTTAAGATCGGTTTCCACGTGTGATGTAGACCGTGACCCGTATGTCTATTGAAATTTTTTGTATGTTGGAAAATTTCAGTAGATTCTTTAATTTTTCGTTTATAAAATCCTGAAGCCGATGCCAGAACATTGGTTTCCTTTACATTTATAATATCCCCAGTGGTATGCTGGTGTTCAGCTACAGCAGATTGAACAATTTGTTTCTTTTTACTACATCGTTCATGTTCCTTAAGTCTAGTTGATATTGAGCGTCCTGTTTCTCCCACATCTTACACTTTGTGGTCCGCAGTATTAATCGGGCCTCAGGCTTTTTTCCCTGTAATAAATGTAGGTTGCTAGTTGTGGCCCAAAATGTACTTGTATGAAATTAAGCAAAAACTCTTTATTACCCTATGTCTCAAAAATCCTATACTGTACCTGGCTACGATTATCTTCTAATTATCAGGTTAACTAACCTTTCGTGAATTTCCATACATGTAATTTAGTATTTTTTGACTTCCGCTTTCCGTGAAGACAAAAAATGTGTGATGAAATTCGTTTTACGACAACTCAAAAAAAAATATGACTTGGGTTAGCAAAAAAGACAGTCTGGTAGTTATAAACAGCAAATTAAAATATCAAAAAACGTACAAATTTAAACAAAATCCATTGCAAAAAAACATAAAAGAAAATAGAACAGAAAAAATTATTAAAAATACATATTTTTCTTTTCTCTGACTGAGCCCTACGCAATAATCTTACTTAATCGAAATATTTGAAAAGCTAGATTACCCCTCCTGTCTAGTAATCGATCTTATACAGTTTTTAATAAGATTTAGTTTAAAAAAAGGATTTTGCGGCCGTGTTTTGATAAATATATAAATATAAACTATTCAGCGTACTTTTCTTTACTAATAATAAGTCAATAAATTAAATGGTAAAAACGTTATTTACGTTCTCTTTATAAATTCCTTTCTTTCAGATTAGAAGGAATATTATCAACTGCGATGGTGGTGTAATGGTCAGCATAGTTGCCTTCCAAGCAGTTGATCCGGGTTCGATTCCCGGCCATCGCATGTATTTTTTATACTTGTTATTATATAATTGGGTTCATTCTTAACAAAACATATAAGAGACAAATGTGTTTTTTCGTCTTAAAAGCTTTTTAATCAAAAACAAAATACCCAAAAATTTAAATTATCTGTGCGACGGCATACATTTCACTTAATTTAACGCTCCGGGGCGACTCTAGGGTAGGTCGGTAACCCATCAATATTTTAAGCAGTTGGTTAAATTGTAGTTGAGTTGGCTATTATTCTGCAAATTACGAGACACGTTTACAAACAAGCAGAACCGGCATCCATACTGAATTACTGTAATATAACAGGCAGACGCCTTTCATTTTTGGTCGTTGATAATAGTTGGTTCTTGTTACCAATACAAAATTGCGAACCTTTTTTTTTAGTCAGTTGGTATCGTTAATCTTTTTCTACTTTAGATTTAATTACTCTTGGCTCTTAATCAAGGCCGGCGAAGAGTTTGGATGTTCTCTTGGTAACCACAAATGTGGGTTCTGTTGATGAGTCTAGTGTGGTTTTATTTTTTTCTACTATATAATAGGTTTTGCCGCGTTATTCTTTTTCTACTTTAGATTTAATTACTCTTGGGTTATGGGTTTCGTCACATGTTGCTATATGCTGGTCCATGGTAAGAGAGTATCAAGTCCGGCGAAGACGTTCTCTTGGTAACCACAAATGTCGGTTTTGATCCTGTTGGAGGGACTCTGCTGTTTTATTAAGTTTTGGCGCTAGAAGTAACTGCATGTGTCAAAGTCCCGAAATTTGTTTTTGAAATCGGGCTCTCGTATCTAAGTCTGGCGCTAGGTGTCCTCTCTCAACTAGTTGACTGTACTGATAAAGATACTAAATCAGAGACTACGGTTTGCGAAAATTCATTGTGCTTTACCGGTTATCCCAGAAAAAATATTTTTGCTATGTTATAGTTCTTGCCGCGATAATCTTTTTCTATTTTTGAATTAATTACCCTTGAGTTATTAGTTTCGCCACAGGTTGGTTATGTTGCTCCATGGTAATAGAGTATCAAGTCGGGCGAAGATTTCGGATGTTCTCTTGGTAACCACAAATGTAGCTTTTGCTCCTGTTGGTGAATCTGGTGTGGTTTTGTTGTATTAAGTTTTGGCGCTAGTTGTACTCGTCTCTCATCTAGTTGGCTGTACTGATGATGACCTTAAGTCAGAAACACGTGTCTATAGTTGGCCAAATTTCAATGTACTTTAGAGGTCGTCCCAACTACATAATCGTTTTTGCCGCGTTAATCTTTTTCTACTTTAGAGATTTAATTACTCTTGGGTTATGAATTTCGCCACAGGTTGATATATATTGCTCCGTGGTAATAGAGTATCAGGTACAGCGAAGATTTCGGATGTTTTCTTGGTAACCACAAATGCCCGTTTTGGTCCTGTTGGTTGGTTACTCTGATATGGTTTTGTTGTATTACATTTTCGCGCTGATTGTACTTGTCTCTCCACTAGTTTATTGTACTAATGAAGACCTTAAATCAGAAACACGTGTCTATAGTTGGCCAAATTTCAATGTGCTTTAGCGGTCGTCCCAAAAAAAAAATCTTTTTTCGCGTTAATCTTTTTCTGCTCTAGATCTAATTACGCTTGGGTTTTTAAAAACATTTTGAATTTTTTCGGATAAATTTGGGACTTAGGAAAGTGTTAAAAACTTCTTGTTTTGAGTTTGCATTATTAAATTTATATATACTTTTTTTTGAAAATGGAGTCAATCAATTTGTGTGGATAATTGTTTGGTCTTAAGGCATGTTTTGCTTTTTTAATTGATAGTTTTCTATATTTCGGGTCACATAAATGTATGGTTCTATCTGCCAAACTTAATACAACTGATTTCTTTTGTGATAAGGGGTGCTGAGAATTGAAATTTAAGTATCTGTCGGACCATCTATTTTTTATATACCATGCGGATTTATATATATATATATTATATATATATATATATATATATATATATATATATATATATATATATATATATATATATATATATATATATAGATATATGTAGGTATCTAAGGTAGAAAAACATTACCCCGCGGCAAGAACTATTATATAGTAAAACAAAGAATTTTTTTAGGACGACCGCTAAAGCACATTGAAATTTGGCTAACTATAGACACGTGTTTCTGACTTAAGGTCTTCATCAGTACAGTCAACTAGTTGAGAGACGAGTACAACTAACGCCAAAACTTAATACAACAAAACCACCTCTGAATTACCAAGAGGAGCAAAACCGACATTTGTGGTTGAAATGAATCTAAAGAACATCTGAAATCTTCGCAGGACTTGATACTCTATTACCACGGAGTAGCATGTAGCCGCCTGTGGCAAAACGCATAACCCAAGAGTAATAAAACCTTATGTAGAAAAATATTAACGCGGCAAGAACAAGAGCTATTATATAGTAGAAAAAGGATTCCTTTTGGGACCACCGTTAAAGCACATTGAAATTTACCCAACTATAGACACGTGTTTCCGACTTAAGGTCTTCATCAGTACAGCCAACCAGATAGGAGACGAGTACAGCTAGCGCCAAAACTTAATACAACAAAACCACATCAGAGTCACCACTTTTGTGGTTACCAAGAGAACATCCAAAATCTTCACAGTACT
The DNA here is from genome assembly GCA_030620095.1 of Kuschelorhynchus macadamiae. Lineage (NCBI taxonomy): Eukaryota > Metazoa > Arthropoda > Insecta > Coleoptera > Curculionidae > Kuschelorhynchus > Kuschelorhynchus macadamiae. The sequence continues at coordinate 225,288 of JAUTXW010001507.1, forward strand.
TGATACTCTATTACCACTGAGCAGCATATAGCCACCGAATGACTCTGATGTGGATTTGTTGTATTAAGTTTTGGCGCTAGTTGTTCTTGTCGTTCAACTAGTTAACTGTACTGATGAAGATCTTAAGTCAGAGATACGTGTCTATAGTTCTATAGGTGTCCCAAATATATATATATATATATATATATATATATATATATATATATATATATATATACATTAAATACAATTGTACAGCACGACATAATCTGTTTAATTGGGTAAACCAGCCAAAATGTATTTTAATAACTTATTTGATTATACCATTTTTGTAATTAAGTTACATCTGTTACTATATTTATTCTAAAGTTTCATATGCTGAAACAATAACGTATTCGACATAAGGTACATTATTTCAATTAAAAACCCATATTTCTGTTTTAAACACAAGAATTAGATATTTGACATTTTAAAAGCTTTCTAATTTAACCACTAGGTGCCGACAAACAGTAAACTGTTCAGTCATGTTTAGGAAGTAAATACTATTTAATGGTTTTCAAAACCTGCAAGCTATAAAAAATACACTAAATGAAGCAAAAAAAGAAATGATGTTAATCGATAAACCTATAATCAATATGTCTGAGATAAGTGGCATTCAATGACATCGTCTTTTCAAACCGATCAGTACCATCTCGTTAACGCAACCAATAAACGAAGAGTAATTTTCGGTTGCGGGATGGTTGGGGAGGACCTTAACTCTTTGTCACGGTTTATTGTTTTGTTAGGTATCTTTTCGTAATATTGGCAACACATGAACAAACATTTATTTGATCAAGTTTTATTTTATTTTAAAATCTGATCAATAATTGGTAGTTTATTCTATAACTTGATTTAACAGTTATTGTATTTAAAGCAGCTAATACAAAACGTTGAAATTCTATTTCAATATCAATAAGAATCGCACCCAACTACAAAATAAGTATCAACTAACACATTTTTTGTTCTATACAGGAAAATTTAATCCACCATGTAATCTAACACATGCGGGGAAGAATTGCGTATACCACCCTCAACAATTTTCTCCCTCTATTAATACAAAGTCCTTTCCGCTCAGAAAGACTTCAATGCTAACACGTTTATGCCTACCCATAGTTTACTTAATTCGCCCAACAGTCACAGATATATCAGTGACAGATGCGAAATTCGGGTTAGCTAATGTAAAATATGTGAATGTGTGGCCAATAATCCCTTTTTCTTATTACGTAATTATACGAGTATTTGTTGGACTGCAATATAATATTGTTAATAATATGCACAACTTATTTTCGCCAAACAGTGCGATTTGTTTTTTTTTAGTAGTAGTAGAAAATTAATAAAGATCATCTTACTTTTATTCTCGATATAACAGCCAATATACTGCATTATAAATAATTTGCATCATTGAAAATCGCAAAAATTTTCGAAAAATAGAGTCAAAAAAAAACACATATTTCTAGAAAAAAAAAATTGTTGAGCGATAACTTGAGAACGGTCAAATTTGTACCCAAAATAGTCTTTAGGTACTTTGGGCGTAGATTGATTCTTTTTCATTATATATTTATTTATGCCTTCCCACAAGGTTTTTTTTAGTGCCTAATTGTCTTGACATCATATAGGCAGCAATGGAGCAGTCTTATATAACATCATATATTTCCTCTATAAAAGTTCTTTCTCTAATTATATTTAGAAGCTCTTATAAAATTAAATATTATAAAAAAATGCCTATAATAATAATAATAATAAATAAATTTGTTGTGTATTGAAAGTTTTATATACTATATAGGAAACCTGTATAAACTAGGATTATAACATTGTTGTATATCTTGAAATTGTATTCGAGTTCCTGACGTGATACGGGTGATTTCGTAAACAAAATTTGAAAACATTTTTCATTTTTTTTTTTAAATTTATTTTCCACATTTTTATGTATGTATGTATCTATTTTCTACCATTTGTGACTTTTCTATATTGTAGGTACACCGGGGTTAGTTGTGACAGAAGCTTTTGCGTTTGATAAATAGATGGCAGCCGCGTCACGACATCTCAATAAAACGGGCTTGAGTCATTCTGTATTTAATCTGCCTGTCTTTGTTCGCTAATGTAGCATGTGTGTTTGGCTGATATTTCTATTTTTAATGTGTTTTAGTAAATATTTGTGACGTTATATATTCTTTCATAAAGTGACAATAGTAAGAGTTGGAGGTAGTACTGTTGTGGTAAAATATTAATTCAGGTTTGCTCTTAATGACATAAATAACCTTATTTAGCCATTAATTAAAATTTGGCAGTAACAAGAGGACAAAACAAAAAAGTTCTTTGGGGTTGGTTGTGACATTCGTATCGGGGTAAGTTGTGACTGTCACAGTTTGTGGTTGTAAAGCAGGTAGGTACATATAGTTGATTTCAGATAAAATGCGTACTTGCAAAAGACAAAGACTAATGTTTCAATCCAAGTTTATTCAGGGCCTCAATACCTAAACGCATTTTACGCAAAATGGAGTGTACATAAATAACGTCTGTTATTAATTAATTTTAGAAGTGTTGTCAGATCAAATGGGAAGTGATCCAGCAAAATACCTGATTCATCAATCCAAATTATACTTTGGATTGTCCACCAAAGAAGTTTGTAATTTAGCTTACGAATTTGCTGAATAATATAATGGTCTGTGATAACTGGATCAAAGATAAAATAGCATCTGCTGACTGGCTCACCAGTTTTCTTAAGCGACATCAACCATTATCCATCAGCACTCCGGAATTCACTAGTCTGAGTCGCACTACAAACTTCAAAAAGACATATGTCAATGGTTTTTTGAACCCCAAGATATATACAATGTCGATGAAATATGTATATCCACTGTACAACAACAGAATTATTGCAAGAAAAGTTGTAAAACAAGTGGGTTCTGTAACTTCCGCTGAAAGGGGTACTCTAGTAACATTTTATTTTGCTGTTAGTATCAGCGGTAATTGAATTCCCCTAATGTGTCTGTTTTCAAGGAAAAATCTACAGGGACTCTTTTGTTAACAATGGCCCTTCAGGATGTATTGGATCTACCAGTCCATCAGGTTGTATGACGGAAGATGATTTCTTCACATATTTGAACCATTTCGCTAAACATGCCAGGTCATCTCGAGAAAAACCGGTACTTTTGATATTGGATAACCATGAGTCTCATTAAAATGACTTTTTTCAAAGAAAATAGAGTTGTAGTAATTTCTCTACTAACACGCTGCTCCTACGAACTCCAACCGCTGAACCGGTCAGTATATAGACCTCTTAAAAAATACCTTGATAGTGCTTGCCGCTCATGGATGCGGAATCGCTAAGGGAAAACAATGTCAATTTATGTCATACCACGAATTGCAAAGACTCCCTTCCTCTGGCAGCAACGCCAAAAAACATTCAAGCTGCTGCTGGAATTTTTCCCTTCAATAAAAATATATTCTCCGATAATGAGTTTCTTCCTGCAGCTGTGGCAGACAGTCCAAATCCGGAGAATGATTTGGAAGCAGACGGAACTTTATATATTAAATTGAAGCTCAGATTACTCCTAACAATTCACGATGTAAAACAGATTGACTTCCAGTGGACACTCCAAACAAGGAGAAATTAGAAAATGAAAAAAGTACGAAAGATTTGAAAGAAGGTAAAAGAAAATCTAAAACCCCCGCTAAAAACGTTGAAGCTAGTAGCAGTTTCGAAGATGAAGATAAAACTTTCTGCGTATACATACATATATATATATATATAGGGTAAATCGAGGAGAGATGGAGCACTTGCGATTTCTCGCATACTGTGGCAACAACGCTCTTCTCGCCGGTGTAGAATCATGCAACAGCGTCAGTGTTAATTGGTAGTACGGTTACTCGCGTGTTTGTGTCGTTTGTTATAAGTTTTCGAAGAATTTAGTTTTGAATTGTCATCGAAATTTTGTATAGTGATTTTCTTTGAACAGTTATTTCACTTGAGGTAAGTTTTAGATAAAATTTTAGGCGTGGTATAGACAGATATGTATTCCGGCATGCACATAACTTCGAGAACATAAAGTTCACTTGTTTAGTCGATGCAGGGTTTAGTGGTCCATCTGCCCTCCACTTTTAGGAGAGACGGACCAGCAAAGTATAGGAGAGATGGACCAATGTTCTTTTGTTTTAGGATAATGCCCAATCGGTACATCCGCAAGCGGAATGTGGCCGAGAGGGGTTCTTGGTCAGCAGAGGATTTATCCTCTGCTGTTAATGCAGTAGTGTTTGGCCAAATGGGTATAAACGAAGCAGCGATCTCATTCGGCATTCCAAAAACCACGTTTAAACGCAGACTTGCAGCTAGCGATTTGGATAAAACGGATTGTTTGGGCCCTAGCAGCGTCTTCGGTAGAGAAGTAGAAGCGAAGCTCGCTAACCACATCAAAAAATTACAGAAGAGAGGCTTTGCACCGACTAGACAGGAAGTACGAACAATGGTCTATAATTTAGCCGAACGTCTTAGAGTTCAACATTCATTTAATCGGGAAAATGAATTGATATATTCTCGATAGTTAAAGACTTTGTTATAAATTATTTTTAAATATTTCTAGTTAAAGCTGGTAACGTATGGTTGCTCCAGTTTTTAAGACGTTTGTTTGGCAAGCCCCCAAACATTTACAATACAGATGAAACTGGTTTACAGTTAAACACGGGAGCTGGGCAGGTACTGGCTGAGAAAGGATCTAAAAGTGTACCTTCAATTAGCCCAAGCGAAAAGGGGTGAAACGATTACAGTAGCGGCATGCTGCAATGCAGGAGTACATTTACCTCCTTACTGCGTGTTTAAGGGAAAAATGCTAAAGCGGAATGCCACCCAGTTCACGTGTACGGATGTCAGAGAAGTCAGCGTAGGTAACATCAGGCATTTTCCTCGTTTGGCTACAGAATCACTTCTACCCCAAAAAATCACCCGGAAAAGTTTTGATAATAGTAGACGGACATGCTTCTCACACAACTAATCTTGACACGTTACAATTTGCTGAGAACAAAGACATTATTTTATTTTGTTTGCCGAGTCGCACTACACATTATTTGCAACCGCTTGATCGGGCCTTCTTCAAGAGCCTTAAGGGCCATTATTACGATTCGTATAGGAGGATGATCAAAAACAACCCTAATAGGAAGTTAAATCGGTTGCAATTCGGCAAACTTTTAGGGGAGGCCTGGGGCAAAGCGGCTATAGTCAACAATGCTGTATCGACTTTCCGAGCGACAGGAATTTGGCCTTACAACCCAAATGAAATACCTGATCATGCTTTTTTGACGGAGTCACCAAATGAGGCTCCATTACATCCAGGAGATTTATCAACAGAAACTGTTTTTCAAGATATTTGCTCTCAAACTCTTTTGAAAATTTGATTATCTAGGCTAATTGAGATTTCGTGTAAATTTTAAACTTATATTCTTTTGTTATAAAAGTTAAAAAATAAAAACATCTATTCTTGATTCGGAAATTCTCATAATCTTAACTATTTCTATGATTCATGCATTTATGATTTTTTTAAATATTCTATTAGTGATATAAAAACTATAAGATTGTAAGAAAATTGAGCCATAGAAAATGTGGCAAACCAGGTTTTTCTAAAAGCACCTACTTAGTCTATTGAATTTTTAATATAGTTAATAGTTGTTTCTTGGTTGTCTGTCCCAAATCTAAGTTGCGGTATCATACGTTAAATATGAATCTGTGTATGCTTTCTAAAAAAAATCATCTAAAAATTGTTTCTAGATTTTTCGGAACATATTTTTAGTTTTTTTGAAAATTCTTGAACTAAATGGGATTTTAAGAGGATTTTTTCTTCACTGGTTTTAACTCAAAACATTGAATTGATAACCATCTAGTTTATTATAAAAACCATTATTTGACAGGTTATTTTCAGATTAATAATACAATGTGAAATTCATTGTTAAAACTATAACCAGTTATAAAAGAAAAGTAGCTGTTTTCTTTTTAAATACCGTGGGAAGACCAATGATCTCCTTCTTTTAAATTTAATTTAAGTAGAACAGTAATCGCAGAAGAAGCTTTTTGATGTTGCTAAGTTTTGTGATATGTGATAGTTTTTTTGATACAGTTTTTATACTAAAATAAAGAAAATAAGCCTAACCTGCGCTAAGCAATAACACAGTCCAAAATTTACAACACGATACATCCAAAAATGCGTTTTTTGTTAACTCAGGTGGGACTTATTTTGTTTGGGTGTGAAACAGTGTATCTAATATTAAAAAACTTGGCAACGTCAAGAAGCCTTTTCTGGTCATTTAATTGACCATATTGTAAATAAGATTCTTAACGTTTGGATTTTACATTCCTCATTGAAAGCCAATGCATTTTCTTAAATTTCTATGACATATTATATGTTATTCATGAAAGAATGATCGGAAGGTACTTTTTTTAGGTCTAATACTTGTCAAATCACAAGACTCTGAACAACATGTTTTCCTATTTCCATGTGTTAATCAGATCGCATCATAGGTAAAAAACACCTCTAGAACCACTGACAATATTTTCCACTTTGTTGATGGCATTCAAAAATGTGAACTTTATATTTAGTATTTTTCCGCGAAATATAGTGAAATAATAAATATATTCCCATTAAGATAAAAAAATAAACTATAGGCGTATACCTATTTATATATTGCTATAACACAAATTCAGGACAATTCCTGTTTGGCTTGAATTCCGGCAATTTACTCTACGTGAATAGGTTAATCGGATTGATTTACATTGCGGAAATGCCCTTGATTAATGGCTTAGTGTAATTGCAAATTCTTTATGTTTGCAGCGATAAATTTCACGCTGGATGCGGTGATAGTTTGGATTTCTTCTTTTTTTTTCGTTTTAGCAAACATTGCCCTGACCGAAAATAAAATATAGGGAAAATTTACTTAAAAAGAGTAAAGGAAGATAGTTTCAGTTTAATAAATATAGTGATCAAAAATAGCTAATTTTATGTCGATCTTTTTTCCGTATTTCCTATAAACAAATCAGCAGCCCGTAATATTGTTTTGCATTTTTCTTAATTGGCTTATAAAAAATTTGCACGAAATGCGCAAAAATTGCTGCGCAAACATTTACTGTATTGTACGTAAAACACATACGTACTTCTGAATGTAAATTGAAATTTGACAGAAAATCAAATATCGCACCGTGTTGTGTATATTTTTTTATAGCACAGGGCATAAGACAGCTTGAAGACGGTGGGTTCGGGATTAAATGTATAATTAGGAAAATACAATTAAAAGTAAATTTTATACTTGTTTTTTATTCATTCAAAACAAACATAAATCTTAAATACTATTAATTAAAGGGTTGCCTCGCTGTTTTTTTATTTAATTTTTTTATTTAATTGGAAAGAAAAGGAAACAGATTTTAGCCTGGACTAGTTCATATAAAAAAACCTGAAAAATAAATGAGAATCTAGGCATATTTTCTCTTGTTATTTTACATATAGCATATGCAGAATGTACAGTTCAACGAACCTAGATTCAAATGGAAAATGATAATCAAAATGAAAATATCGTTTACGGTGCAAAAGAAGTTATAAAAGTCACCACTCGCATATCGACTATAGTTCACAAGTTTCAATTCTAATCTACTTAATTAATATTAAGTAATTGAAAGTTCAAATAGTAACTTAAATATTTTAACTGTTAATAGCGTAATATTTTAAACTATTACTCGAATAAAAGAATGTATATTATCAAACAACGTTAAGTTAAACGTCGAAAAATTAATATTATAAAAAAAATATTATCTCGCCTGAGTAAATTCTTCCATCGACAGTACGGCGACAAGGACGGCATGGAAACAGGAACATCTCAAAAATCACAAGAACAAGCAGTATTCCAACAATACTGAATCTAATAAAGAAGTCAGGATGGAACAACTGATTACGTTTGTTTTAGCGCATGCCAAAACTAAGGAGTCGGCTCTCACGTGTATTACAAAAATAAGAAGAAAACACATGGATGAGAAGTCAAAAAAAAATACAAAAAGATGAAAAATGCATCGTAAAATGTTTCAATAAAAAAGCAAATTAAATTTTTATACTCAGTTTACCTTAACTAAAACCCACTGTTCCAAAAAATGTTTTAAAGGAATGATATCCCGACTCTATCGGCTTGATGATATAAAGGGATGATCATATTTGACCGGCTGGGATAAAGAAAACGGAAGTGGTCAGTCATATGACTTGTGAAGCTAAATGGCAATTTCAAATTTCACCACAAAACTTAAGGATAAGACCACTAGAATACAACGACTTGACATCTAGGCTTGCTATGATATTTTCAAGAACGATGTCTCTTATACCTCTAATAAAGTGCTTCGAGTTTTCCTTCCATTCCAGCTATTATTTCTTCTGTAGAGATATCGGAAAATTAAAATCCTTACATAGCACGGATTTTTCACTTTCTGAGATTCTACAATAAAGAGTGAATACTGTTATTTAATTTAAGGTGTAACTTTAAAAATCATTTTCTGTCTCGGCTAGTTGTTTTCTGGTTTGTTTTCTTAATAAGGCCTTAATAGCGTTTCCAAGTATGATACTGGTTTTTCTAGTTTTAGTATAATAAGACAACCGTGTAAAAGTAGAAATTACATCGCTGCCACAACACTTAATTTGAAAGGCCAGATCACATAAAAAACTAACCTTTTAGTTTATTATAAGTCTTGTATGTTTTGAAGATCTCCCCCCATAGAGGTGTATAGAATTGATTCTTGGTCCTTCACGGATGGAAAAATATGATATGTGTTTGCATTCCGGGTGTACATCCGTTCACTACTGTCATTTTGAAAAGAACAGTACTGCCGACGTTTCGCCAAAATCACATTCGGCATTTTCAAAGACTTCTTTCTCGCGCCCGAATAGACTTAAGTGTCAGTTACTGCAAAGCTTCCTTTTATACCCTCACCCGGAGCAGAAAGTGATTCCTGAGCGGCCGTTGGTCGTTATTTATATTTTCTGGACGTTGCTGTTGTCGTTGTACTAATTTCGCTTGATTTTTTGTGATTCTAGGCTTGGTTTGTGAATTATTGTCATCCCGACTACACACTTAGAAAATACATCCACACGTAAAATAAAATGTTCACCAATAAACCTCGAAATACAACAAAAAATCTTACCACGAGGACAGTCGAGCAGATGTCCTAAAATTTACGGTTGATCAAAAATATACAAACCAAGAGCCCCCATCAGACCTACTCTTAGTGCTATTAATTTGCCGCACCAAAAACTGGAAAAGTATCTTCCAGAGTTTATACAACCAACTGTCGAAAAAGCTGATTCATATTTAAAAAACTCGGAGCATTTTACTCAAGTTATACGAAACATCGTTCTTGAAAAAGACGATATTATCGCAAGCCTAGATGTTAAGTCGTTGTATCTTAATACTCCCATCGGCGAAGAATTGAACAGTATTGTTGTCAACGAAGATTTTCTGGTATATATAATACAAATCTCGGAGCCTTGCCTTAAAAATATACCTAAAAAATATTCATTATAACTTACATTTTCCGACTCGCGATCCCAGAATACAATTTCGTGTAGAGTTAGAGGAAAACAATAAACTTCCATTCTTGGGCGTTCTGGTCACAAAACTGCAAAAAGGACATTTCGAATACATCGTGTATAGGAAACCAACATACACCGGCAGATATCTAAATGCAAGATCACACCATCACCCAGCACAAATTCAAGCTATAGCCAATACTCTTATATCTAGATCCGTGTGATTAACTGAAACACAAACAAGACAAAACAAACTTAACATAACATCTGGTGCTTTGAAAAAAATGATTAGGGATTTTATTATGCATCAGGAGACTTTTTGGTTTCTTACCACCATGTAAAAATACTTTTAAAGCTAATAACTCAGATAAGAGTTTGAGCTATTTGTAAATTTCAGATTTTTTGAAATGTATTAGAGAAATAAAATGCGTTTTCGTTTTCTTGTCTAAGTTAAAATAATTCTATATTTAATATAATATACAAAAAGAGATTTTTGCGGCTGATTCGCTTTTTATTTTAAATAAAATAGAACTCATCAGGTATACGTGGAAATTGCTTATATCGATTGTGTCGTATTTTTGTTCCATTTTTTCACAAATATCAATAAACTTAGGTCAAAGTTCGACTTCTCTCCGTAAAATTCAAGTGTAATATTTAAATATTCTTGTTCTTTTATAGTGGAATTATAAAAATAAGTAAACTTAGTATATTCAAGATCAAGATGCAACAAATCTGAATATTTACCCGCGAACGCCACGTGGCACAGTGGATTATTTTATATTACTGAAACACCAATATTATTAACTTTGTTTGTTGCTTCAGAAATATAAAATTAACCACTGTGTAACGCGGCGTTCGTCTGTAAAAACATACATTTAATATTAATGTGACCCTAGTAAATCAGAATTTGTTTAATATTGTAGTTAATTTTTTTGATGGTCAACCTCTAAATAACAAAGAATTACTTACAGCTAAATCACCAGACTGATATCTTTGCACTTAACTTTAATATATACTTAAAGGTTCTTGCGTTGCTGCTATACTATGCCTCTTCTGCAAAAGCTAGTTTTATTAGACGTTTGACAGTAGAAACTATGATATAATTACTGCAATACTGCTGATCTGCTTAATGAGGTCTTTAGTATATTGGTATCGCATGAGGTTACTTGAAGTCATCGTCAAATGGCGGAGAATATTGACTAAGTAACCTGCAGAATACCTGAGTTATAGATTTAGTTATAGTTACATAATAATAGATATAGATATAATAATAGATATAGATTAGAACAGAATTGCCACATTGCTACAAGAGGAAACAAGGAATCTAAACAAACTACAAAAGAAAGCGTTACAATACTAACCTTGCACCATTGACCGCCTCTAATTAAAGAATGGTTTAATTGTTTTCCTGTTCCTATTGAAAATTATATTTATTGACAAATAAGCTATTCCAATGGGTGCTTCAAATAGTTTTTTCAATTTACCAGACATTGGTTGATTGTGTAACGAAAGAAAAAAGTCATTGCAAATTGGCATATTCTTGGTTTTCGGCAGTGAATCGACGTACGATACGTCATTAACAATATACCTATATTCGAAAATACACTATTAGAAAACTCGAAAACAGATACTTTTAGAGTAACTCAACGCTAAGGGCATAATTCGTATCAAAGCTACAAGAAAACCAAATAAAGGCTGATTTTTGCAGAGGAATTTTTTTTTATGTAGACAATACGTTGATACAAATTTATTCACGTAAATCAATTTGGAAGTAACCGAAAAATAAAGGGAAAATGAGTTTTTTGAGATTATTCTATTGTAGAAAAATTTAATTTATTCCGGTATAATCAAAAAGGAACTAAGTAGTTTTTAACAAAAATTACAATGGATTATTAGATTTTTATAAAAGCCAATGTTTTTAAAAAATATCTGTAGTTGTCAGAGCTTGTTATGTCAACAATGTCAACAAATGAAAATAAGGTAATGTAAATCCGTCCAAAAAAAATAATCTATAATTCTCAATTTATTTCAAGTTATTTAGACGCTTGAGCTCTTTCTTACAACATTTTTACTGAAGTGTAATTGAAATTTTCATGCCACGTATTTTTACCTCTTTCGTATGAGGGAAGTATTGTAATCGTGAAAAAATCTCACCCTCCGAGATCTTTGCGTCTTCGGTTTCCTGGACCCCGAAGAACATGTTCTCCTATTTCCGTCAAACTGTCGATCTGTCATTCTAACTGTACGCGGCATAGCTCAAAAACTAGCTATCCGATTGGATTCAAATTTTGGTTAAAATCAAGTGTCATATTATGAGAATGAAATGGTAATTTTCGATAAAAATGTAATATTGCTAAACAAAATTATATATATATATACTTATTAAATGAATCTGAAAAAGTTGCACAAAAGTAAAGTGTGATATATGGATAAGCTTTTCATGTAAATCAATGACGGCGGAACAAAGTGCCGGCCTAATGAAATGTTTAAAAATTCAGTACCAAAAACCTACTTGTCCAATTGACTTGAAAGTTTACTCAAAAATCAAATGTAAAACAGGGATAGATAATATCTTAGTACGGTTTTAGTGAAAATCCTATATGGCAAAACAAAATGGTGGTCACATAAAATGTTTAAATATTCGCTAAAATTCCATTTCCTGGAATACAATTTTCTTGTAATCTACATAAATAATGTTATGAAAAATAAATAATTTGAATAATAATAACAATAAATAAATTAAAAACTTAACAAAATAATAAAATAAATTAGAGTTTATAGAATTTGTGTTAAGTTATTATCAAGTAACTATAATATGCATATACAGACTGTTATTAGTAGTGGGATTCTGTGCGAAGAAAATTGTGGGTAATGGTGAATTTAGAGATTTTTTTCACTTCAGATAATCAAGTTATTCGAAACTTATTATAAAAGTGTATTAATGAACTTCAAAAGCATAATCGCTGAAGAAAATTTGATCAATGTCTGTGACTTAACGTTCACCATGCAGGCTCTAAGTAATTTCATTTGCAATTGATACCGAAATAATATCAACATACAATGAATAAACTTGGATACTGAACATTACTTAATCAAATACCTTAATATTGCAATTTTTACACATTAAGTTTTATTTTGAAAAATATTTTTGTAACTTCACCATCTATGATCCGGGTGAAAATTTCAACTTTCCTGTTTCGCGCGTGCTTAACAAACCACCCAACATAAACATCTTAAAACTCGGTTTACCAGTATAGCAGAACAAAATAAAAAAATATTTTAAAAAAATACTCGACTAGACGTCAAAAATCAAGTTTGAATTTTGGTGGGAATTTATTACGGAGAAACAAAATGGCCGCCTAATAAATGTGTTAAAATTCACTACTACTACTTGTCTAATTAATTTGGAATTTTGTACAAAAATCATGTCTCAAACAGGAAGAAACTTAATATATAATAAATATATACAGAAATATAATGCTTAAAGATTATTATTAATATTATTATTATTAGATCGTAGGTAGGTAGTGAAATTCTATACAAGGGAAGTTGTGGGTAAAGGCGAAATGCGGGTATTGAATAAAAAAATGGATATTCTTTTATATATTTTTGGAACATTTTTGTTTTCCCATTCTACATATCAAATTGTTTGGAGTCATATTTTTATTAAATTAAAATTAGTCAATAGTTTTCTTTTTATATAGAAAATTCTAACAAAAATACATTTTCTGATAAGTCAATTCAAAATAAAATATTTCCCATACAGGATCCGGCAAAAGTTGGAAAGTTATGGAGTAAAGTCCCTGTGAACTTACCAGTATATACACCTTTCGAAATTCAAAGAGGCGCCACCTAATTGACTGTGACTCAATTATGAAGAAATCTATATTGATATTTAAATGCCGATAAAAAAAGATTTGGAGGGCTTTTCAATAAAACTTTGTACAAATTTTAATGAACTACTTCTTTTGTTTTTTTTTTAAGAATTGTTTTATAAAAAAAAATATTAAATGTGAAATTTTACATTTTACAATTCAAGTGATATTAAAAAGTAAAAATAAATACATCAAGAAAATACTATGTAAAAATATAAAATACATCAAAGATGTATAATGTGATAGTAAGTTATTACCATTATATCAACCTGTGGCGATGTAATGACGGAAATATGTAAATATAAAAATTAAATTAAATAGCGCACGGGGAAGTCAAGAATTCATGATTTTTTTCTTTACCACACTGCCGCAAGAAAAAAGTTATAAAAATATTAAAAGCTTTCGACAAAGCTGTTTTACAAAAAAAAATAGGTTACATACATTCCTTTCTGCTACCTTACGCAAAATGTATTAATATAAAACCCCGAAAATTATAACATATCTTGAAACCGTATAAACGATTGCTTGTCTTAAAATAAAATCGATGCGGAATGTGGTGAAACAAGTTATTTACAACAAAAACTATTCAGAAACATTGCCTTACATCTAATCATCTAGAGGGCTCCTTCGACGTTACCGGTCACCAACAAAAGGAATTTCCAGGCATCTAGAAAAGCTCATTGAGGAATGGACAGCAAAAAAGTTCAGAACGCCATTCTGTTTATGAAGGGATTTGCGAATTAGCTCACATCAAGAAACTAGATTGAAAATCAACTTGCCACCTGGTCGATCAATCGTCGAAATAAATAAAAACGGGACCAAAATTCAGGGCCAGACGATGTCCATATACAGGCCTTAGGCTTTTAACGGCACTGTACTTTAGAAAAATTAAGACATACTTTCTGTACTTTTTAAACAAAATCGGTCTATTATAGCACTTTTATAAAGCCGGACACGTGCTGCACCTCCAAGGAGAGCCCAGAGAAAGGGGAGAGAGAATCACCTTCAGAAAATTGTGAGAGGTTTGACATTCCCCTCCACCATTCTTCCTCACTTCAGGAGGAACTTATGATAGCTTAACACCATAAAATAAAGTTATAATTACAGTGTTGTTCACTGCTGGCGCCACTAGTAAACGAGATTCAGAACCCGGTAACAGTCAGTGTCCCCCCCGAATAGAGCTGGCGAATTGCTCCTGAGCAGAGCCAAAATTATAACCTGAAATGAAAAACCAGACATTATCAAAGCTGGCTGAATGATGAACAATAAGAAACCATAGTGACAGAAGAGAAAGGTCAAATTCCAAATATTTGTGAACAAGACAAAAACAAAATTCCTTTGCCTTAATTTAGAGCTAAACATACTTTACAAAATGTAATCCATTAAGTTTTAAATAAAACATATTGAGGTATGTAAGTAAGATGCGATCTACATAGAAGTTATTTTAAAGGCTATATTTAACTGCAATGTTATAACATTCAATTTCGTTTCAGATTACTAATGGGCTTAAAATAATGAAAAACCATCAGCAAAATGCCCGTTTAACATTCCAAAAGCAAACATAAAGGAAAGCAGCTTTGATAAATGATAAACGAAGAACTATGTAAGCTGAAACTTTCTACTAGTTCAAATGTTCTCAAAGTTTTCAATTGATATTTTACAAGAAAGAAGAGAGTAAATATGTTTATCATAATTCATGTGAGAAAAATGGACCTAAAGAAGAAACCGCAAAAACAAAATATTGTATCGTAAAGGAAAAAATTCTGATTTTCATCAATAAAGAATGCCAGTATCTTATTAACTAAAACTAATTATACATTTAAAATATGTATTTCATTAGTATCACCCTGTTAATATAAACTCTATTAACTTCATTCTATGAAGTGCTTGATATGTAAATATAGAAAAATCCAGCTCGTAGAGTTATTCGACAGGATGGTGATGGAACAGTGTGTGAAAATCAGTAATTAGATAACTAGCCAAATTTTGTCAAGTTTGGCGCGTGAATCTGAGGATTTGAAAAGAATTCATTTAACTATGGAAACGGTGCATTACTCGTTAGTGATTGGCTAAAACCCTACATATCCATTTCGTTAGGGCTTCAGATCCGTTCGGCGTACTATAATTGCCTTAGTGTTGCTATAAACTAAATAATTATATGTGAATTTGAAAATGTTATACAATATCAGTTTAGGTTAGATTTGATTCTCTCTTTCACATTCTTAGTTTGTTGATACCATTGAACTGTTCTCTGTATCGTGTTTTTGTTTCTTGCTATTATAGATTTTTGAAATTCACTTGCACAATTGTGGACTTTACAGAAAATCGGCAGAGCGTCGCTTTAAAATAATAGCTTACGAGCCTTTCATAACGTCCTTTGTTGGTGAAAAACTGAAAAATTGACAAAATCGCCAGTGCGTGTTCGCAATATCCTTATACCTCGCACCATCAAGTTTGGAGTTATAGGATAAACGGTTCTGAAAATATATTTCCTTACAAAAACTTTTGCCAGATCTTGAATATTACAATGTTGCAAATATTTTGCCGGTCACACCAATAATGTTTTAAAAAATATGAGCCAATTAACACTAATGAGGAATTTTCCACTACCCTAGCGTTGTCTGAAGATGAAAATAATAGAGCCAAATTTTAATATTTTATATTTAAAATAGCAGTTGTATTATGGTAGATTTATTGTCAATTTACGTTAATTATTGATATTACCTTTATAATGTAATTATAATGTTTCTGTTGTTATTTAGATTTTTACTGCTTCTGTGCAGCATCCTTTGAATACTGATTTGGGGTCAGAAATATATAATTTAAAAAATATATTTAATTTGTTGCTATTTTTAAGTTTTAGTTTATTTTTGCTTTTATTTGTATAATACATATATGTCAGGACTACGACCTAAATATATAAAAAAATTACTTTTTATTTTTATGTGTAACTTATATTTCTTGACTTTTTGAAAGTTTTGTGAAAATATCAAAATGATATTACTTTGATGAAAATTTCAATGTGACGTTTCAAGTATTCATAGAAAGTGAAATTTAACTCTAACTATACCTTATAGAAATACAGTTCTCAGCGAGGTGACATACATACATAAAAAACCGAACTTTTTAACATTTTAATGGAATATCACTCTATCAAGTTCCAAAATTAAAGTTACTATTTAAAACAGTTCGGCAGTTATCGACTCTGACATTCTTATTAACTCAACAAACTTTTCCTAGTCGTTTGCAAACAAGAAATAAATATGTTTACGATTTATCTTAAACAGTACCTTTGTTCACGTTGGACACTTTTAAACTTTTAACTACCTAATACCGTTTGCGTTAAAAAAAATTTCAAAACTAACAGTTAAAATAAACGTCTTAATAATATCTTGCTCTATGGTAATAAAAAAGGAAAAATATTATAGAACACTACTTTTCGTGATTAACTTTTGGTGATTTTAATAACAAATATATAAATCGTTTAAAAATTATTATTTAAATAAAAAAAAAGAACTTTAAGAACGTTAATTTAATTCCATGACTTTTTCTACACACTAAAGACTTTGGTGCTTATTGGCCAAAAAGAGCCGTTAAAATTTTCAGAATGTATAAGTTGTTGCATGTGCTGAATGACCTGTAGTAATTAAAAATATATATACGTTTTTAAATATGCCACAATGGCCAAAAGCCTATGATGTGCATTGATTGCTTAAAAAACCTTATACCCTGATTGACAAAGTGAAGTGTTGTATGCTCCATTATATTTTCCAGGTACCCAACAAGTCACGAAACACATATTTTAGAGTAGCTATTTTTTGACATATCGCATGGTTGCTCCAGACAACTTTACTTTACTTATTCCTGCAATTTACAATTTCCTTCTTAAGTTAAGTTTCGCTAATGTGACCCTGCAAATTTTTACAATAATTATCTAACTCTCAACGGCTGTTTGAGGCTAGAATAAGTTTTTAGATCGTTTCTGGATAGAGTAATATATAAGATGAATCTAATTTTTCCTAGTACCACATTATTTGACAAGCATTTTACGATTTTTCACCTCCAGGTTCCCCGTAAGGATCTATATGACTAGATAGACTATAGGTAAGAACAGAGAGGAACAGATTCTAGGAAATTCATTTCGACATTCGATTACTGTTTATAATATGACATATGACATCCGATGCCGACATTGCCAATTATTTCCCATCGTTAATAAATACTGCAGAAAAGCCCCAAATTAGTGTTTTCACTGTAGAAGCAATAATGTAGGTTTATACAAATCTCGTCGCAAGGGCAGATCCAAGGGGGTCGGGGAGGTGGTGGTTTGATAATCCTCTCCAAGCCAAAGAACAAATGCATATAAATAAAATTCCTCAATAGACTTAATTAATAAGTATTACCCGAGGTGCCACCGGACAGTACGGTATACAAAATTTGGGTATTCCTTGAAATTACAAAGTGAACAAGTATTGCTAATTAGTGCACATTATTAAAAACTGCAAAGAGTATAAATAATATACTCGACTTCATTAACTTAGTGCGCAAATCATAAATTCGGAAAAGGACACACCTAATAAACATTTAAAATTTAAGGTGTATTCAAACGTCTTTTTGTATTTTGTGCCTAATTATTTACTAAAATAAATAGGTATTTATTCTGAGTTATCAAAAAGATTGTCATGAACGAAGTAATAATATCTGCATGGTTTTATTTATTTTTAATAAATTTTAATCTACTACTCGAAAACAAGAAACACATTAATATTAATCTCGCTAAGCATATTTGTTGCCTAAGTAAAAAAAAGTTACCTTATTTTCATTTCAAATTAAATTACTAGTATTAATATAAAACAGACCTAGAATAAAAATGTTTTTGCTATTGTATCCAACATATTTTTATTCTTTTCATCTTGATGACTCGTGAGATAATCGAGAATAACGGAGAAAAGGGAAATAGCAATGTTTATAGTCAATATGTTCAGTAGTTCAAACCTACAAAAAATTGTTTAGGTCTGCCTAGCCCTGGTCCATTACGTTGATATATACTCATTACTCATTTAGTTTAGTATTAAATAGTTTCTACAGTGTGTGACGAAAAAACCTGAACAAAAAAATAGGATCACTTATTAGTGAAGAATTGTTAAATTTAGATATATAAGAACTTCTGTTCAAATTTTAGCTGACACAATTTCTACAGCTAAAGGAATTAAACTCTATGTTAAAGACTGGAAAAGATATGAAGATCTCGATACATTTTGATGTAAATGAAGACGTTAATGGTAATCAACAACTTGTTAACATTGAACAAGGCATTGATAAAAATGCTATGGAAGATGAAATATTTTCGAAAATTTCAACTGTCTTCTTCAATAACACTGAAGATAATAAAAATGACAAAGAGAAGTTAAATGCTAACAAATCAGAACCAACAGACTACTAAGAATATTTAAAAGTTCATATTGATTACAATATTGTAGCAATTAAAAACATCGTTCCATGTTTGACTATTAGATGGAAACGTATTAGCGTAAGCAATGACAGACTGAAAACATGTATAATAACTGCTAAAATGGAATAAAAGTTATAGCAAAAAAAAAACGAAATTAATAAGAAAAAACTGTCGATCCTTTAAATTAATGTTATCCTTTCAGCTAAACTTTCCTTGAATGACTGTTTTTAGACGAGACGGAAAACTTTTCTGATTTTTAATTATAGGTATTTACTAAATCAAATCTTATTACGTCCTATTCTATAATCAAATGATAGTGCTAAGAAAAAAAAAACGGAATTCAACCATGAAAATTTTATTTCTCAAAAATGAACTAAAACAGTTTATTTGGCCAAGGGTGGAAATCTGTCGAAAAAAGCTTGTTTTTATTGCCCAACTGACAGGTAGTAATAATCAGGTAGGAAAGTCAATCTTTAAAAATAGTAAGTGCTAAAAATAAACATTATCCAATAAAAAAATAGTAACCTTAAATATATTAAAATTTTGAAAAATTACTATATATAATGAAATAACAACTGTATACAAAACAAAAATGTTTATATTTTTGAAGTAGTGTTCTTGAACAAAAAATGTATGTTTGTAATAATGTTTTTGGGTATCTGGTTCTATGGTATGTACAGAAACACTATAGTGGTTTCATAAGTGATTTAACCGATTGACGTTTGGGCTACTTTAGCCTTTTTCAAAATTGCATATAAAACTAAAAACAAACGTTTTTAGGTTTAAAATTCTCTTAAAGTCATTTTTTTATCCCTTTCTCAAAACAGAAACATAGACATTACACATTATGACAAAAAACACAATAATTCAAACAGATGACTACTTTAATTGTTAAAATTTTACAAAGGTTATGTACAAGTACCTAGGTATAAGAATATTTTACCTAAAGCTAAACACCCTTCCTTTTTTATGCTTAAGTCTTATAGTGGTAGGAGTACCACTGTCTCATAATCATATGGGATTAATTTTATCATACCTCAACGTTAAACCCCCTTTAAAAAGATTACGTTAAAAGAAATTAATGAGATAATTAAGTTAGTAAACAATGTATTTGGCAATTTAATATGTATTCTAAGAATCAATAAAATAGGTTTAAAATTAATATTGTGATATTTCATAGGTATTACTCGCTTCATTTTCGAGGCATTACTGAGGAACCTCGTGGGTATTACGGGGAATTAGTAAGCATTAGAAGGTATTACTGGGCATTGGCATACAACACTCACCCTGAGGTTTTCACTTGGTATCAGCCCCGCCCCCTCAAGACACTCCCTGGATTAGCCTTTGATTTGATGAAATTTCTAACAAAATGTTTCAATTTTTTAGAGTAAACTAATTATTCCTAAATAAACAGTGAGTTCAGAAAAATATGATTGAAACACAAAATCAAAACCTGTAGGGGATAGTTTATATCCAAGAACATTAATGAAAAATTGTTAATGAAATTTAAATAAATTCATTTGGTAATATATTTTTAAGAAGTGTGAATTATATTATATGTTCCAACATTTTGTATATCATCAACTCTTATTTAGCATTTCATTGAATCTAGGACCTTTTTACAAAATAGTTATTCGCAAAAAAAAAACTGAGTTTACTTTTTTTTCCAACACAAATGTTGGTCTCCGTACCTATTAATCAGAATAAAAAAACAGTTACACATTTGAATCTATCTATATGTGCGCCTTTTTTATACTTAGAATGATTTATTATGTAAATATAAATTTAGGAAAATAAATTATATAACCAGTAAAAATAAATTATATAACCAGTAATTATATAATTACATTTTTATTTTCCGTAAAATTTTTTGGAGGTAAATATATTTAACCTAAACTATAACCACAAATAATTCAAGTGTCCTAAAAAGATATCTCTAGAATTACCTAAGTACTTTTACAGACTTCATTTGTCTGGCAGGCGCCACCGATCTAGCTGGTAGATAATAAAAATATTTTAATAGACGCTCTGTAAAAATGACAAAATCAAAACAAAACTTGGGCCATAAATGTATAATGGTGTAATTAGATTATTTTATATGAAACGTGAGAGAGTAAGAGATATGCATGAATATCTTGGTTTTTATAAATTACAATAAGGGCCTTTAATTTTTAAGGTTTTTATGTACGGGGTGGCCAACTAAGAATGGACGCCGGCCATAACTCGCTAACCGTTAATCATATAACTTGGGGGAAAAAAAATTATTAGCTAAATCGACTAAGAGAAATCGCTGGAAAATATTTTGAAGTTCCGCATATGGCCTCTAGGGGGCGCAACTGTTATGGTCAATCAGAAAAAGGGCTGTTTCTTAAAAAATATTCATGTAAAGGTATATTATAAATACTGCCATCGTAAAGAGTAGAAAAATTGTGATTTTTTTGTTAAGGATATTTTGCTCTATCTCGTAAAATGTAGTGGTGGGGGAAGGTCAAACATGTTTTTATTTAAATGTCAATAACTCCGTTATAAGTCAACGGAATTGAACAAACTAGGTCTCGTTTAAAAGAGCCCATCTTAACTAATAATCTGATGTAAAAAAAAATCCGATTTGATTTCGCCGTGGTAACTAGAGGGCGCTGATTGACATCACAACAATTATTACGCATTATTTTGAAAATTTTAAATAGCACGCTATATCTCTTTTAACACAATTTAATAGAGGAGGAAATTCTCAATAAGTCAGTGCAAATTTCAGCTTCCTAACTTTTTTCAAACCGGAAATATAAATAAAACAAATATTAGGGCGCTGGGTACGCAACATCTCCCTAATCTGTATGGACATAGCCTACATCACAATAATTCAGTAATAATACCACAGATAATATTCAACGCAAATCGCTAAAAATTATACTAATGTTCTGAAATAACCACCAGGTGGCGCAGTAGACGTTAATAAGCATAGTTTTACTCGCAATTTTACTTTTCTCTATATTTTTTTGTAGTTTACTCTATTTTCAGTAAGTTAGATATTATAAGGTAATAAATAAGAAAAATCCTAATATATTCGACCGTTGCAAATCTCCGTCTTTCTTAAAATCGACAATTTATGCACAAGAATAACAATAAACTAAAAACATAGATAAATAATAATTCCTTAGCAATTTTCTGCTACATCAAGCAAAAAAAATAGTAGGCTGTGAAAACAACATTGAAAGTAATACGTCAAAAAATAAACAATAGTTTCTTGTCAGTGCCTTTTAGTTGCTATTTATCGTTCTTGAATTTCCTAATAGTATTGCTATCATTTCGCGTTTTTGTCCGAGATTTTCGTGTTTTTTGAGTTTTTCTAGTTGCTGTTGTTCATGTTATTGTTGTAGTTCGTATTTTTCTTGTTCAAGATTTGTTATTGTTCGTGTTGCGTTGTGTTAAGAACAAAATGATTTATACAAATCAAGAACTATTCGACATGATAGGTGTTTATTTTGAATGTTTGAGAAATGCTACGGTTGCTGCAAGAGTATATGCGCAGGAATATCCGCAGAGACGGCACCCAAGTAAAAAGGTTTTTCTTCGAGTGATCCAACGTTTGCGAACCACTGGAAACGTGCATATTCCCGTATACCGCAGACAACGCAGAGGACGCACCGAAGAGAATGTAATTAATGTGCTAGCGTATATCGAGTTTAATCCTCAACTAAGTACTCGAATTATTGCACTAGACCTAGGAGTAACGCGAACCACTGTTCAAAATATACTCAAAGAGCACAGGTAAGCAACGACATTGCAAATATAAACTGGACATATTTTTTAACAAAAGTCACGTGATTCTGATGTCACATAGGTCTTTAAGCCTAGAAAACCAATAATTTCCTGGAACATCAATTAAATATCTTCATCTTGTTTTAGGTTACATCCATATCACTTAGTGCTGCATCAGGAATTGACTGCTGCAGATTTTGATCACAGACTAAACCATTGTCACTGGCTTTTGGGTGTAATGAGGGAAGATCGGCAATTTCTGAGGCGAATATTGTGGACCGATGAGGCTACCTTCCAGAGCGATGGACGTGTCAATGTTCACAATACACATTATTGGTCCAGAACAAATCCACATTGGATGCGCGAAGTCCAGCACCAAGGCCGTTGGTCTGTAAATTGTTGGGCAGGGATTTTAGGCGGACGAATTATCGGACCATTTTTTTTCGATAATCCATTGAATGGTGAGAGATATCTAAGATTTTTAAGGGAGGAATTGCCGATTTTGTTGGAGGACGTACCTCTGAACGTCCGACAACGATTGGTATACCAGCACGATGGTTGTCCAGCGCACTTCGCCGTCAACGTTCGGGAATTTTTAGATGCCCACTATCCTGGCCGATGGATAGGGCGAGGCGGCACCCTTCCATGGCCAGCTAGGTCACCCGACCTAACGTGTTTAGATTTTTATTTATGGGGTCGAGTGAAAGATTTAGTTTTTGCCACCAGACCCACTACACAGGAAAATATGATTCAGCGAATAAGAGACTGTATAAATACTATTTCAGTTGGTGAACTGGAGGCTGCAGTTTTATCCACGCGAGATAGGATGCATAAGTGCATCGAAAACGATGGCCGACAATTTGAACATTTAGGGCGGCATTAATTCAATTATATTTTTATTATCGTTTCTTTCACACGTTCCATTTAAATGGCTTTCATTTCCCATTATAATGAAAATTTAATATTGCACTTATTGACTCCTACTGCGCCACCTGGTGGTTATTTCAGAACATTGGTATAATTTTTAGCGATTTGCGTTGAATATTATCTGTGGTATTATTACTGAATTATTGTGATGTAGGCTATGTCCATACAGATTAGGGAGATGTTGCGTACCCAGCGCCCTAATATTTGTTTTATTTATATTTCCGGTTTGAAAAAAGTTAGGAAGCTGAAATTTACACTGACTTATTGAGAATTTCCTCCTCTATTAAATTGTGTTAAAAGAGATATAGCGTGCTATTTAAAATTTTCAAAATAATGCGTAATAATTGTTGTGATGTCAATCAGCGCCCTCTAGTTACCACGGCGAAATCAAATCGGATTTTTTTTTACATCAGATTATTAGTTAAGATGGGCTCTTTTAAACGAGACCTAGTTTGTTCAATTCCGTTGACTTATAACGGAGTTATTGACATTTAAATAAAAACATGTTTGACCTTCCCCCACCACTACATTTTACGAGATAGAGCAAAATATCCTTAACAAAAAAATCACAATTTTTCTACTCTTTACGATGGCAGTATTTATAATATACCTTTACATGAATATTTTTTAAGAAACAGCCCTTTTTCTGATTGACCATAACAGTTGCGCCCCCTAGCGGCCATATGCGGAACTTCAAAATATTTTCCAGCGATTTCTCTTAGTCGATTTAGCTAATAATTTTTTTTCCCCCAAGTTATATGATTAACGGTTAGCGAGTTATGGCCGGCGTCCATTCTTAGTTGGCCACCCGGTACGTTACGAAAACCAAAGTTTACAGAATTAAATATTTTCTGAACTTTGATAAAACCATAATTTTAAAATTTAGTTATTGAACAAAAAACTACATGTATCAATAATTAAAAGCGATTTCAATAGATTTTGCCTTGAAAGTTCTGAAAAACCTTAGTGAGGAAAATAGAAGCAAAATTTATTTTTGGTTATTGATGTTGGCGGTACTGGCGTAGCCAATGGAGGAAGAGGTGCACGTTAAACTTGTAATAAAATTAAGCTATGCCGCGAACTGACAGACAGACAGACAAACCGACAGACGGGCCGACGGAATTGATAAAACATATTTTTTGGCATCTAGGGTCACTAAAACCTGAAAATATGTAAAACCTGAGAGAGTGATTGTTTCCAGGATTCTAAATATTTTATTTAGCCGCCATTTTGTTCCGCCATTGTGGATTCGTACCAAATTACCAGTTGATTTCTACATAATACTTAATTTTTGTGCAACATTTTAGAAAAACAGGGTGAGCAGATTTTTAATATTCATTTTTATAACATTTCACTAGGCCGCCATTTTGTTTTGCATATCGGTTTTTTACGAGAATGTTATCCCCATATGATCCTTAATTTTTGTTCAAAATTTGAAGTCAATCGGATAATTAGTTTTTTTTGCTAAGCCGCGAACAGACAGACTGACAGATAGACAGACAGACAGACCGAATTGTGAAAACATGCTTTTCGGCATCTAGGGACCCTGAAACGTAAAAATCTGGGAGGGTGATTTTTTACGATTCCAAAAACATGTAGGATGTCCCATTTAGAAAAATACAACTCGTGGTGATATCTTGTAAAATTGATAGTCTTTGCTTTTTTTTACATTATTAGAAAAAAAACCTATTAAGAAGCCTTACAATCTGCTTTTTGGTCCTAATGGCTGACTTTAAAACTAAAGGCGATCTGGCAGGTTAAAATGTTATCAACATAAACTAATGGTATTGTACATTTTTATATATGTCATGTTTACGATATCAAAAATAAAATCTGTGTACGAACTCTAGTATGAAAGAGTAACAAAAATAATTATTATTGTTATTTAACTTCATCTCTTGATGCAGATTTGTAAATTCCAGTATATTAATAATAACTTAAGCCAAGAGTTAATATCAATCACTTGATAGACGTGTCAAGAAGAAAATAGGATTCCGGAAGCAAATATCTTGACATTTCTGACAAATACACAAACAAGCAAAGATATTGGTTTCTAGAGTGGTCTGGCCACCCACAATAGGTCGAATTCGGCCTGGCCGCTCGACAATATGCAGCCGAGTCTATGCGGTCTCTGACACAGACCTGACAGAGATCTCATTACAGATAGGGCAGATAAGCCCAAACAAAGGCAATACCGATTCAATATAAACAGTGGGTATAGCAGCGATATGCGTCAGGGAAATTACACACAATCCCAAAATCCGCCTCTATATTTATGGGCATTGTGCTTATCTGATTTTGGAGCAAATTGATTTTACATGCTGACCTCTATTAAATTTGCAAAAAAAACTGATTATAATTCTTTTGAAATGTATCTAATGCCAGATTATTTTGGCTTTTATAAAAAAAATCGATTATCTTAACGCAATGTTCAAAAACTAGGGTCCAGCCGAAGGTTCAAAAGTTTGTATTCTCTTCAAGATGCTTATTGTTTCTTTATACATTCATTTGCTTTATGAGATCGACATGCTTAGATGGTTTTGACTTTTTTACTTACAAAGTAAGAGTAAATTAATGTTGTAATACAATACTAATACTGAATAATTTTATAACGATTATAATTGATAAATTAAAGTCTCTTAAATAAATATTTGTATTTTATTGTTAAGTTACCTATTTTATTTTTTGATTTTTTACAAAACGATTTAAAACTTTTCGAAAGAATGTGTGAGTTTCTTCAGTTTAGGTATAAAAATTTAGTTTCGTTCAATGCCTAATTATTCTTAAAAGGTCTGATATAAGTATAATGAATTCCTAAAAATTAAAAATTTAAAGACCAATGTGTAAACTTAGATCATATAGAATTTTATTTACAAGCTCAAGAATGATTCATGTCTGTGGTAATATTGCTCAGAAAAATGGTAAAACCGCAGGCTAAATTTACTTAGAGATATCAAAAAATATTTTGAAATTTATTTAGAAAGCGTCTTCGTTGCGATATATCGTCCTATAAATAAAACGACGATGTAAATCTGTTACATATATTTACCCCAATGATAACTTATCATTTATTGTCACTTATGATAAATTGGCGGGAGGGATAATACATTATATATTATTATTTTATTTTAAATATATTTTGTTATTTTCTATTCTACTTAGGTTCATTGGAAACACTGTTTAATATAGGCAATCAATCAACCAGCCTATTCTTATAAAAGAGATGATGATAACGGCTAATGGCGTATTTAGTGGTGGGTTTTACTTAAACTAAAATGAAAGAAGTAGTATAAAGTCAAGACCTTTTGTAAGTCACCATTTACGTTTATACGTCCAATCAATTATTAATTAAAACAGAAAGTGAAGACCTTTTTTTTCTTTTTTTTTTAGTTGTTGAAATTCTTTATCCTTCCCTTGCCAAATAGAGAGTTGATTCTCTGATAATTTTAAATAATCTAATACATTGATGTACATTTTTCAAGGGAAAGTTAATCCTTCCAAAAGCAATTTCTACATACCCCCACTGTAAGCAGGCGGCGACGATGGACGACCGCTCTCCTAGAACGTATTATCTGACTGTTAAAACAGGAGTATCTGTAGAGAGACATGTGGCTTAATTTCACATTGTAAAAATGTTGTCATAGCTAGCAATGTCCGGCTAGAATTCCTGTTCAAAATGTTAGGTTTCTGGTCGACATTACCATTCACATTTCACATTATGAATCTTTGCTTTTATTAGAAATTGTGAAGTGTGACCCAATTTAGTTCCGTACATAGGTCATTTATCAACACTGATACATTGTTCTTTCAAACATTTTATTGGGAGCCATTTTGTTTCACCATTGGATTTGTACGAAACAGGTTTTACCTGGGTCCCACCTAATTTTTGAGCGCAATTTAAAATAAATTGAATAAGCAGTTTTTAAAACCACCATTTTGTCCCATCACGTTGAATTCGTCCCAGTTTATTCCTATGTCACATTTAATTTTTGTGCGAAATTTGAATATGAAGATGCTTTTTAAATATTTTGCCATTTTGTTCCACCATCTTCAATTCATACCATAATTTCAGTTTTTAATAATGATTTTTTTTTAACTTGTCGCTAGGCCGCCGTTTTATTTCGCTATATTGGATTTTTACCAAATTGTAATCAGGTTTTCTCCATATGACCCTTAATTTTTGCACCAACATCGGGTAAGCAGTTTTTTAGCTACGCCTTGAAATGGCAGACGGACAGACATAAAGCCAGGCAAACCGACGGAATTGAGAAAACATGTTCTTTGGCATCTAGGGAAACGTGAAGAAATGTAAAATCTGGGTGACTTTTTCACGATTACAAGCAATTTATTTGGTCGCCAGTTTTTTCGGACATGTTGATTTTGTATCACAATTTTAATAGTTAATCTTTAATCACATTTAATTCTTGCACAAAATTTGAAACCAATCTAATAAGTAGTTCTTTTTAGGAGTTTTATTTGGCGGCCATTTGGTTTCATTATATTGGATTTGTACCAAAACTTTACCAGCTAATTTCTATGTAATACTTGATTTTTGTGCCAAAATGGATATTTAGTTTTTTAGTAACACTTTTTTTTAATATTTCACTAGGCCCCCATTTTGTTCCTTCACATTGGATTTTGTTGACGAGGACGTTTCACGAACCAATACGCTTAGCACACTTTTTATTCTCTTTTTAGTAACATTTTTTTTAACATTTCACTAGGCCCCGATTTAGTTCCGTCACATTGAATTTTGTTGACGAGGACGTTTTACGGACCAACTCGCTTAGCACATTTTTGATATGGACTATTTTCAGCTCCATGGCTTGAAGGGGCCTTATCGCCGACCACAGAGCGCGTTTCCCAGGGCTATTTTGTACAGACACGGGAAAACATATTTTCTATCTGTGGTTTGCCCAAGGACCTCTGAGATACATGATAACGATCAATGCGCTGCTATTCAGGAATAGCAAAACATGGGCTGACAAAAAGAAAATAAAGAGATGATGATAACGCGGGTGACTGCTCTTAAGCAATAATTTAATATAGTAAATTTACTAAGTTTTCACATACTCCTGCAGCCTCTGTTCATAATGTAAATATGTTTTCACAGCTGATAATATCCCGTCAGAATTTTTGTTCTAAATCTCAGGTGCCTCTTCAACATAACCAAGTTAGTCGTTGCTAGAGTTGCTTCACTTAAATAAATATCCTATAACTTAAGCTTAACATGGCTTCATGGAGTACACATTGTCTTTAGGTTGTGAAAGTCATATTGCTGTGGCTTAATGTGAAATGAAGTTTTTCGATCGAATGTATTTCAGATAAAAGCATTTAAAAGCGTCTAAATAATAAACCATGCATTAGATAATGTTTCCTATGCTGCACACATGGAATTTAAATAATAAACTAAACATAAAATAAAGTCTCCTATACTATATTTGTACTCGTACGAACAAAATTAGTTTTTTTAAAGCTAACTTGGGGGCACAGCTCAAGGTAAGTGAGTTTATTCCAACCAATCTCAGCCCAAACTATATGCAGAAAAGAAGAAAGTTTTACATAAGTTTGATATTAACTGCGCAGTAAATAACGAATTTAGTTAAAACAATAAAAAACCAGAATCTCAAATTGGCACAAATGTGCGTTTAAACATTCCAAGACAAAACAAATTTTAAACACATGTATTTGTTCAGAATTGTTAATTGCATTAATTACCGGGAAAATGAGTAACCGAAACTAGTTGATGTACAAGCTATTTCAGTCCAAGAATCATTCAAATCCGTTGAGAGTAAAGTTTTCTATAACCATTTGAAATTTTTGGAAAAATGTAACGTGATTTTCCAAACTTTGATATTTTGGATGGAATGCTTTTAATTACTAACGACTGAACTGCTGTTTCTTCAGAAAGTTGAACACATATTTAGGTAACATCCGATCAACAGAAGAGGAATAATCGATCAAAAGCCACTCCATGTTTAGGACACACTACCACCTGCCGTTCTAGATATCCTAGTTTCTCTAAGTTTGTTAAACCTTGTCGGACAATTCTGAATTTTGGCAGACGGATAGTCTAAGGGTCCTAGATTATAGATAAAATAACCAAATAATAATTCTGGACTCCTAACGTCCAGGATAGATCAGAAAAGGGGAACACTCCGACGATCAAAGATGTTACTTCTTCGGAAACTTGTTCTTATGATTTGACAGCTTTACTGTAATTGGTCCAAATGGGGCAAACATGGAATCTTATGTTATATATATATATATATATATATATATTTATTACTAACACTGTTTTAATGGTAGTGAGTAGTGCCGCCGAGGTGAGAGTTTCTCGTATTTTTAACGTACCCGAAACTTCAGTGTCTACCTTTTTTAAAATACAACTTATTGTAATCTGTGATACGAGAATCAAAAAGGCGTTTTTATGTGAAAATGTTTTTTAATATATAACAAACTAACTGATATTTTTGAGAAAATTAGTAGAAAACAATAATATTTTTGTTTTATTTTTTTTGAGTAGTTAGTTAAAAGAAAAAAATCTATTTAGAGATACTTTAAAAATCATGTTCAATTGTATATCTGATATTTAACAGGTTAAATTTTACATTTGTTATTATCCATTATGTATATTATAATAAATATAAAATCAATATATTATTTTGTTGTGAAACACTTTTAAATGATTTTGCTCTGACGCGATCCTTTAAATAAAAGTATACAGAAATACCCCTGAATTTCGTAAAAATGTAATTAAAAGTATTACGAATAACATTAAAAAACAAACTGAAAACTGAAGAAACTAATAATACTTTTTTTTCTACATTCCGTATTCGACGCAGCATGGTTCGAATTTATTTTGATCTAAAGGGTTTCACAGACCCGGAAGAACACGTTGTGTCAACATTCTATATATATATATATATATATATATATATATATATATATATATATATATATATATATATATATATATATATATATATATATATATATATATATATATATATATATATATATATATATATATATATATATATATATATATATATATATATATATATATATATATATATATATATATATATATATATATATATATATATATATATATATATATATATATATATATATATATATATATATATATATATATATATATATATATATATATATATATATATATATATATATATATATATATATATATATATATATATATATATATATATATATATATATATATATATATATATATATATATATATATATATATATATATATATATATATATATATATATATATATATATATATATATATATATATATATATATATATATATATATATATATATATATATATATATATATATATATATATATATATATATATATATATATATATATATATATATATATATATATATATATATATATATATATATATATATATATATATATATATATATATATATATATATATATATATATATATATATATATATATATATATATATATATATATATATATATATATATATATATATATATATATATATATATATATATATATATATATATATATATATATATATATATATATATATATATATATATATATATATATATATATATATATATATATATATATATATATATATATATATATATATATATATATATATATATATATATATGTATATATATACATATATGTATATATATATATATATATATATATATATATAGAAACATATATGTCTCAAGTGACTTTGGCAAAAGTATTAATAAACTAATTTTATTAGACAGGAAAAGAAAAGGAATAAAATATTTCAATGATAAATTGACACTGTTCGTTAATTTTTAAGCGAATAAACTGATAAATTACTGAAGGGGCCTCTTCAAATATTTTAAGTATAAACACAAGTTTTCATCTCTTCTGGGGGAAGTCATATGTAACAAAAACAAATAAAAAATCTAGTGCATCTGTGAACCAAATTAAAAAAAATTTCAAAAAGTGATTTTGAACTTCAGTGGTAAATTTATGCGACATACATCATTGAACATATTGTTCAAAATAAACACTGGAATCTAGAACCAAGAATTATATTTCTGGATGAAAATTGGGAGATCAGTTGTTGAGAGTTAACCTTCAGCTCCGAATGATGCCGCAACGTGCTCCTCCGGGTCTGTGTCTTTAGATCAAAATAAATTTGACAATTTAGTCCGAACCATGCTGCGTCGAATACGGAATGTAGAAAATAAAAGATTATTAGTTTCTTTAGTTTTCAATTTGTTTTTTAATCTTATTCTTAATACTTTTAATTACATTTTTACGAAATTCGGGGGTATTTCTGTATCTGTTCTTTATTACATATTAAATATATATATATATATATATATATATATATATATATATATATATATATATATATATATATATATATATATATATATATATATATATATATATATATATATATATATATATATATATATATATATATATATATATATATATATATATATATATATATATATATATATATATATATATATATATATATATATAGCCTGAGAAGTATAGATTATTGTTAGATAGATCGGAATTTCGACACTACTAAAATATACAATTTCACCTTAGATCTTATTTTTATTTACAATGTCACTTTTCAGTATTTCACACTTTTCAGGATATTTAACAAGTATTTGAGAATTTTACGAAGTTCACGCAGTTAAGGAAAAATCTATGGAAAAAACTTTGTTTGACTTTTAAGATAAGAAATCCGTCCAATTGAGGGAATTAATTATTTTAAAATCTGATTTTTAAAAATCCTTATCAGCTAAAAAAGTCTTTTTAATGTCATTTCAGTAAGCCAAATAAAAAATTTAAAAATTTTTAATAGATCACTATTTTTCACTTAAAACACAACCTCTCAGAGAGACTTCGCTATGTTGCAAAAGGATTTGATTTGCCCTTTTTCTACGATTTATCAATGTAGCGCAAAAACGCTTAAGTTCGGAAACACTTAGGATTTTACCTGAACTCTTCTACGCGATAATTTTATTTGCAACTCTTCTTTGCTTTTGTGATTACTCCTTTAGGTGCATATATTATGACAACAAGACCTAATCACCTTCGAGCGAATCCATAAATCAATAAATCCATGTTTGTCCCTTTTAGACCAATTACAGTAAAGCTGTAAAATCCTAAGAAGAAATTTCTGGACAGGTGCAAATACTGAATACGTAATGCAACTAATTCTAACTAATAAAGAATTTGACAAATGTACACACAAAATAAAAATGGGGACCTCAGTGCTATCGGTTAATAACCTTAACAGATAAGTCATAAATAAATTGAAATTGTTAAAGAAGTATTCTACTCCAATATATATTATTATAAATTCCCTATCATTATATGTCATCTTTTCAAAGATAAATATGTAGATGACGCCGCGCGCCAGTTTTAAATTGGAAACTTTTGTTCGTTCTACATGAGTGTCGCCACTTATTAAAAAGATCTATTATTTAAGATAAAAGCAACGCTAAAAAAATGCAGTCATATATGTACCGATATGTGGCTTAAGTTTCTTCACCACATTATAGAAATACAAAGAAAAAACATTTTAGACTCAGTATTAGTTTATTTAACATTATATTTTAGTTTGTTTATCCAAATACATGAACAGGGATATCAAAATAAAAGTAAACATTCCTAATAACTTCCTTCTATTATGTCTGGTACAAGCAAACTCACTCAGTGCCACATTGTATATGGAACTTACAAGTCGGAGAAAAAATAGTTAAACTACTTATTGTAAAAGCATACATACAAAACAAAATTATCAATTCTAGTAAAACAACATGGCCAATTTTCAATAGTGAATTAAACAAAAGTCGCAGAAAGTAAATATCTCTGAAAACTGATTACTTAATTATTGAACATCCTTTGAATATTGCTGAACTGTTCAGTAAACAATTTGATTTACCATATGCTTAATGAAGAAGTCATGGTTCTTGGGTTCAGACCGTGTAAAATAGGAATTACTTGTCGACGTTTCATTGGTAATTTTACGAGGTATCTTCAAGGATCTTCACTGCACGAGCTCAAGACACTTCAGAACCATGATTTCTTAACTGATTACAGCAGTGAAATATTTCGTAATATGTTACTATATACTTCTCTTATAAACGAGTTCTACTTGTCAAATAGACATCATAGTGTCTGTATTACACAAGCGGGAAAGCAATACTATTCAAAGTTTGTTGACCTTCAACAGAGGGCGTTCCAAGGTTCTCACTTCTTTTTCTGCTATACGTGAACAATCTTAGGGACAGTCTGGCCTCGGGACTCATTTGGCAATATTTAGATATTACATCTGTGGTGCTTGTCGAGTCGTCGCTCTCAGAACTGTCCCGGGAGGCGCAAATACATTCCTTACCACGATACAGCTTAGCTTGTTTCTACGACACAGCACTGCACCCTGTTGTACTACAGTAAAGTTTCTAAAGCATATAAGAGCGTTAATGCAAAGGCTTATTTCACAGTGTCTAAAGCGTGTTCTAAATGACAAAGCTTTCAATTTTTACGAAAGCAGTAACGATAATAACTATTCTTGGACTATTTTTTTTTCAGTTTCATTTCATTGCATATCGCGAAACAAAAAAAGGATTAGCTGCAGCGTAGCAAGGAATATAATAGAAGTATTTTATCAGTTTTTTTTTAAAACTGTGAAATATTTTTTAAGAAATATTTAATCAACAGCAGAAGTTATGGTACGAGCGGGGATCGAGCTCGCACCTCTGGATCTCTAGCCCATTTCTCTTATCAGTAGTACGATAGCGCAATTGTTTAAAGCAATAGGCTAGAGACCCAAAGGTGCGGATTCGATCCTCGCTCGTATCATAACTTTTGCTGTTGATTAAATATTTAGGAATATAATACCTAACTGCCTAATTTGAAATAAAAAACTTATTGCGTTACAGCATACAACAGCGAGCTGTGCCATGGTAAGCAATACATGGCTTATTAGATCATTGTCTAATAATTCTCTACCATAAATTGCTTATTGCACTGGTGGGCGCCCGCAAAACCATTTCCAGGGGGGGCAACAATGTTCAAATATACGTCGTTTGCCTTTAGTATGTAAGTTCAGCAATTAGAGCACATTTTTCAAAATTAAGAGGGGTAACCCAGCCTCCTATAACTGTATTACAGAAGCAAGCTGAGCTGTATCGTGGTAAAGAATGTATTAACAGTCCAGGGAGTGTTTGAGTACTGCTGACCGTATGGAGGACTAGTGCATGGATAGCATCTAACTGTAAGGAAAATCCATTACTTACGAGAACAGATATTATTAAATTTCTTGGTATTGATCCTTTACTTAACTAGTAATGTCACATTTCTACTTTACTAGGTTAACAGGTTATGTGGAATGATTCAAAGGCTTCGCCATATAGTTTCTACAGATTCCATAAAATTGTTTTGTTTTGATCAGATATAGTCGACAATTTACTATGGCCTAAGTATGTTTTTGTGGATCCAAAAAAGCTCAGAATGTTTCTAAGACCTCAGTAATATTATATTGTCACTGTTGTATCATCTATTTTTTCTTTTATTAAACAGGGTGATTAATGAGAAAATGTCAATATTTCAGGTACGTATTCAGGACCTTCAAATAAACATTTAAGTCTATATAAATACGTGTCCGCAAAGCCTTCCTTTTCGAGATACAGGGTGTTAAAGTTTTTATTTAATTTTTCTATTTTTTAAATAAAATCTATGATAATGTAAATATTGGAGTAAACATTTTTATCCGGGGATTTTTTGGTATGACGAATTTGAATCTAATCTTAGTATAGTTCTTACTTGTAGGGGACGCTACCTACATATCTTCCTACTCTTTCGAACAATCACAATTTTTTGGTACAGGCCTGTATTACATTTTTGAGTAAAATAAATGATTCCGTTGTCATTTTTACGTCAAAAAGGTATCTTTATTAAAAGTTGATATGAGCAACAGTTTTCGAGATATTTGGATTTAAAACAATTTCGCGGCATGTGAATTTTTATCGCAAAATTTAAAAGTTTTTGCATAATAAAAACAAAATTTGCAAAAAAATTAAAGAGCAATATGGAGTGTTTTCCTTTTAACTAGGTACCGAAAGGTTATACCTAGGTCTACCAAGTAATAAAACAAAAAAAAATGTTTTCTAATTTTAGCAATATAAAGTCAATTTTGTTATAAATATGTGGAAAAACATTTTCACATACCCTATATATTGTCATTTGGCAAATCTAAAGCCGTTCTAAACAGTTACCATAAAATATAAAGAAACGCAATTTTTATTTTATATTACAGATAGAAGAAGTTGTGTTTTAAGAAAAATATAAGACATTGAAGTTTCGGGTACGTTAAAAATGTGATTTCTGGGATTAGTTTACAAAAGCAATGTGTTTTTTTTTTGTTTTTCAGTCTTATTTAACATTAAGGAGAGACACGAGACACGTAATTTTTTCAGGGCAATAGTCACTCCTTAGAGCTTCGGTCAGTTTCGATGTTTTCGATTTAAAGAGTCTTAATCAGAAATCGAAATGGCTCTAAATACAAATAAGTTAATAACCGATTTCGCTCCACTAAAATCAAAACACTGGTTCAGCGATGATATTTTTGTTGTTTGGCCTCCTGGACAGGAATATATTTCTCGACCATCTTAATCAACAACATCAATATTAAATTCGCAAAGGAAATTGAATCTAATGGAACTATTCCTTTTCTACATGTATTTGTTCAAAGGCAGGAAATTGGTACGTACATTCTGTGTCCAGAAAAGCGACGCAAGCAAATAGATACTTACATGAAAGTTCCCACCAAAATCCAACACAAAAGAAACTTTTATTAACTCACTAGTGTTTAGAGCCATTTCGATTTCTGATCAAAATTCTCTAATATCGGAATCATCGAAACTGACTGAAGCTCTCAGAAGGAATGGCTAGAGCATTGAAGATATTAGGCGGCCAATTAAAATATATAGTAAAACAACTTGGGTAGTGTTATTCCCTACATACATGGCACTACAGGCAAAAAATGATGCTTATTCGGCAGTCCAACATACGCAGAATCTTCAATACACATAAGAAGGACAAAGCTTGCGATTTCCGAAAGATGATGCACCTTTTCAAATAGAAGGAGTATATAAAGTTCCTTCCTTGTGTGGAGAAGTGTATGTGGAAGAAACAGGACGCTCAATATCCACTAGACTTAAGGAACATGAACCGTTGTATTAAAAATATAAAAAAAATAATAAAAATAAATAAATGTTAAAAAAACGAGGTTCTAGCGTCAGTTTCAGGGTTTTATTAACGAAAAATTAGAGAATCTATTGAAATTTTTAAACATACGAAAAACTTCAATAGAGATAATAATGGGTTACGGTCTACATCACACGTGGAAACCGATCAAACAGTGTCACGGTTCGGCGAGCACAAGTCGGGTGTTAAAACCCGCCTGAATCTCTCCGAGCTCATTCAGTGTTCAGATCTCGTGGAGATGCCTCGAGCAATTGAAGATGAAGCGTCGGATAGAGATTCCAATCCAATTCCAATCAATAAATCCAAGAACCATCATTTTTTAGTTTTAGGTTGTTACGACTTTGGTTTTTTATTCCTAAATATCAGCGTATTTATTAGGATATTTTGATACAATATTTTTTGTTGAACTCACCAATTTCAATTGAGCGATTTTAGTAAGCCATTTTTCAAACGGTTAGAATTGTATTTTGTGAATTTGAAATTAGGCTCCCTTATAATGCGGGCCCGGGGCGGACCACCCACACCTCTATCCCCGCCTCTGCACTGCTCATACATGTGCAGTAGCAATCGAGAATTTCGATATCCTCTTAAATCATATCGTTATTTTTTCAGTTAAACGTTATTGCATAAATTGGTGGAGACGTACACTTTTATTTCGGGTTATTAAAAATCTCCCGAACTTTTAGTTAAAAAATATTTTTGTCGGTTACAGACTCGGTGAGACGGACTTATCTTTGTAAAAACCCTGTACTTATGTGACAAAAAAACCTATCAATAAGATTCGTTAAACAACCGAAACCACTTTTCGCACGTGCACCCTCGAGAAAAATATCTTATCTAGGTAAAAAGGTAGAAGCGGGTGTTTTGATATTCAGTTCACAAGAAAAAGATGGGAATATGCTTTATATTTTAAAAAGATTTCGCATTTACTCATGATTGCACTCGAACGGATGGCCCACTAGATCGGGAGGGTGCTGCATTGTCCGTCCATCTGCTTCGCCTTCTCGATTTTGTGCTTTCGGTTACTTCCGCATCATGCACACGAAAAGTCGCGTCAGCCTGAAAGCAAGATGCTGTATGTAGCCGCTGCTGTTGGCTGGTTACCAACCCACGGTCTGATCATACGATGTACCGCTATAAATATATTTCGAGAGCTTTCTAAAGGAAATATCTTGTTCCAATATTGATATAATATTTATGGATTATACAGTGGGATCCCTAGTTTATACTATTTTTAAATGAATTTAATAATATAAAAAAAATATGTTTTCGTTATTTCTAAAGGCGGACTCAAACGACTGTTGTTCTTGACAAATAATCGTCAGTTGCGAACACTTGTCATGTCGTGTGCATAGTCTAATTGTACAAATATTCTGCACTTGCTTATTTGCCATTGGTTTTCAGTAAATATGGTACAAGTCAATCGACAATCATTGATAATAATTGAAGAATTGCCAAATGCACAATTATTTGTAACATATAAAGCAGAATGGCTACCGCGTGCAAGAATAGTAAAATTAAAAATCTTTATAAACAGGTCTTACTTTTCAATTTTGTTTTGACATCAATTATAGCAAAAATAATACAAGCCCTTTCTGTAATTCAATAATTCGTAGGTTGATATACAGATATACCTTAATTCAAGAAAAGTTCACGTTTTTTTCTTTTCAACGCTCTGGTTTTAAAGTTTTTTTTTTTCGTTGATTACGGAATTTTGGCTTAGGTTTCTATTATTTATATGAAAAGAAAACAATTTTATGTGTGGTAAGTAATTTTAAAGATTTCTACTAAATCCTGTATTTAACTTTTTACCCTTTAATTTCGATAGTAATCCATAACTTAAATTGATCGATCTAATATCGACCATCCCTACTTTTAGAACTACCCGACTACTTAAATGCCTGTGAAGTTGATGTTTTATTTTCCCCTACCTACAGCGTCGAAAAGCTTTGTGATACTCGCTCAATACTGGGAAATAATAGTGAATATTTCTATCGAAGTATTCACCTAGGTTCCGCTCTTTGCTGTACACTTCAGCGCCAGTCTTGTAGTGACTTGCCTAGAGGAATCCATATACCAGACCTCTGCATTTCCGAAAGG
This sequence comes from Kuschelorhynchus macadamiae, assembly GCA_030620095.1. NCBI lineage: Eukaryota > Metazoa > Arthropoda > Insecta > Coleoptera > Curculionidae > Kuschelorhynchus > Kuschelorhynchus macadamiae. The sequence continues at coordinate 264,280 of JAUTXW010001507.1, forward strand.
TGTCACAGTTCCTGCAGCTCATTGATATGAGTTGGAATCATTATCGCAAATTGTTTGTGTAGTCTTAAACGGCCATATATGGCATACGCCCTGGATGAGAGGATATCTGTCTCCTTCGTCAATACTCTGGCTCAGAAGACCTATCGATAATATTCGTTAAACACCCGAAACCACTTTTACCCACTTGCACCCTTGAGAAAAATATCTTTTCTAGGTTTATAGAGTTGTAATAACTTATGAATAGGGCTTGAATAAGGTATCTCTTAGGGTGGTTCATTTGCTCTTCTGTCCAGGTTGTTGGATAAAGAAAGACGCTTACTAACAACACCTTCTATTGACTCTTACTATGACTACAATAGTACAGCCCAAGGGCCGGACCAACAAGGTCCGCCCTTGCCCTTACTACCACTCTCGTCTATAGCTAGTTACAATATCCCTGTATCTCGGACTGCATACAGTACATTGCCATTAGCACGATGCCTCGTCAGCGTGCTCATTTCGCAATTACATATTAAACAATTGCAATATACTAATAATAACAATCCGCTATACAGGGTGATACTTTTCCATACTACACCTTCCCCCTTTTTTTTGGGAAGAATGATTTAACTATCTGTTGAATCATTCTTATGATAACAACAATTTAATAACAGCTATACTTTAGGAAAAAAAACTACTTAGACATTGAAACTTTATAAGTTAAAACGTGCATTTTAATTAATTCTAAAATATTTTGGAAAAACATTATGTAGCATTTAATAAATCTACAGAAATTTACAATGATATTTGGCAATGTAAAAATTTACACATCACATTAGCAAAAGTAACTTTGTACAAAGCTATCTTATGTGATGGTATTTTAATATATAATAATTTACTAGCTCATTAAGAAGTGTTAGAAATATTTTTATATAAAAAAAAACAAAAATATTTTCTGGAAAAATTGCTAAATTTTTAGGAATTAATTTCATATTTTACTTTAGTTTTTTTTTCATTATCTGTTAATTAATTAAATACTTATTTTTTTTTTTTTTTTTTATGTATATCATATTAAGTGCATTTGTAATTGTTTAATGTTAGCTTATTTATTTACTTTCCGTATAATAAACGAAACAGTTGGTTGAGAATAAATTGAAAAAAAATCTTAATACTAGCCTATTATAAAAGTAATAGCAACTGTTGACTGAGCTCATGCAATTAGCATTCTAGCTAATGGCTTTCACTATGGCCACTTGTGAAAGACATCGCTGTTTGGATAGAGTTAGCTAAATGCTCATTTGAGTTATTTGGTTTTAGGATAGGTATATATTTTAACAGCTTTTTGCATAGTTTTGTCAACAAATTAATAAAATATAAATTTAAATAAATATAAAATGATATAAATTCAAATAGTCAATATCTTGCACATCAACATAGTCGTAACACTTTTTCGGACTTTATACACATAATAGGGCGTACGCTAATATAATATAATATTGTAAGTTTTATTTCCATTAAGTAAATTTTATTGTCTTATGAGTTTATAAGTGATTAAACTCGACATGTATTGACATGGATTATATATATTTATTTATTAAGATTGTAACTGAAGACCTAGAAATAGTATATGTGTTGTTCAGACTCATATTATGACGTACTAATAGATTGAGATTATTATATGTATTATTAGATTGGGACCATCAGATGTTAATTTTTATTGCGTCATAGGTAGCTTCTTCAAAAAAAAAAAAATTCTTATTATAAATATTTATTTTTATTTAGCTCATTTTAATTCCTTTCTCCGACATTTTTACCATTCTTACTCCTTACCTTATACTTTAATTTCTTGTCTATTTTCCCACTTTACATATTTTGTATTTTGCATGCATTTTATCAATATAATTTCTATAATGTCGACATTTTCTAATAATATACAATTTATTCCGAAATTTTATTTTCTACTCATATTTCCTCTTTCCAGTTACCTCAACGATGTACCTAAGTCTTACGCCGATCGGTGATTCTGGTCGAAATATTACTCGTGAATTCACATTATATTTTATGGGTACCCTGTGGGATTTCTGCAATAGGCACTATTTTCATAATTATTTTTCATTTAATAGGCAACGCTTCCTTCCATCAGCCCATCTAGCTTAGATAATGGCGCATATAAACGCCTAACTTACCATTAATGAATAGGAACGTGCCCTTATTTCTTTTCTCAATACTTTCTGTGCAGACCAGCTAATATCTATACGCGGTAGGACTTTCATACATTTGAGGTTGATCACTTCCTTTCCTGTATGGTTCCTATCTTATTTAAGTATGATATTGACTGTTGCACATTCCAATTTAAATACTCATACATTCTCCAATCTTTCTAATTTTCTCTACCATTCCTAACTCCAACTTTGTGATCATCAGCCACCGATTAAGGCTAAAGCAATATTTGCTCTAAAAAATATCACCATTAATGATCTAAGTTTTCCTTTTCATTAGCGCTAGTATTTCTTTCATTCTCGTTAATACCCGGAGAAAACTTACTACTACCTACTGACTTATATCATTGTATAATAATAATAATACTGCTACTGTCTAAGCTTCGCAAATTTTAATAAAATAGGCTTTTCATTGCGAGAGAGTTACTATTTTTTTTTTTTTTTATAAATGTATCAGGGACTTTAATAAGGTTCAGCTAAAAATTTGATGCAATATAATTAATGTCTAAGTAAGTTATAACACAGGAGGTTATTTTTTTTTTTCTTATTATTATAACGATGAAGTTAATACTCTAGCATACACACACCTTCTCTTACAAAAAAAATACATTATACTTCTAAATATAAATAATAATTAGATAATATTGTTATCCAAGATATTATTTTAAAGAAATAATTACGTACATTATTGCTTGAACTCAAAGTAATCCTAATAAATTTAAATAAATATGACCTAAAAGCTTATTCTGCATATTACATAATATACTGTTGAACTCTAGGTATCTTTATTCTTAGACAAGATTCCTTGTCTAAGTATTTAATGGTATTATATAGTAGTCAGTTTACCATGATAAGAAAAAGGAGTATATTATTTATTCGATATATGTTTATCAGAATCTTTAGGTTAAATTTATTGTTCGTGTATTTTTTAGTCAACAATCATAAATTAGAATGAAAAACTGCAGCAATAAATAAGCATATTAATTTTTGTTGCAATTGCAATGTTCCAATTTGAACGTACTAGATATTCTACGAAATATCATTGTCAGCATTATTACTAGGTCGCAGTCGGTCCTTGCATGTTTATTATAACAATTAGTCAATGAACTAATGATTTCAAAATTTTATACATGTGATAGAAGGAAATTATAAAAATTATTTAGCTATCCTGAAAGTTTATTAATGCTTATACTTTGAATTTTATTTAACTTTGTAATGTTAGTATTAAAATCATATTTTATCTGACATTTCAGGAAAGCGTGTATAATTTCCCTTGTCTTTAGCAAAATTTTATTTTGAAAAAAAAATAGATGAATGAACATAGGTCACATTAGAAAAAAATTTAGCATAAAAGATATTAAGTTGCAAAAAATACCAAAATTAACGAGGTCGATACTTCATGATTTATAAAACTGAAAAAGTTTATTTCACAAGTGATTTTTTTTTTTTTTTTATCAAATTTAATTATCGAAATTACAATATAATTTTAGTCCAAGAAACGGTTAGATTTTATATTAAGTATGACAAGACAATTTTCATTTTTGTTATAATATATTGTAGCAGCTGTTTTTACGTACTTTCTTGATTCGATATTTATATTTAAAAGTTGAAGCTAAAGTTCAGGGAACACGGGACTCATGTTAAATCTATCCATGCTTCCAATTCAGCCAACCCTTATTAAACATCAACCATACGTTTTAAGCCAGCCTAAAATTTCATACTATACTTCCAACAAATCGCTAGCTGGCCACTTTATTTTAATCTTTCCTGTTTACTTATACATACATGCATATTTACTATTTAATATAGTCAAAAAAATATCATTGTACCTACCCTATAAAATGATTGTGTAAAGCAGTTTTTCAATTATCAGGATTCTCTAAAAAATTATTTACTTATTTTGATTTTTTTTCATAAATTCAGTATAAAAATCATGATTTATCAATAAAACAAAAATAATCTGTTTAGCAGCCTCAAATTATTCCACCACAAAACAAAATTGATGGCTATTAAGAATGATACTATCAAAAATCAAATTAAAAGCAGTGTGTTTGTACGACTGTGTGTGTTTTAAAGTATTGAGTACTTAAATAAATTAGAAAATTAACTAATTTTTTTTTTGAGATACTAAAAAAATAACTAAATTGTAGATATTCTTCAACAAAATGTTTTGTACTTAATCCATCCGAAATGCTCAGATTGTGTAAAATGTGTGACGTATTTACTCATTTAATAACGTTAGCAAAATTCAATATTAAAAATTACAACCCGTAGTGACTTTGCAGAACGATAATTTTCTTGTTTGAAATACTTTTTTGAAACACACAAAAGCATTTAAAGAATTTGAATATTATTTCCACTAAAAAGCGATACTTTAAGGGTTATGAAGCGAACAACGAACTTTGATATTGTGTTATATTAGTTTAAAAAAAGTCAATACAAAGAACTAATAATATTTTTTGTGAGGATCTCAATTTATCGCTTAATTTAATTCCTTAATGAATTCTAATATAAAACTGAGAAATTTATTGCTTTAGTATTTTTATGTTTGTTAAAATTAAACAGTTCAGTAAAATGACGCCACATCTTTTTAGAATGCATGGTTTTGGTAACAACAAAATAAGTAGGTTAGCATGAATTTGCTTTGTTAATCAAACTTTTAAAATGTTGTTTGCTTATTAGTCTCAATTGATCCGATTGATACATAAAAATATCATTCTCTAAGGTTTTAATGAATACTATTAATAATTATATTGGATACCTATAATAAATTAAAATTAATAAATAGCAAAACTCTCAGCCCAAGTCGTCTTGGCATAATATTACGAAGTTTAGAATAATATCTACGTCAATCAACATCTGATGTCCACTATGAGTATTTTTTTTTATTTAAATTTGTTTTTTCTTATTTTAATATATTACCTATTTTTAAATGTGCATCCTTTCCTTTTGCGAGAGATAAGAGATTAAAAAAAAAATCATTATTAATTGACATTTGTTTCTAAGACGAGAATTCATTTGTTACGTAGGTAGTGCTTAACGGTTTTAATAATTTTGCTCCCTAAATTAATATACACTTACTTACAATTTTATACTAAATATCAACAAAATTTTATAAAAACACACCCTATTTAAATTAAAACGACATATTGTCCGATAATAATCTTAAATTCTATTCTAAAATGACTTATTGCCTGTTAATAATTCTATTACCTTAAGTTTATTGATAGTTCTAGTACCTTAAGCCTACAATTTATGTCTTTTATACACCAATTTTTCGTTCTTTCCAAACCCCATTTCCATATCTTATTTTCGTTCTCTCTTGAACCTAAAATAAAACCTAAAAAAAATGTCCTTCTGGTCCATCTGGTTTCTTGGATAATCATGTTCTTAATTTATACAGCTCTTTGACGCAGGATCTTTAAGGCAAGGGTCGCCATGTAATAACTTATGAATAGGGCTTGAATAAGGTATCTCTTAGGGTGGTTCATTTGCTCTTCTGTCCAGGTTGTTGGATAAAGAAAGACGCTTACTAACAACACCTTCTATTGACTCTTACTATGACTACAATAGTACAGCCCAAGGGCCGGACCAACAAGGTCCGCCCTTGCCCTTACTACCACTCTCGTCTATAGCTAGTTACAATATCCCTGTATCTCGGACTGCATACAGTACATTGCCATTAGCACGATGCCTCGTCAGCGTGCTCATTTCGCAATTACATATTAAACAATTGCAATATACTAATAATAACAATCCGCTATACAGGGTGATACTTTTCCATACTACACATGACTCGGTGCGCCTTGTCAGCTTGTACCCAACAAAAATAAAAGCTGGTAGCACTTCTGTTATTTTTAGAGATATAGAATTAAAGCATGAAAAGCAAATGAATATTACATTTTAAAAACCAGAAATTTTAAAAATACATTTTTTTAAACAAAATATTTTTCTTTTATGGCCACAATTTTAAAATTTGATAGCAATTTATTATTAACAGTTTTATCATAAATAACTATAGAGCAAAATAAACGTAAACACTCCCCTATAAATATATGTTCCAACTACCTCTGATTTTGCAATATGCTTTTAAGAGGGTATGGGAATAACTCTAAAACACGTCTATTCAACGTCTTATTAACTGACGAAAAAGAAAATGTTCCGAGTTAAAGTATGTTATTTTTTGTTAAGATTATCGGAAAGTCTGTATTTTTTTATATTTCATTTTTTTCTCTTTCAAAAAGTTGTCATTTTGTTTATTCAAGAATTGTAGATTTTGTAACGTTCTTTTATTAATAAGTACAGTTTGTCCGCCTTTTTAGAACTATATTATGTTATGGACCTTTTCATTTATTGATAAAACATACGTTTTCGCCAAGAAAATCAATTGCTGCAAAACAGGAATATCAATTTTGTTAAATAAAAATTCTCGTGTTAAAGTATTTATATATTTTTGTAGGTTTTTAATCAGAGCACACATATAAATCAAAAATTTAATACTTAATTCTATTACAATTTGTATTGTTTTGGTACCTCTCTAATAAAACAATTCACAATACACTTCTTGTAAGAAATGCAGAAAGTTATGGTTCTGTGGTCTGCACTATATCGAGCAACTTAAGATTTTGGGCCGAAAGAGTGTTATGAGGACTAATGTGTCGTTGTGTAAAATATGACATGAAAGAATTGTATTTATTTGTATAAAATCTACAGAAAAGTTAACTATAAGTCTTATATAATCACGAAAACATAAACGGATACTAAAAAACTAAATTAGAAAAATAGCTCAAACAGTTGAGGATTTGTTTGGAAAATAAAATTGATTAATCACGCACCTGTTTCACACGATATTCCACTCGTGTTGTAATATTTCCAAGCTCACCATGCTCCCCAAATCTTTGAGAGCATTCTCTGCACAGACCTCTTATTTTGCCCATGATCTGCATAGCTGTCTTTTATTTTGACTATCGGTGGTCTGAAGTATTAAAATACTTATTATTTGACGAGTGTACCATTTATGGTACACCAGAAGAGTAAACAAAAGTAAAATAAATCTTAATGGGGGAAATGATTTATTAAAATACTTAACTGCCTAAAATTATTTTGACCTTTTGGGGACAAATTTCAAAACTTTAGATCGGCAGCAAAATTCTATAATTAGTTTAGAAACTAAATAATTAATTTTATTGTAATTCGAAGTATATCTTTATCTTACAATAAAATAAAAAAAATAGTTTAAAGCAATAATTGTATTGGTAAAACAACTGGGATAGAAATCCGAGTGTTCAACAGGAATAACAGTACTTGCTGCTGGCATCATATCTTAATCTAAGTTAAAAAAAATGCATAGTGTACGACTTCAAAATGTATATAGCGGAAAAACAATGTCAGATTGTAGAAAACAATTAGAAACTTTGCTGACTACGAGAACCAAGTCAAAAATCAGCTAGGTGCGTTGAGAAAAGTGAAAGAAAAAAAGACGAATTAATCGACAGACAATAACCTTTTGAAGTCAGCGAATTTAATAGACTACACAAGAATGTTTAGGAAAGTTTGTTAGAAACAAGAAATGATGTCAAACCATTTAAAGGGCCAGTTAACTGTATATAATATGATGGCTTAAATGCAATCCCCAAATCAAGATACGCTCAGGAGTAGGAAGGGCGATAATATATTTTACATATCAATAGGCAATAGGTAAAAGATACTAGTGAGTTAGATAGTTACTGCTGCCTATCGATAGTTATTACTACCTACCGATAGTTATGACAAAGGAGGTTCTTGGGAGACATTCCTACGGAAGGAACGTCCTGCAAATAAATCAAGGAGAAAATCTTTCATTCCATAATTTTAGTGAGCAAAAAAAAGTTCTCACCGTCATAAATATGTAACCCATTTAATAATTGTGTAAGTATCGATAAATTGGTATTCACCTTAGTTCAATAAGGTTTATGGAATAATAATCATATCTAGTTTTTATATAATTTATTTTGCATTTTACTTTCCTTCAAATTCAGTGCATGTAACTTCAGAAGTCATTCGTGTTTTAATTAGTTCGATGTTTGTAGTTGGACGATCTCAGAATAATGGCAACAAAATGACACTTCATGTCAAAAATGACATTATGTTTAAAATACATAAACATTTCAAATTCTTGTGTGCTTTTTGAACTTGCAGTAGGGAGAATTGTGAGGAAAATGACTTTATTTAGTCAAACCAGTAGTGAATTTGTTAGAGCAAATTCGAAAGATTTAGCAAAAGTTGACATGTTCATGTTGTATGATTTTTTAATGCTAAGGAAGCGCTTTAACATTGTAGAATGCAAGGAAGAAAAGCATCACATTAAAGATAAATCGCAATAAAACTTACATAAAATGCTTACCACATCCAAAAAATAAGGTAATTTACAGTAGTGACAAATATTTTTCTTAAGAAATAGTTTTCTCACAATTTAACAAATAAGAAATTTTTTCCCATTTTCAGTTCTTTATAAACATTTTTTTTTAGTTCTGGAAGGGAACGTTACGGAGATAATATCTATATGCATAGTAACTCATAGCTAATAGTTTTTTTTAATTGGTTATTATTAGTGTGTGTTAATTGCTGATTTAATGCTAGTTCTAACGCCAGTTACTTTTTATCAGTCATCTGTTACTAATTTAAAAAAGAACTCCTAAAAAATATCGTAGGCTTTAAATATTGTCCACTGGGAATAGATTCCATTTAAATACAAGCGTTGTAACCAGTGCGCAGCGTTCGAGGTTTTTCCCTAACATGCCTCGACTAATAAAATGGTGTATTATTTATATAATAATTTTGTGAAATCTTACTTAAGATGTTTAATATTAGATTGAGGAAGTATAAATTGCAAAACCGCATACGCTTTAAACAAAACTATATTTTATAGAACAAAAATATGTACTTCAAATGAGAAAATTAAACAATTTAGAACAAATAAACTAATTTATTGCTATATAACAATATAAAAGTTCTGGAGCTCACGTTAAAGTGATCCTGACAACAGTAAAATCAAGTTTTGTTATTTAAAAAGTCTCTTCTGCTTCAAACCACGATTTACTTTTACCACCTTCCCTTGGAACAAAGATAACATTTTTTCTAGCGAGTTTGTCTATTCATTTTTATAATATTCTCCAAACAATTCTTAATTCTCATGTCTAATTTTTTTTCATCTTTTAGATAAATTTACCTATTGATATTCGATATGTCGATAACCAGTGGATAATTGTAGATATATCAATAAAATGTCCGTCCTTACTCAGGACTAGCCCAGAAATTCACAGATATCCTAGACGAACAAACCAAATTAAAAGGTGTCAAACTATGTTGAGAACAGTAAGCGAGACGAAAGGTCTAGTAGATGCTGAAACCAGAACCATAATAAGGAAAAGTTGCTAACCAAACTGATTAACAGTTTATAACGCGCCAAGTGATTTAATAGGTGTGAAGTTAGCAACCAATTTCCAGAGACGTTTCCGTGCTTCAGCCTTTAATTTTATCTTTTGTGGGATGATAAGAAGTGTACATTGGCTAGTTTAAGATAATAATAATAGCTAAACGGTAAATTGTATTTTGTTTAAACGAAAACGTTGCTCGAAATCCGTTGCTAACTTCACTCCAATGTGATTTAATGGTGTTGCTTAGTTCATTGACTTTTGCCTTTGGGCTAGTAAGTTTAAAAAGGAACAAGGGTCAATATTTCAATCTTAAACATGTATTTAATTAAATCATTTACTATATATTATTTTGTTTAAAACTAATATTAAGTTAAACAAGCAGACACATTAATTATTATAATAACTATACTAAACCAAAGTTAGTTCCCCCATAATAATTTGTTTACTTTTTATTATTTAGTTTGTATTTTCTTTTCAATAGTTAATACCTGCCATCTATACCTAATACAGTGCTAATACCTAGTAGGTAAAATGTAAGATAGATACTTTATTATAGTACAGTCCCTTTATACAACTTTATAGGAACTTAGTTGCAAGTGAAATGCCGTTGTATAAGTGATTTTGAATTTTTTTTATTCAATTAAAATATTATTTATCACGTTTATTTTGCTAAAAATTAATAAAATATTTATGTGATTAGGTGTCTTTCTTTGTTACACTATGTATTTATTTTTTACAGATTTTGATTGATTTGTCCTGAATTATGGAAATTTATTGTTGGCAACCCTATTTCCACCATGTCTCTTGCAGAGCTGTCAGTACTTCAAGTAAAATGCTTGGAAAAATAATTCAATTTCGGTATTTGAAATATTGTTCTTCAAATTAATTTTATTTTATGGTAATTGTACTTGAAATTCAATTACAAAATTTTTCATTTATACGGAAAACTGTTACTTTTTCAAAGTAAGATGCGACGTCAGCATTGATATTTTGAAAAGAGTGACTTTTTATTACGACACATGTCCAGAAATTTACAAATATCTCCTAAATACTTTTAGGCGCGGTAAAAATGCATAAAGATAGTAGAAGAATAAATTAATCAGACCCTACCAAAATAATGTAAGTTCTAACATATATTTCATTCCGAATTTTGTTAACCAAATGAACGGAATTATAATAAAGACAATAAGTACGTTAGTGCTGCAAACATGATATCGGAGGAGATGCTTTCCTCAGTATACGTGGGATTTAGAAAGTTTTATTTTTATTTTTTGCTTTATATAGGTCACCGGGTAACCTATATAAAATGTAGCTTATTTTAATATGGTTTGTGGTTTTGTTTCTGTGTTAATATAGCTCTATACAGACGGGTTTTTTGTTTTTTAACAATTTATACTTGGTCTAGATATACCAAAAGTTAAATAAAAAAATTGTCCAAATTGTACAATTTTTTTTAAAGAAACCGTGTGTCTTTGAAGATAAAGGGAAGGTATCCGATCTGGTATATTTATAATTAACAAGAAGTCACAGAATATTGTAAAATTAAAAATGAAAAATTTCTAGTGTCTATAGGAGAAATATTCCTCTAGCGAAATTAAACACTTCTCCGAAAATATATTCCAGGCTTATTAATAAGAGCATTTTGGTAGTAAAGGCTAATTAAGCACAAGAGTAGCAACAAAATACATTTTTATATTTACAAAGTAATAATGGATGATTTTTTTTTGGCTGACTTTGACATAAGAGGAAAAAATGCTCAACAAGATTTCCCCCTGATTCGCTAAAAAGTTTGAGTTTTCCTACCGACGTAAGCAATATTTATACGTAATTTTTACGTATTAGTATCGCTAACAAAAGTGGCACCTTATTAAATAATTTTATTAATAATTTCTGTTTGCATAATTACTTCTACTTTATCTGTAACTGTGTTAATTTTGTATCCACATGTTTTTGTCAAAACTATTAAAAATCTTTTAAATTATGTGCTTTATTTCAAGTTGCAAAAGTGTTTTTTCATTAATAAATAATTTTAAAATGTTTATGTTATATATTCTCTTTTTTAACGTTTTTATGATTTTTTTTCTAATTTTATTGTAATAAACTTGATTTTGTGACTTTAATAATATAGTTAATAACATCTATTCTGTGCAAATGTCTAATTTTGTATCTTTTACGCAACCTGTATATTAAACCTAAACCTAGCAATGCTGATATTAGTTTCATTTGACTCTACGCATCCCATGAAAATTAACTAACTCTGCCAAAAACAGAACAAAGATCGGCTATTGGTTACATTTGCAATATGATTTGGTAGTGGCAAAACCAATTGATTATATGCTGAATATGAACAATTTCTTTTCAAAAACAAAAAAAACCATAGAAAAACTTCAATTAACTAAAAAATCGTGAGCAAAAAATAAGTTCATATAAGAGGAAATAAAAAAATTATAAGTACATATTCTAAAATGATTGTTACCCATTACTAAAATAGGCCTCTTATAAGTGAAAATTACAAACTATTTGAAGCCAATTTATACGGTGACCAGACAGTGTGCTGGATTTGTCATATTTTCCTAAATATTTTGGTACTTCAAATACGTGTAAAAGTATTTAAAATATAAATTACTTTATTTGACAAAAAACAAGTACAATTACTAGTTATTGTTACTTCAAATACTTTTAAAATTGGTTCGTCTTGTTATTTATATATATATATATATACGCAAAAATCCCGTACCTCTAATTAATATTATTAAGCAGAGGCGAACTGTTAAATGTCAAAACATATTGTTGGGGTGCTTAATTGAACGTCAATTAAAAAACTGAAGGTATAAGAATGCGTGCATTTGTTAGTCACTGTGGGTTGATATAATTTAAAGCAGCCTCATAGGTGTAATGCCACATCCAACCACAAAACTTACGGCAGGCCTCACGAGTTTTTAGAGCGAATTCTAAACATTTAGACCTTGCTGCGTTCAATAATACAATATCTATCTTTAGTTTCTCGGGAATGCTTTTTCGAATGAAAGTGGTGTTACATAAATATCAAGTAATAAAAAATCAGATCCATAAAATTGGTATAGAAATCTTGTTTATTTTGAGTTATAGAACATAATGAAATATGCTTGTTAATTTACTTTTATTGCCCATGGTTTACCCCCCTCTTCTTCGTCCTTCAGGGCAAACTGAGATCGTCCAATTTTGCGGTATTTGCATATTGCTCCTCGTTAGCCGACCAGCAAACTATCAATTTTTATTAACGTCTTTTACACAACGGGTGTTAAAAAACCTTCATTTCTCGTTTGGTTGCAGCTATTATGTCCACGTGGCAACTGAGGTGTCACGTGTCGCGTTATTATGTTTCGGACTTTGATGTGTTGAAACGGCGCCGCGCAAAAATGGCGACGCCACGCGACATTGGAATCTAGCGTCGAGACTAGCCAGTTTTATATTTGGCAGAATTAGCAATAAATTGTGGCAAATCGGCCGTGAGGTCACGTGTAGCGGCTTACGGAAATTGCTGAAAAAAGTAAGCTTGTGTAATTGAAGGATTTGCATACTGGTTTTCTGGGTAATATTAGAGGGATATTTTATATTTCTGTTTTTCTATTTTGCAATCATAAATACGCAAAGTAGCTTTGTATGGCCCTCTTTTCGAAACTACTCTTTTCCTCCAATTTAAGACTGGTCACAATTTTATACTGAAAAACAAAATGAGGCGAATAGAACTTCACTTTTGGCATGCACTGTTACCAACTTAAAAATGTTCAACAGTACATAATTTTTTTAAAAGAAAAATATTTTTCTAAAATAATGCACACAAAATAGAAAAAATTAAATATCGTTTCATGAGACATTTAAAATCACTCGCCCTTTAGGAAATTCGCCTTCGGGTCGTTTTCTAACCTAGGTCTGCTGCTATAAAATCATGGCTTTTGAAACTATTCTTTTTAAAATACAATTTCATTAAATTTCATGAATCAATAACTGTGATCTACGCAGAGTAGCATGATTTCATATAACTTTCCTATTTTAGAACTTATCAGGAAGAACCAAAACTCACAAAAAATCCTATTATTTATAAACAATGAGTACATTTTTACTTCCCTCGTAGAAGGAAAGTATTGTAATCGTGAAAAAATTATCCTCCGAGATTTGTTCAGATCTTCTCGTTTCAGGATCTCTAGATACCGACAAACGTGTTTTCTCAATTCCGTCGGTCTATCTGTCTGTCTGTTCGCAGCATAGCTAAAGAACTGCTTACCCGATTCACTTCAAATTTTGGTCATGTATTTAAGGGTCATATGGGGATGACCTGGCATTGGTAAAAATCCGATATGACTAAACAAAACTGCGGCTTAGTGAATTTTAAAAAAAAATATTATTAAAAAACTACTTAACAAACTTATCTTAAATTTTGCAAACACATCAAGTATTATATAATACAGGGATCAACTAGTGAAACTGTGGTACTAACTCAAAGTGGTCGAACAAAATGGAGGTCAAATAAATTGTTTTTAATCGTGCAAAAATCACCCTCTCAGGTCTTACATGTCTTCACGTTTTGGCGTCCTTACGTGCCAAAAATGTGTTTTATCAATGCCGTCGGTCCGTCTGTCGGTCTGTCTGTCAGTTTCCGGCATAGCTTAAAGACTACTTAAGCGATTGACTTCAAATTTTGATACAAAATTAAGTGTCATATGGGGATGACCTGGTAATGTTTTGGTAAAAATCCAATATAGCGAAACAAAATGTTAGAAAAGTTATTATTTAAAGCTACTTATCCCCTTTGTCTCAAATTTTGCTTAAACGTCAAAGTATTAGGTTGGAATCAACTGGTAAAATCTAATATAGCTGAACAAAATGGCGGCTTAATAAAATATTTAAAAATTCAACATGAAAAACTACTTAATGGAGTGATTTCAAATTATGTCATAACTAATTGTGGTCAACTAGTAAAACTGTGGTACTAATTTAAGATGCCCGACAAAATGGCACACAAATAAAATGTTTTTAATTGTGAAAAAAATCACCCTTTCAGGTTTTATACATATTTACGTTTTAGCGTCCCTATATGCCAAAAATATTTGTTGGTCTATCTGTCAGTTCGCGGCATAGCTTAAAAAATACTTACTAGATTGACTTCAAGTTTTAGTCAAAAAATATTTAAAAAATCAACCTGAAAATACTACTTATTAAATTAATTTAAGTTTTTGGGCAAGAATATGGTGTGATATAGAGATAAACTAGTAAAGTTGTGGTACGAATATATTAAAAAAATCAACGTAAAAAAATCTTTTTCAATTGTCTTTACTACAGAAAAATTAATTGTGATAAACTGGAACGAATTCAACATGACGTAACAAAATGTCGGTATGTGTCAATGTAAAAACTATTTATTGAATGTATTTTGCGTTAAGCCTAAAAGTCAATTATGACATAGGTAGAAAGAAACTGGAAAATATTGGTAGAAATCCAATATGATCGAACAAAATTGTGCCCAATTAAAATGTTTCAAAAGACAGAATATGTAACAGATATATACTGTGACTATGTACTGAACTAAATTGGTCACACCTCACTATTTCTAAGAAATGGAAAAAAATCATTATGAGGGAAAATCCGGGAAAAGGAAATTTACCGATTTTTTTTGAATAAGTATTTCCGAGAGTATACTTTCAAATTATTGGCTATTTTGATACATATTATTTTGTATATCTGTGAGCAATCCATAAATCAGTACTCAATATTTTTGTGCGTAAAAATTTAAGATTGAGTAAGCCTAAAAGAACCAGTAAATATTGTAGTTCGCGTATCTAGGTTACATTGTAAATAGAAATAAAAAGAAAATTCAATAATTTAGAAATGGCTCTACATGTCCACTTTTTTCCTCACATTTTTCGCATGCCCTTTTTGTTTCTTGTTGGAGTTAAATTGGATTTACTGACTTTTTCGTAATTTGATAATAGCTTTCATCATTGTATCCCTATCCGACTATTTATTCGTGTCTAGACAATTCCTAAACTGTTTATAGATACGCAAATTTTAACGTGTTATTTCTATATTGTTATCGTTAAAACGTTTATTTATAAACCGTCATTGTAAGTGGCTATATCAATCTATAAGAGATATTAATTATGATATGATGTTAGTTATTTTGATAGCTTCGGAATACGGATCTAAAAATATCAGTCTATCTACAATTTACAGTTATATAATCAAACTTTTGTCTTAATAAAATATATTCACGACATGTATTTTAAAGAATTCTTATGAGCTCATTTTATTTTCTCTACTGTCGAAAAACTCAGTAAAATATTTTTTTTTAATATAGTGATAAGAAGAAAAAAAAAAGTAGTTTCATATTACATGAGATGAAAATGAAAATGAAATGAAAATGAATTTATGAAAATGAAAATGAAATGCATATATTTGTCCTAGCTTACAAAACTTAAGGTTAATTACATTTTAAGCAGATAAATATGCAATTTAGTTCCCAGTGGGTGGAGGACATGTCACTTACAAAATGTTTAAAATCTTAAAAGACATAGTACACAATTTAAAACACTATATCTACATTCACTTATAATAACATACGTTAAAAAGTTTTACACATTAAACATTAATGACAAAGTTTAAAATTTATTTTATAACAAAACATTATTTTATAACAACAACAAAGTTCCTTAGGCGACTTTAATTAAATGTATCACAGACATATTTATCCAGAGCATAGTAAGCCCGCTTTATGAGAAAATTTTTGAGATATTTTTTAAGTTTATCAAGATGAAAATTTTTAATGTTGTTTGGCAATTTATTATAGATTTTTATTATTGAATACTTCACATTCTTTTGAATATACGTAAAGTTACATTTTGTAGATTTTAGATCTTCTTTATGTCTAGTATTATGAGAATGATTTCTCTTTGAATCATCAAAAAGATTTTTGTTTTCCTTGACAAATATACACATGACATATATATATATATATATATATATATATATGTAGAGATAAAAGTAACAATTTTGTTTTCAAAAATTCTGTCTGCCTCCGGGCCCCTTGCCCAAAAGACGATGCCATATCTCATACGCGAATGTACATATGCATGATATGCCATTATTGCTGTTTCAGAATTGATGTGAGATGCAATAACTCTCAAGGCATAGCAATATCTAGCTATTTTATTTGCAAGGTTATCAATGTGAGGTCTACCTATGATCTACTTCGATCCCTAGAAAGGTAGCCGAGTTTACAGTTTGTATAATATTATTACTGTTTTTGTAGGTAGACTGATTTGGAGCAGTTTGGTAGTTGAACTTGACAAGCTTAGTTTTATCGATGTTTAATAACAAGTTATTAGAATTGAACCAATTTTCCAAAAGACTAAGAGCATTAAAAATTTCATCAGACTCTGATTCATTTTCTTCTAGTGACACAACAACAGATGTGTTATCTGCGAACTGGACTGTGTTTGGAGAAATTAGGGATAATTCATTAGTGTAAATTATATAGAGAAGCGGACCCAGTATTGATTCCTGTGGTACTCCCCTCCTTACAATTTCAGTATTAGATGTAAGATATTGATCGTTATTTATAGCCATGACTAACTGTTTACAATTTGATAAGTACGAATCTATTAATTTGTTAGTTATACCTCTAATCCCATATTTTTCCGGTTTTAAAAGAAGAACCCGGTGATCTACACTATTAAAGGCCTTTGATAAATCCAAATACATAGCAAATGTGGTCTTGCCAGAGTTTAAAGACTCTAAAACTTGACTGAGCCCCTGAAATATGCCCTAAGAGTGGATTTTTTACGCCTAAAACCATTCTGAAAATCGGAGAGTAAATTTTCCCTTTCAAAATATAAAATTATTCTTTCATTGATTATTTTTTCAAAGATTTTGCTAAGATTGTTTAAGAGAGCTATAGGTCGATAATTTTTTATTTGGTTTTTTTCACCCTTTTTATGTACTGGCTTGATTGTGATCTTTAAGTCTTGGGGAAATGTACCAGTTGTCAACATTAAATTGGCTATATGAACTAAAGAAGATGTTTTTTAGGTTTAAGATTATTTTTTCCATTTCCTCAGAATTTAGGGTGTACATAAAAATACTTTTATCGTGGTTTTTTATGTTGTCTGTTACTGTATTATAATTTATATTTAAATTGGGACAAGCATTTATATAAAATTTATTTATTAAGTTTAGGATATCTACTTCTGTTCGGTTTGAATTTTCTCTCAAGGAATCAATATAATTGTCAGTATGTTTACGTGTTTTACCTGTATATTTATTAACCAAGGTCCAGACCGCTTTGGCTGGACAATGTGAATTTTTAATATATTCTTTTTCAGCACTTGTTTTAGCATGTTTCACTACAGTTTTAAAGAGCTTTGAGTAAGTTTTATATGTTATTGGAGATACTCTTCCTAAACACATCTTTTTATATGAGCTACCCTTTGTCTTTGATAACTTTTTTATCCCTGGGGTTATCCAAGATTTCTTATTATGTTTTTTGCTATCCTTTATTCTTTTCATTGGAAATATTAAGTTGAAAAAGATATTAAAAGTATCAAAAAAGTCTTTATAGGCTTGATCTACATCGGTTGAGCTGTATACATCACCCCAGTCAAGTCCTGTCAGCTCCTGTTTAAATTGCTGCATTTTTGTTTTAGAGAATATTCGCTTTTTAGGAAATATGGCACAATCCCTGGGAGGGCTGGACTCGGGAACGTCCAGAATCTGTCCCTTATGATCAGAGAGAGCATTTATGATAACTTGCCCCTGAAAGAGACTAGTAGTATTTATGAATATATTATCAAGCAAGCTTGATGAGTTTATTGTAATTCTTGTTGGTTCGAAAATGGTTTGCAATAAGTCAAAGCTGAGTAAAACATCTTTAAATATTTTGGTAGAATGTGAGTCACTCAACAAGTTAATGTTAAAATCACCACACACAATATATTTGTAGCTTTTTTTAAAAAGTTTGAATGCTCTATTTAGCATATCCGTTAATACCTCTATGAAAACATACAGAGAGCCCCCTGGGGAAGGTAGATGCAAAGATTAACAACTCGTAATGGCTTACTCACTATAGATGAACATTCTATTTGGTTTTCTATGCTCATATCCACAATGTCTTTGATTTCCTCCCCTTGTTTAGTAGGATCAGCAAAAATTGTTGCTCCACCATGTATTGAATACTTGCGAGAATAACAGGAAACCATCTCATAACCATCAACGATCGTTGTATTTGCTTCGTGGTCCGTATACCAATGCTCCGTGATACACAAGAAATGTGGCTTTACATCCATTTCTGAAATAATTACCTTCAGCTCTGGTATTTTATTTCTCAAGCATTGTACATTTTGATGAAATATTCTAAAATATATTATATCATCTTTTGACTTTTTTAACTGGTTACTTGTCTCAGTTGGTAGTTCCGTTGATCTTCCCTCATTTACGGGCTTCGTCTCAAGTGGTAAAAATGGTTAATACTGGTTCCATGGCCCCAGATGTTTGAGGTCAATACCAGGTCTTTTGATTCAGTGGGAACCTCAATTTTGAAATATCTTCTAAACTGATCCTTTTTGGTGACCATTTTTTCACATTTGCTATTTATACCTGTTTTTTCTTCTATATATTGTTTTACTGGTTCTGGTGTGACTGTCGTATTCAATCCAGATAAAAACAAGAGGGCCGATTTTTGTCCAACTCCCAGCTCAAACTGGTCAGAAGTACCCCTCACTGGCTCTGGTCTAGAATGTTTTCTATACTTTCTTTTGGATTGTTGTTCTTTCCATCCATTTTCATCTTGTTTTTCTGACGTGTTTGGCAACGAGATAATTGACGGTGAATCAGCATTTTGATCTGTCACATTTTTACATAGGGTTTTGTTATTGTCGACGTCGGTAATGTTGGTAAAATTGACATCCTTAATCTTTTTTTCGATTTGTTGGATTTTTATAGTTTTTGATTTGGAAATTAAAAAGTCTGAATTTTTCTTATTCGAGTAGGAATCTTCTTTATCGGTGTATAATGACATGTGCCTACTTTTTTGAGGATATGTTATATTTGTGTTCACGTCATGTGCATTGGAATTTGAGATATATTTGGAATGCATACCTGATTTTTCATTATTCGTTGATTTTCTTGGGATTCTTCTAGATAATGAATTTTTTCCCTTAAAAGGATGGCATTTTCTTGGAGTACCTTATTTTTACTCTCCATTTCTTGAACCAGACGCTTCAAATAGCTTATTTCGGCGTCTTTTTTGGATTCTTTTTTATCATCGTCGGTCGGCCTTTGTTCACCTTGAACGTCTTGATCGAACTCGACTTTTAGAAAACTCGTTTTATACTCATATACATATTATTATCATTTTTTGTTCTAGTATTAAACTAAACAGAGAAAATATCGTTCAAAAACAGAACTACTGTTGTAGTAACTTCGTAAGAGTAACAATTAACTAAAAACCTTGCTTTAAATTTACAAGCAATGTGGCGAACAAATATGTTCAAGAAATATATCGTTTCATTTTGCCATTTACTTAAAAACAAACACATATTTTAGCGGATATTTCAAAAACGATTTTGAAATATAAAACTGTTATTTTACTGAACGAAGCTATTAAAAAACTTTCGTACATAATATAATAGGAGATTATATCTTTAACAAATATATTTTTTTATCTCACTATATCAATGATATTTGTGTCTGTATGTTGTGAAGTATGTAAAACGTCCTGCAGATGGTGCACCTCCATCAGAAAGAAATGGTGCTGCAAGAAAGCAGTCTTAATATTGGAATTTTATTAAACAGGGTGACTGGTAAGTGGACGTATTGCTTTGGGGAGGTGGTAGAGCAGCTAATCTGCAATCCATAGAACTATAATAGCCATTATGCAAAACTCAATAATTTTCGAGATATTTTAATGTTTATGTTTTTTCAGAAAAACACTGCCTAACAATATTTGAAGATTTAAGAAAATAATTTTTATTTTGGTTAGTTCACAGAGTAATGCTAATTATCAAATTTTATAAAAACATCTCCATAAACATGCAAATTCTTGGAAGTTTTTCTAAACAACTAAAGGCTCTTTCAATCCGATTTTTTCAAAACCATCTTACATAACTTGCAATACTCTGTGAACTAAGAAAAAAAATGAAATCGCCGAAAAATAAAAGTTGTTTTCTTTTATTTTAAATTAGTAAGTGCAGTAAACAGCGTTTTTCTGGAAAAACACAAAAATTTAAATATCTCGAAAATGATTGAGTTTTGCATGATGGATATTACGGTTCAATCGGTTGCAAATGAGGTGCACTACCACCTCCTTAAAGGAATACGTCCAATTACCAGTCACCCTATATTCAGAATTAAAGGTAAAAATATGGTTACATTCGCAGGATAAAGTAGGAATTTTGTGAAATTCCAACTTAGAGGTCAGATTTTTGTTAAAGGATGTGTGAAAAAAAGTCAGGGGATATACAAGAAATAGTGACAAGGGTCTGCAAGTTGTGAATAATTCAATATTCTTAAAACATTAAAATTAATAATGTAACTTTAGCAATTATTGGAAGCAGAATTAAATTTGCATTAAACGCGCTTGTATATTGTATTGCATTCATTTAATGGTATAGCCAAAATCCTTTGAATTAAAAAATGTAACTATTGTTTTGATAATACTTGTTTGTTCAGCCAATGACTTTTTCTAAAGAACTTAAAACATACTTAGGACTTTAAATACAGCTAAAAGTAAATATTTAAGGTAGTAATTGTCATAATAAAATTTAATGTGGTGTCATTAACCAAAAAGATAAATTAGGTGCAGTTTATATATTAGGAATGACCTGCATTTTCCTACGAAAAAACAACGCGATGTTCTTATTTTTTAACTGACTTCAAAAAGGATGAGGTTATCAATTTGATCCTAAGTTTTTTATGTATGTGCATCGATTATTCCGAGATGGTCTGGCCAACTTGGATGAAATTTTCAGGGAATATTCAAGATGTGGTCCCACAGAAAGCATATTGAAAACATGATAAAAATGGCGGAATGATACTATTTTTAATTATTTACTTGATGTTACATTAAACAATATATGCATTGACTAATGCGTCTACCATTCTGTCAGGAAGAAAAAGTATGTATGTTCCATTGTATATTGTTACATAATATATAAAACTTGTATAAATAGAACTAAAAATAATGAAATAAATATTTTATAAAAAAATAAAACAGACTTCAAGGAAGTGTGCTAAGAAGTGAAAAATAATATTTTATTTCATCCAGAAAATATACTCTGTGAAATCGGCGCCAAACTAATAAAAAGAATAAGACATTATACTCGTGGTATTAGACTAAATATATTTTTTTTATTATGTACCTAATTAAAAAAAAGTTTGGTACCGACACACAGTAAAATTTTCCGGATGAAATAAAATATTATTTTTGACTTTTTAGTGAACTTTTTTGAAGTTGTTTTATCTTTTTTTTAATTTTTTTTTTATTAATATCTTGTATTAAAATGTTATATCTATTTCTACTCTAATTTTAATTAAAAAAATAAATCCGTGCGCATCTTGGCTTCTCTTGGAATCCCAAATACGTGATTTGTTTCGATGCCCAATAAAACGTAAATAGTGATATCTATATTCTTCTAAGATTTAATACTTGCTATATATAAAATATTAAAAATTTTAAAAAGTATCTTTAAAAATATAAGGGCCGTATTAACATCTTATTAAATTTTTAAGTTTTTTTGGTGCGCATAATTTTCCTGTATATTTATATATTTTTTGATTTGATGTGCAAAACCACGTGTGTTTAACAAATCAACATGTTAATACATTTAGACACTGATATGCGCAATAAAGTGTACAATATTCAGACAATGTGAAATTTACATTTTCCGCCAAAAAAATACTATATTAAATTTAAATGAAACTAGTTTATGCGTACAAAAAATATCTATGTATGCACATGCAATTTTCTTAGCTTCTTTTGTATGTTAAAATATCCAATTGTTGCCTGTTATTTTACACAAAATAAAAAAATGTGTTTCAGTTGTCCGTGTTTTTCAATTATCCGTGTACTGTATACACATATATGTAAGCACACTAAAAATGTCTGTCTGTCGGCCTGCCTTTTCGTAGCATGGCTAAAAACTATTTAACCGATTGATTTTAAAATTCGATCAAAAATTAAGGGTCATATGAAGTAATATTTTGTTAAAAATCCAATATGGCGGAACAAAATGATGGCCTAACGAAATGTTAAAAATCATTCCTAAAAAAACTAGATATCCAGTTTATTTCGAATTTTTTACAAAAATCAGGAATTACCTAGAAATCAACTGGTGAAGTTTTGTTAGGAATTCAAGATGGCGGTCAACAAAATTTTTGTAATCGTGAAAAAAAAATGAGCCTCCCAGATCTTATATATCTTAACGTTTTAGCGTTGATCTGTTTGTCGGTATGTCTATTTGTCTGCCAGTTCGTGGCGGCGTACCTACAAAATGTCGGCCTAGTAAAATGTTAAAAAATTATTATAAGAAGCTACTCAATTTATTGCACATTTTGCACAAAATTAAGGGTCACTTAGTACTGAACTGGTAACATTTTGTAGGAATCCAAGATGGCAAAAGAAAATGACATTTTTAAAAATATTTTCAAGAAATCAGCCTTAAAAAAGTACTTATTCAATTGATGTCTATTCATTAAATGTGATATAGGGTTAAACTGGAACGAATTCAGCATGACTGAACAAAATACAGTACAGTATGTAAGTATATATATATATATATATATATATATATATATATATATATATATATATATATATATATATATATATATATATATATATATATATATATATATATATATATATATATATATATATATGTATATATATTATATATGGTCACACTTCACTATTCCTAATAAAAGGAAAGATTCATAACTAGGGAAGTTCTAGGTAAAGGAAATTTACCGATTTTCTATATTATGTTTAAACGACGTGAAATTTTGATTTTGAATATTATACCATATGAAATATTATCCATGTTTAAATGCTGATGATATGCCTAAATATGGGAAGAGTAATAATCTGTGCTAAATGTAAATCTCAGGTAGAAGGAAATCTGTTCATTGCAGTGCTATTGTAAACTTTCTTTAACGTTATTTTACTGAAAAGAATAACATTAAGTCATAACTTTTTTAAACTAGCTAAAAGTAAAGTATATATATGTCATATTATTGTCTTGATATTTTGAAGTGGAATACTAAAATAACATAAAGCGTGTTTTCTTTTCAATACGACATGATATTTCATAATGTTTTTGGATTTTTTTTTAGACTTGAATGTAATTCGAAACAATAGAATTTTGTTTATACTATTAGACGAAAAAATTTTAAAGGCATTTCAAGCATTTTTTTCATTGGCGTCAAGGATGGAATCAAATTCCGCATCTCCGAAAAGTTTCCTCATTTAGCCACCACAAAAATTTTAGAACCACTCATTCAAGATGATGAGAATTTTTCTTTTATATAACTAAAAGCACGTCCGTGTCTTTTACAAGATGTGTCATATGCCCAAATTTTATATGAAGTGGGGTAGTAGAATCTTTTCTGGGGAAACTAATGACGTGCTAGGTACATTTTTGTTTCCTGGATCAAAATACATCCCCGGTGGCTATAGTCTCTACTTGTAATTTTCTGATCATGCTTGAATGCCACATTCAGATTGGAAGCAGTATTAGTACACCCTTGCTGCGTAGCAAGCAAGATCTCAGCCACTTCTAAGTCCCCACAAATTTTCAAATCACACCATTTATATTGTATAGTCTCTAGTAATAATTCGGAATTACTATATGAAAAATTAAATTTTTAGGGAACCAGGAAGCATATTTAAGGCAATCATTAATGCCTTACTGTCTGTACAAACTACCAATATGTTGTTCATATTAAAAAACGATGTTAATTTTTCCTGATCACTTCAGTACACAGAAACTTTTACGTTATCTTGGAGGAAATTCCACTGTTGTAGCTATTAAAAATGAAACACGCTTGTTGAATTTCCAGCACAGACTAATTTTATTAATAACTATATAAGAGAAAATTATCAATAAGCATTTCTGCTGATGTGTTAAAATAATATCGCCTATATAAAGTACAGTGGCGCAACAACAAACAGCATTTTGGGTTATACCATTTCAACACTCTCACTAACACAAAATGATGATCAAAAAATTTACTTTAATGGGTGTGTTATACCCAACAAATCCAAAAACTTATAATGTTTAACTGATGCCAAACCCTTTGTAAGAATATCGGCTGGCATGTTCGCTGTATCTAAATACTTAACTTCTACTAAGTTATCAGAAACTGCACCCCGAATAAAATGATGACGCGTGTCAATATGTTTTGTCCTCTTATGGTACATTGAATTAGCAGACTTTGCGCTCTGATTGTCATTGAATATTCTAATACAATTAACAACTTCTGTTAACTCAGCTATTAAATTTCTTAAGTAAATAGCCTCTTTTGTAGCTTCTGAGACCGCCATGTATTCTGCCTCAAAGCTTGATAGCGCTACAATCTTTTGTTTTTTACATTCCCATGATATTACGGAACCACAAAGTTTAAAACAATATCCTGTGTATGATTTGCGACCATTCGAGTCTGCAGCCCAATCTGCGTCAGC
Organism: Kuschelorhynchus macadamiae; assembly: GCA_030620095.1. Classification (NCBI taxonomy): domain Eukaryota; kingdom Metazoa; phylum Arthropoda; class Insecta; order Coleoptera; family Curculionidae; genus Kuschelorhynchus; species Kuschelorhynchus macadamiae. The sequence continues at coordinate 289,602 of JAUTXW010001507.1, forward strand.
AAAACCTTCTAATTCCGTATTATCTTTACAAAACTTTAATCCATAATGCTTAGTGTGTTTTAAATATCTTAAAACGCGCTTAGCTTGTTTCCAGTGAGTTTCGTCGAAACAATTATTAAATTGACTCAGATAACTTATCGAAAATGCTATATCAGGTCTAGTCAAAACAGCGAGATACATCAAAGAACCGATCAGTTGCTGATATGGCAATTCCGTGTTACATGGCTTTTCTGTTTCTGTAAGATTTACATTGACTTCCATAGGCGTACAAACAGTCTTGCAATCCAACATATTAAATCGTTTTAAAAGTTGATTTATATATTGCTCTTGATCTAAACAAATCGTTTTCTTGTTTTTATCAATACTAACTCTCATACCGAGACATTGCTTAACTTGCCCTAAGTCCTTAATCTTAGAATGTTGCCCTAACTCAAGTTTTAAATTATTTGTTTCGATCTTATCATTGGAAAAAATAAAAAAATCACCAACGTATACTGTTATAAAAGTCAACAAATTACCTCTGCTCTTAGTAAACAAACAAGGTTCATGATCAGATTTCTTATAACCTAAATTCTTAAGAACAACGTCAACTTTTATGTACCATGCCCTAGCAGACTGCTTAAGTCCATAAATAGCTTTATTCAATTTCAAAATTTTATTTTTATCATGAGTTTTAAATCCCTCTGGTAACATCATAAAAACATTTTCTTCTAGAATGCCATTCAAAAAAGCGGTGGTAACATCTCAATGTATGATATCTAATTCTAATTTCACAGATAAGGCTATTAACAATCTAAGGGTGGAATGTCTTACAACAGGTGAAAAGGTTTCATCAAAATCGATACCTGGTTTTTGGGAAAAACCCTTCGCAACTAACCTAGCACGGTACCGCACTTTGTTTTCACAATCAATTTTCTTTTTAAACACCCACTTGCACTGCACAATTGTCTGTTCTTGAGGAATGTCAACTAGCTCCCATGCTTGGTTTTCCTCGAAAGATTGCAGCTCTTCTTCCATTGCCCTTCTCCACTGGTCACCATCAGGTTGTGATAAAGCCGCTTTAACAGTTTCCGGATCAGTGTTCACATAAGAATTTTCCGAGTAAATGCAACTAAAACCATTTTCAAAATTTCTTGGTTTTCGCACTCTCTCAGATCTTCTTAATACAATAGGAGCCTCTTCATCAGGAGACGAATCATCACTATCATTACTGACAGCATTCTGCCAAAGTTTATCTGAGCTATTAGAGAGTAAGTCATCCTCAATTATTCCATTTGTAACATGATCTCCCACTGGAACTGATATTAGGTCATTATTATTTGCTTCTGTGTTTGCTATACTGTTCTCTTTATCTTTGATATTTTCCATTATGGTCACATCTCGACTATTGTATTGTTCGTAGCATTATATACTCGATAACCTTTAATTTCATCATCGTACCCTACTAAAATACATTTAACAGCCTTCTTGTCCCATTTTAAGCGTTTTTCTTTGGAAACATGTACCATTACTGTGCTGCCAAAAATTCTGAGATTTTTCACATCAGGCACCCTGCCTGTCCACAGTTCGAATGGAGTTTTATCAATTCCAGAAGCTAATGACCGGTTTCGTAAATAGACTGCAGTGTGAACTGCTTCTGCCCAAAATTTCTGTTCAAAGTTCGCATCAAACAGCATACATTTAGATTTTTCAACTACAGTCCTATTTATCCGTTCTGCCATTCCGTTTTGTTCAGGCGTATATGGGTTTGTTTTTTGATGGATAATTCCACAGGTTTTTAAAAATTTGTCTAACTCCCTGTTACAAAACTCTCCCCCATAGTCTGATCTCAAGATCTTAGTCTTTTTGCCTTGTTGATTTTCGACCATGTTTTTAAAATTTTTGAAACAATCAAACACTTGGTCTTTTGTCTTTACAAAATAAACAAAAACCATACGGCTAAAGTCATTCTCAAAAATTATGAAATATTTTGATCCTCCAAGAGACACAGTGTTCATTGGACCACATACATCTGTATGTACTATTTCCAAAATATCTTTAGCCCTATGACCCTTATTCTTAAATGGTAATCTAGGTTGTTTACCCTCGCAGCATATTTCACAATTTTTCTGCCTTATATCTAGATCACCTGGATAATTAAGTCCCTCGACAATACCATCCTTCATTTTATTCAGGTAAGCACTATTAAGGTGCCCAAAACGACGATGCCAAACTTCTCCTGAAATAACCGATTTCGTCGATAATAAACACGTATTAACAGTCAATGTGTTTAGCTTATATACCCCATCCTTTAAATCAGCTGTTCCAACTAAATTATTTTGGTTATTGAAAATCTGACAGCGATTATTCATAAACTTAACAGTGTTACCATTTCTTATCAGTTGACTTACCAATAATAAATTCGTTGCCAATTGGAGAACACACAACACATTTTTAACAGTTATTTCGTAACTATCATGTCCAACAACAGTCGTTAAATTTACATCACCCGAACAAATAACAGGAACATTTGTCTTATTAGCCACCATAATTTGTGATATAATATATTCTCCAGCCCCTCTTTATTTGCAGTCAGATGTACACTAGCACCAGAGTCAATATACCAATCGAATTTATTGAATGATCCGTTCAGAAAAACTACACTAAAAGCGTTTGAAGTCTTCTGTTTACCAGTATCTTTATTATCCTTATTCGGGTATTTATTCTGAAAGTGTCCAATTTGTTTACATTTATAACATTTTATCTGTTTATTGACATTAGCGCCCGATTTCAGATTCGGTTGTCAGGCTAATCCTGTTTACTGGCAAACGCACTTCCACTGCTACTGACATCTATTTCCATATCCAATAGTTTAGTTCTAAAATCCGTTGTAATGGCAATCCCTGAGTGTTCAATTGCCATAATCATGGGTTGAAACTTATCTGGCAATCCGGCTAACAAAAGTGAACCAATCCATTCATCATTAATATCGAAACCTGTACCTCGTTTCGCCTGTTTCGACAACTTGATTGACATAATTTGTCATAGAATCACAATTTTCCAAACGCAAGGAAATTAAACATCTTAACAAATTAATCTTTCTTGCAAAACCCTTATCGTCAAACAACGTCTTCAATTTATTCCATAATTCTAAAGTCGTTTTTGCATCTTTAATATGAACATAAAGTGACGTGTCAATTGTTAAGATAAGTTTTGCTTTGGCCTTGGCGTCATCGTCAGCTACAACTTCTGATATGCATTTAGATAGACCCTCTAAAACCAGATAGTTCTCCACAGCAAACGCCCAATCCCCATAGTTCTCTCGTCCTTTCAATCTTGGAACATTAACTATATAATTACCAGCCATTCTTGTGCGATTACTCGGAAATTAAACTAACAAAACACGATATCAAATTTCGGAGGTTATCAATGAGCTTCGCGACGGCCTGGACCCATAACCTATTAAAAATGAAACACGCTTGTTGAATTTCCAGCACAGACTAATTTTATTAATAACTATATAAGAGAAAATTATCAATAGCATTTCTGCTGATGTGTTAAAATAATATCGCCTATATAAAGTACAGTGGCGCAACAACAAACAGCATTTTGGGTTATACAATTTCAACAGTAGCCGGGACGGCCGCGTCAATAGCTCTGCGTTTTCCTTTCCAAAATGTTTAGGATATCACTTAATTCACTTTGAGTAATGTTGTATGTCTCTTTACTAGATAGAGAGACAAAATTGTGGTTGATAGGCGGGCGAAATCATCTTGCACACTCCCATTTGAATATATCTTCACCGCCAGAATCAGGCGTGTATTCTTGAGATGGATTAAAAACAGGCAAGTTGTCACTATGAGGCACCGGGCGTATCGCTGATTGTATATTTGAATACTGTATTGCAAACCTTCTTTTGTTGGTAATGGTTTTGTAAAAGGAGGCACCAAACCAAAATAGGGACCACTTCATGGCTCTCGCCAGATTACAAGAAGAGCAAAGGCCATTGACCGGCCTTGACGGTTTAAATAGGACTAACTAACAATTTACTTTTACAATTCCCGATTTTAGGAAGGTAACGTACCTTTTATAGTTACTATGTATTTACAAAATGGGAGGCAACTGAGACTTTTACCTCACATGTCGATAAATAGCATAATCAAATAAATAAAATTCATTTAAATGTGTTAGCCGATACTTGATGGAAATCCATTATATACTGAATAAAACATCTATTAGTTTAATTTCCACTATATTACATCAAATCTGAACGATTGTTTCGACTCACAGTGTTTTCTTCGGATAGATTTTACAGTTACTTTTACAACATATATATGTAAATTACCTAAAATTTGTATGTAACTAATTTTATGTTCTTTTATTTATTTTTCGATACATCTGCCGAACAATATGCATTTTAGGACCCGAACCACACTTCAGCCTGTAAATTCCTGATTTCTTCTTTTTGTTTTGAGTGAGCTTGTTATTTTTTATTATTCTCCTTAAAATATTGTTGGTCTTAAAACTCTTTTATTCTTTTTTCAAAACATCTGCCGGTTTGAACAATATGTATTTTAGGACACGAACCACACTTCAGCATGTTAATACCTGATTTCTTCTTTTTGTTTTGAGTGAGCTTGTTATTTTCATTATTTTGCCTAAAAACTTCCCTTAAAACTGATTTTTTACCCATTTCTGGAAAGGTGTTAAGAAATTTTGGTACTCAATTTACCCATATGAGTTATAGTTTTAAAAGTAGTATTTTCGATGTTTTTAACTGATGAAAAAACTAAATTGATTGCATTTTTATAAGATTTTTGGTGATTTACAATATCTGCTTTGGATCCGTTGTTAACTGCTATCTGTTCAATTAAATTTAGCTCTTTATTATAATTTTCATTTGAGAAATGTACGTTTAGAAGTCTGTGAATAAAGGAGTTAAAAGCTGTCGCTGTCATTTTTTGTGATCAGATAAAGATCACATGAACTATTATGAATAACAATATATCTGTGTGACGGCTTATGGTAGATAAAGACATCAGGTTATTCGTTTTTATGTGTTATAGTTAGATAATAGATTTATTTTGTTCTATTTCTGTGGTAAGCTTGGATGTAAATTATCTATAAAGTTTAGGAATCGGTTTACTTGTGGTACTGTACCTGTAAAACAAGTAATAATATCACCAACGTAAGTACACCAGTACAAAAAATTCTTATTTATTCGATATTTATGTATTTTTTCTTTAAATTGTTCATAAATATTTAAGCCAACAACGGACTAAATGGATTTCCCATTATTAAACCCTCATTTGACATATAAAACTCACCATTAGATTTAAAATAGTTCCATTTAAAATCCAAACAGACCGAAAGAGCATCTAAAATATTCTGTGTTATTATAGAATTAACTATATTTTTTACTAACACATTTTCTACTAATTCTATTACTTGGTTTGGTGGAATGTTAGGAAAAAGATTTTTAAAATCGAAAGAAATACATTTTGCATTTGATAGGAGATTGATACTTGATACAAATATTGTTTATTAATTTATAAGAGATTATAATACCCCATTCTGCTTCAAAGTTGCAAAATTTGTCTACATGCTTAATTAGTTTGTTAGATAATTTAGTGGATGGAGAGAATACAATCTTGGAGCTTGTGGTTCATAGTTATTAATTTAAATTTTTCATAGTCATTAAAAAGAGAAATTTCTTTTGGATGAAAATTAATTTTACAGTAATTTACATTATTTAAGATGCAAGTGTACTATTTACATATTGGTCTTTACTTACAGCTACTACAGATATGCTTTTGTCTGCCTTAGTGAAAACGATGTTGCGTTTGGCCATTTCTCTTATATTCTTCAGTTTTGGATTCTGTGGCGAAACGTTCCTTTACATTTTCTTGTGGCTGTGTCCTTAGAGTTCTTTCAATTATGTGTTTTTCGGTGCTGTCGCTTTCAGCAAGGGTCAATTCTCACTCTGCCCCTAAATGTTCTCTTTGTTTCTGATTATCCTTGGGCTTTAAATTGTAATTGAAACCTTTTTCTAATAATTTAATTTCATTTTGAGAGATTTCGATATTTGTAAAATTGACAATCTTTTGTAGAACTTATGATCACCTTAGTTGTTTTTATTGTTTTTTTATTTGTGTTTAGTTCTGCGTAAATTATAAAAAATGTAAAAAAATCTTGTTCTATTGTTGCTGTTGTTGGCAGTGATACTTCGAATAGCTCAGTTTTCTAAGTTGGATATCTCAATCGCTCATGTGGCCGGCAACTTTCATAAAATGATATTATAAATCTGTTAAATAATAATAGGTCTTATACAACTTAACAAACAAGTTTTATCTAGAAAAGAGCCACAAATCTATTTTTTATGAAATAATATTAAGCGACATATAAATAATATTGATTCAAACGTATATCAGTATAAAAATATTAAAGTTTTAAAAGGATATTATGTTTCAAACCAACTAGTCAAGGCTTACTTGACTAAATATTTGTGCGAGTTACAGATAGATCTTTAAACCTAATATGTAGACGGAAAACAAAAACACAGACTTTGTAAAAAAGAGTTTTGTTATGAACAACTAAACCAATATTTATCAACAGAAACATGGAATAATATTTTTTCTGTAGATATAAATCCGGAAAGCGGTTATTTCTGCTTTGTTTCTAATGTCTAAAATTAGATTAACTTATCAACAAAAATCGATGAAATAACAAGTAAATTTTTAAAGCCCTGGATGATTACAGGTATATTAAACTCATAAACTCAATTCGTCACGGAGACAAAAGGAAGAAAAATGTATTAACTAGTAATGATCACAATTTAATAATATATAAACGCTACAGAAATATATAACAAAAATTATTAAATACGAAAAGAATAGTCATTACAAAAGTAAAATTCTACAATCTGGCAACAGGGCAACAAATTCTATCGATAGAAAAAAAATCAAGCTCACTGAAAATTGTTATTGAAAACGAGTATCAAATACGTTTATTAACTTTTTTGTTAACATTGGCCGTAATAAGTAATAATGGAAGTATTCGTAATAAAGAATATAATATAAAAACTTCACAAAATCAAAATTCATTTTATTTAGATCCTATCTCTGACTGGGATATTATTTTAAATATAACTAATTATCGACTTTTATCTGTAATTTTGTAAAACTTTTTGAAAAGTGTATAAAACATAAACTAACTTTTTTTGGATAAAGAAAAAATATTTTTGACAAAAAGTACGGGTTCCAAAATAAAAAAGTACTGCAGATACCGTGTTTTATCTTACAAATCAAATTTTGCATTACTTAAATTCCAACAAAGATGCTTAACAATATTTCTGGACATTGCCAAAGTGTTTGATACCATGTGCCACGAAACTGTTATTGAAGGTCTTCAAAATGCTGAAATAAGAGCTGCAACCCTCAGTTTATTTAAAAATTATCGCTTAAACAGAGGATAAAATGAAAAGTTTGGGTAAGCTCTTAGTGAAGGTTTGGCAGTAATTACTGGTGTTCTTCAGGGTACTGCACTTGGCCCGATTATGTTTCTTATTTACATAAATGGCCTAAAAAGACTTTAATATAAGCGGTAATACTATGCCGATGGTACGGCTATACTTTTTTTCAGCAAATACGTGCACAATTAAGCAATACCTAAACGCTAGTTTATTATCTTTAAATCTTATTAAAATTAATTTATGTAACATTAATAGCATTTAAATAAATTTATCAGGTTGCATAAATCAAATTCTGTGTACTAAATTTAGAGTAGAATACATAAAATAACTAGTAGAAAACTGTTACTTTTACTGTATTATGGCCTGGGGCTTTAATACAACAAACATTTTAGAAATTTGTCAGAAAAAGCCCTTTAGGCTCACATATATTTAATATATTTAATCTACCAACTATAACAGATCTGATATAAATAAAGCACGATATATACCCAAATTTTATAAATTGCATAGTCGAGAAGTTTAACTTATTTTGCACGTAAATTATTTAATAGTCTCCCTCCCAACATTTAAAAAAAAATACTTTTTTTAAATTTTCTTTTCACTGGTATAGTATAATTCTGGTTTTCACACCAAACTCTCCGATCTATGTAAACACCACTCCCACTTCCAAAGGGTGGGGATGACGCATCGCCAAGTATCAGTTGTGATGGCAACACTCTTCCAAAAGTGAGTACTCCTTTCGAGCATGTCTTACATTTCTTCCGCATTTTCGTTCGTAGTCTCCAACATTTTCCGTGTCGTATTAAATTGATGACTATGACTAGGCTATGATGTGTCATCACAATTCAACCGTTACGACATGCAATAAAGATACCATCTTCCGCCGGTCTACAACTTGTAGTAGTCTCGGCGAGTATACCTCTATTACACTCGCACTGACGTATAAAGTGTAAATCTCGCTTAAGGTTCCAATAGTTTCACGGTAGTCGGCAATGAAATTGCATAAATCGAGACTTATGGACCTTTCTTGCTCCTCTCCTTCCAATCGTCATCCATGAAGAACGCACCATCCCCCGTTGAAAGCACGGGCGTGCGGTGAAATTTTAAGAAAGGAAAGCAATTTTTAGAAAATTACCTATTTGTAATGTAATTCGATTCTTCGATAATTTTTTGCAAATTCGTCAATGACGTCATCATAAAAAAGTCGATGCTCCGACATATTTGGAGAAGTTTATTTTCAATGGACAACAGCGATGTATGCGAAAGTCCCTCCTGCCCCGTTGAATTTCTCACGAAATTTTTTATACGTTTAAGTGTTGAAAAATTGCGTTCTACTGATGAACTTGTGGCAGGTATTGTCAATACTAATTCACATAATTTCGACACTTCGGTGTAGGCATCTTCCAGCTCCTTGTTTTTTAAAAATTGCATTAGTTCCTTCTTCCTTCTATTTTTTGCGCTAGTGTCATCAGTTTCGTAAATCACTTTTAGTTCAGATCGCAGCAACACTCGGTCGAAGAACTGGCCATAATGAAGAAGAAGAGATTTAAACACATCTTCTGGAAAAGTGTTTCCTTTAAATGCATCAAAATTGCAGAGCTCGAGGAATTTCAAATCATTTAGACCGTTAAATCTATAGTTTATTTGTTGCTGAATTTGATCGATTATTTCATAAAAGAGGCGTCTGTATGATGTTTGAACATCTCCCACCTTGTCTGTTCGAAGACGCTTGGATTGTGGCACTACATTTAACGTCATCGTTTTCTTCCAAAATAGGTCAAAATCATCTCTTGTTTAGCTTAACATGGACTTAAAATCATCCACTTTTTTTAAGCAAAAAACATTATCATTTGTTTTAGTTTGTAATATATTAAAAACAGTGTCTTAAAAAGAAAATATGTTCATCAAATAATTAAAATTAAAATCTCGTTTCAAACAGTCCAAAACCCCCTCTAACTATTTATTGCTTCTGAGTCCCACGTTTCATTATTTTCTATTATATTCTCAAATAGTTCAATCAGTGATTCACGATTTTCAGCTGGTGTTAACACAAGTCTTCCATTATAGTTCCACCTAGTAGTTTGGGCAATCGTTTGTGGACAGTGAAGTCCAAAGCTTGTGTACGTTTTGTTGTCTTGGAAAAAAAGCAGCGCTGCCACTTAAAGTAACAAAAAATACTTTACACTCTTTAATGTGATTGATTGACTAGGATAAAACTAAATTTAATTTAAGAGCAAAACAATGGACAAACACAGCAATTGGGAAAGTTTCTCGAACTTTAGCTTGCAGACCCCCTAATTGTCCTGCCATCACTAAAGCTCCATCATAGCTTTGAACAACTAATTTTTTCTCTCCATTAATTTCTTTAGTAACGTTATAAACTACAGTATATAATGTATATGCTGTACGATTTTCGGACGCATTCTTAAAACCTAAAAATCGCTCTTGTATACTTCCGTCTGTTTTAACGTAGCGTATTACTATAGATAATTGGCTAAAATTAGTGATATCAGTTGTTTCGTCCAGAACAATTACAATGAACCGCGCCTCGCCAATCTCTTGCCTAATTCTTTTTAGGATAATAGTTGCAACAGCGGAAATTAAATCATTCTGGATTCGATTCGACTTTCCGCGAAAAACGCTAGACTGCTCTAAATGTTTTTTAAGCAATCATCATATTTAGCCATTAAACTAAGTAAATCTTGAAAATTTCCTCTATTTGAAGAAACCCTTGTTTCGTCATGACCTCTACATCCCAATTCGTGATGTCCGAGAAAACATACAACATCGATAAGTCTTCTTAATATTTGCCTATTTTTATCGACTAGTTCATTGTGTTGGCGGTGACTAATTTCCAACTGTTTATTAAGGGCATGTTCAATTCTGGTTTTGCTGAAGACTTTTTCTTTTATGACGGCCTGCAAATGCGCTTTGGACATAATGTGTCTTTTTACAGCTTTATGGAAATTGTTTAAATCGGAAAAACCAGTTTTATTCCAGAGACCTTTTTCATTTTCAAAAAGTAAACATGGCCAGCAAAACAATTTACTTATATTTTCACACCCTGTTAGCCATTTAAATTGTTCGTATTATTTTTCCGGATAAAAATGTCTAAAACAGTTTTTCATTTTTGTGGTTAAATTTTTCATAGGCGGTTTTGACCTTCCTTTGGAAATTATTTGAAGCTTATCATCTGCCATAACAATGATGTCGATCGTGGGTGGGCGGACCCTACAACGTAACATCATCCAAAATAGTTTATTATTATTATTATCAACTAAATTTTGAAATATTTGATAAATATTTTTTATAAATTGGTTATCTCAAATTGATACATTTCAGGTATTCTCTAATTTTAATGATATAATAATTGATCAGCATTTAATTTAGACGTTATAGTTTTTGAAAAACAGTTTACTCTTATCAAGTGTATGCGGAAACATAATAGATTTTTATTCTCAACCAATTCAATATTGAACAATTCATTGTTTTCTATATTTTTGGAAACATCATTCTCATGGGTATGTATAATGTATACCTCAGTCTTCACATTTGCCTCATATAAGCTATATTGAGATTTTTAGTTCTTAAAGGCGGAACCTACAGATAATCTCTCTGTCTGTATGTCAAACACAATATTTTCAGTTAGCGAGTTCACTTCGACCAGTACTGTATAATAAAACCACAGAGACGCAAATAGGGGCAGTGAAGTAACCTAATATCTAAAATTCTTATATGTAATACATTCTATTCACGTGACGTAGTTCTAATAATTATATTATTACCCGGATTATGATTTTTCTGCCTTCAAGTCTTAAAAACGATTATTTGGTGATGGTATTCTAATGCCATTGAAATATTTTACAAAATCAGTCATATTATTGAAATATTTTAATTTTTATTATATAAATTATGTATTTAAATTTTTTATTTAAAAAAATTTAATAGAGAATAAGTCGATTTACGATTGTTGATCTAATTAAGAGAAAATGATAAAATGTGACGTTATGTGTCAGAATTCCAAACAACTTAAGTAACAGGTTTAAGATAAAATTACTCTACAGATTAATTAATTGATTACATAACTAGGGACATACATTGCGTCTCTGCATAAACAGTTGAAGGTCTAATGAATCCACTTAAAAATAAGTGTCACATTAAATTAAAATACTTAACCAGATTAAGAAAAGCACGGATACAGAAGCGACTTAAATATATTAATTACAAAATCGAAAACTTCAAAGGCTATCGCTAATAAACACCAAAATTTTTATTTCTAGAAATTTATAGAAGTATCAGTTTGTTTTTAAACTGTGAAATATATTTTTAGAAATATTTATAAACGACAGCAAAAGTTATGGTACGAGCGAGGATCGAACCCGCACCTCTGGATCACTAGTTCATCGCTCTAACCAATTGCGCTATCGTACCACTGATAAGCAATTCGTTAGAACTTGTGCATATTCACACCCACCAGTATGATAACCATTGCGGGGTTCCTGACTGGACGTCAAATCTGACTTCGCTGTTAGGTACCGTCCATATTAGTAAATTTATAATTTCAAGTCATGCCCGTATAAGCCAAATTTTGAAAAGAAGTATTTTTATCAGTTTGTTTTTAAACTGTGAAATATATTTTTAGAAATATTTATAATCAACAGCAAAAGTTATGGTACGAGAGTGGATCGAAACCGCTCCTCTAGATCATTAGTCCATCGCTCTAACCAATTGCGCTATTGTACCACTGATAAGCAATACGTTAGAACTTGTACATATTCAAACCCACCAGTATCATAACCATTGTTGATCCTGCCAAACATTCTAACCTAAAATAATTAATTCTCCAAAATGCCCTCCTGCCTGAAGTTGACATTTTTGAAATACGGGAGCATGACAGAAGAGATCTAGAAGAAGTAACAGAATCCATTCTGTCGGAAGAAAAAAAAAACCCGGTTGAAGAAACGTGTATTTCACATCACTATTTGGACGATGAAATTTCAGCAGTACAAGAAGAATTTCAGGAAAATCTTTATAAGTATGACGGCATGAATCCAACACTAAAATTTAAGCAACAAACAAATGCACTTATTAACACGATGTAGACTATCCAGGAAAAAACAGAATATGGCCATGGAAGACATATATGCTCATATATATTGTGCTGCACTGTCGGTTACTTTAATTAATCGGCGTTGCTTGATTGTAATGAAAAGGCAAACTAATATGAGAAAACAGCTTTGGGAAATTTGGAAAGACAACAAAATATTAGGCTTGACAAAAACCATCAATGCCGCTATACCTATTCGTTTGGGATCATTAAATGGTCAGATAGAAACCTAGACGCATTGGACCGAACCGAGAAATTGATGCTGACCCATTCGCGAAAACATCATCCCAAAGCACGCCTTACAGGAATAACATTACCAAGGTCTCAAGGAGATAGGGGTATTTTAGATATTTTACTGAGTTGTGAAAAAGCCAAAAATGGATTTTTTTTATAGAAATGAGCATAGACCAGTTTATTCTTTGTCGCGGATAACAATTACACCTCGCTCAGCGTCAAGGCTAGAAGCAACAACTCACAGACCCTAATCACCACGGAGCAACAGAAAAATCGGAATTGGTCACAAAGAATACTCCACGGAAGGTTCTGGAATTGATCTGCAGGAAGAGAATATTGACAAGAAAGCGTCATTATCTTGGCTAATTGAGAGAAAACTAAACCCAGAGACAGAAGAATTTGTAGTTGCTATTCAAGACCTAATGATTAGAACTATGGCCGGCTAAAATACATTCTTGAACCTCTAGTCATTACTGATATTTGCCGTAAATATCGCACGCAAAGAGAGACGATAGAACATATAACGTCTTGCCTGTCCAACTTTGGCTTAGAGCTGTATTAAAAGACACGACCAAGTAGGGGAGGCCATATATAAACACCTTAGTACGAGATGTGGAGTTAGCCAAATCCTGTTGAAGAAAACAGGTTGTATTGGGATAGAACAATCTTTATCAGTATAGACATAGACATAGACATAGATGGAGAGCCCGACTAGGGCAGCACTTAGGCTCACTGGGGCCCATTGTGCTATCCCCCCAAGTAGGCATGTCAGGCCAAGAGTCCACTCCTTTTTAGAAAGGAAAGGACCCTTTCAGGTCCCGCACGTCCCACAAGCTCGGGTTCCACATAGATGTCACCCAAGCAAAGCAGTCTGGCGTTGACTAAAGCGTCACATCGACAGACTAGATGCTCGGTAGTTTCATCTATCTCAGCACAAAACCTGCAGTATGGATCGTTGTCGAGTCCAATCTTATGCAGGTAATATTTCACTAGCCAGTGTCCAGTTAGGACCCCGGTAATAGTTCTAAGTTGACTTCTGTTTAGGTTTAGAAGTCTATTAGACTCAGAACGGCTATAAGGGCCTGAAGAAGACCTTATACTGTCTGAGTTCTGCTAGCTCGTGCCATTCAGCACGGAATTCCTCGACAGTGCGATTTTAATCCTAGCCTTGACAGCTGAAGGAGCAATTCCAAGAGCAGGTTCCGGCCCAGTGAAAGCAGTGTTGCTACCTTTCCGAGCCAGCTGATCCGCCCCTTCATTACCCCCAATGCCCTGATGGCCAGGCACCCAAATAAGGCTAACCCTATTGGACTCACACAGCCTCTCTAGGGCTCTCCTGCATTCAAGCCTTAGCAGCGAATTGACTCTGTTCGAGGACAGAGCTTTAATCGCGGCTTGACTATCACAACATATATAGATATGCTTGTCGTGGTATCCTCTGGAAAGGTTTTCCTGTACGCAGTCCAAGATTGCTGTAATCTCAGCCTGATATACAGTCGCATACCGTCCAAGAGCAAGACTAATTCTTGCCCTGGGACTCTCCCCATAAATTCCCGCCCCAGATCCCTCCTTCATTAGAGAGCCATCTGTAAACCAGACAAGGCCCTCCGGTTTGAGGAAGGATGGAGAGGAATCCCTCCATTGTTCTCTCTCGGGAACAATTACACAAAACCTTTTAGAGGCAATTGAGACCGGAATAATGGCATCTCTCCTTGCTAGGAGAAGGTCTGATCTGATCAGTTCAGTCCAAACTCGCGTATGCCCAAAATTCCAGTCTCTGTGTATCCAACGACCCCAGTCGTTTAAACGAACAGAAGCTTTCCGAGCCTCCTCCTCTACAAGCAAGTGCAGAGGACTTAGTCCCAGAATAGCCTCCATAGATCGGGTCGGTGTGGTTCTTATAGCTCCAGTTATGCACAGACCCGCCAGTCTCTGGAGCTTGTCAAGCATCCTTCTGTATGTGGTCTTGCGAGTGGCGGGCCACCACACAAGAGCGCCGTAAGTGATCATTGGCCTTATCACTGACGTGTAAAGCCAATGCACAATACGAGGTTTTAAACCCCAAGTTGATCCGAAGGACTGTCTGCACGCCCATAGACACGCTGTGGTCCTTTTTGTGATCCTTTCAATATGATCCCTCCAGGTCAGTCGGGAGTCTATTGAGACGCCCAGATATTTTAACGACCCGGAAGGTCTCAACTCTTTCCCAAAGAGGGTGAGCCTCTCAAGGTCCACTTTTCTCTTAAGGGTAAATGGTACCATTTCGGTCTTATCTGGATTAACAGACAGACCGTGTTTTTGGCACCACTTTTCCATCATGGCCAAAGCCCTCTGCATGAGCCTTATAATGGTGTTTGGGAACTTGCATATTACTATAATGGCAACATCATCAGCGTAGCTTTGAGCATAAACTCCGCTCTCGTTGAGAGTATGAAGCAGCCCATCCACAACCAGACACCACAAGAGCGGAGAAAGCACTCCGCCCTGCGGACATCCTTTGACCACGGACGAGCATACTGTCACGCTCCCAAGAGAAGATGTTATGATTCTTCTTTCAAGCATGACGCGAACCCACCTAATTACAGCCCTATCCACGCCAAAACTCTCAGCAGCCTCACTAATGGAGTCAAAGGTGGTGTTGTTAAACGCCCCCTCGATATCCAAGTACACACCCAGAGCCATCTCCTTGGAGTAGACTCCCACCTCCAGTCTACTGACTAGACTATGAAGCGCCGTCTCCGTCGACATGGCCGTCCTGTAAGCGTGCTGGAATGGGTGCATGGGATTTCTACCCAGTGCGCCGTTTCTTATATAAGCATCCACGATCTTCTCCATGGTTTTCAAAAGAAAAAAGGATAGACTGATGGGCCTAAAGTCCTTAGCAGTTTCGTAGCAATTACGACCCGGTTTAGGAATAAACGCTACCCGAACCATGCGCCAGCGTTCGGGAATATATCCCAAAGCCAGGCAGGCCCGAAAAAGGCGCAAAAGATGTGGGATTAGTAGTTCCTGACCCTTCTGAAGAAGCACCGGGAATATTCCATCTGGTCCCGCACTCTTAAATGGGCAAAACGAAGATATTGCCCACTTAATAATGTCTACTGTAACGACCTTAGCGGCCGTTTTCCAGTCAACCAAGCCTGTCCCTACTTGGAGAGCCTGCCCAGTAACATCATCATTAGATTCCGGACGAGAGCCTGGAAAATGAGTTTCCAGGAGCATTCCTAGAGCCCCCTCTGCAGTGGTGGTATATCCACCGGTCGGAAGCCTTAGAGCCCAAACGCTCTGTACTCGACCTTTTAAGAGAATCCTTTGAAGTCTAGCGGCTTCCGGAAGACCTTCTAAGCTTTCGCAGTAGGTCCTCCAAGACCCTCTCTTTGAACTGCGTATCAGTTCTTTGTACCTGCGTTGAGAATTCCTATGTTCTTCCCAGTCAGCAGGTAATTTCGATCGCATGGCCCTGTTAAAGAGCCTGCGTGTATCTTTACGAGCCTTTTCAAGATCCAAGTTCCACCAAGGTGTTTTCTTGGTACCTCGATAGGTCCGCAATGCACAATTCTCCTCATAGGAGTCTATTATGGCTTCCTGTATAGAGTTTGCCACATTTTCCACTTGCCTTACTCTACAGCATGGCATTAGTGGCATATCTAACCGCACATTAAGCGACTCCACATAGTGAGCCCAGTTGGTTGTCCTCGGGTTTCGAAAACTACTGAGCTCCATGTCATGCTCAAGGTTTAGCTTAAAGAGGATGTGTCTATGATCCGATAAAGATGGTTCATCAGACACCCTCCATTCCCTAACAACCGGAACCAGCAGAAATGATGTCAGAGTTAGGTCAATAACCTCCTGCCTTCGTGACGTGACAAAAGTTGGAGTGTTTCCCCGATTTAGAATTTCTAAATCAGTTGTACTGAGGTGCTCTAAAAGACTTGCGTCCCTCGAGTTGGTGTCAGTGCTGCCCCACACAACATTGTGTGCGTTGGCGTCGCATCCAACATCAAGAGGAAGCCCGTTGTCCCTACAATATCCTATTAAGTCAATGAGTTCCCTGGTAGGTGGGTCCTCTCTTGAGTCATAGGGAAGATAGACTGAGCATACTACAATGGGTTTGCGATGCCCTGCCTTATCCTTAAGAATCAGTTTCAGAGCCACTAGGTCCCTGGAACAAAATTCCGGTAGTGACAAGGACTTAATACATCTGTCAACGTAGATGCATGTCCTTGGGTTCAGGTGGATGTCCCTTTTATAATGTAGAGAACTTTCTATCTGTCCCAGACCTCGCATATGCCCCTTGTAAACCCAAGGTTCCTGTAGGAGGTAGATGTGTTTGCCCCACAGCTATGTGACGGCCTATTAATGAGGTCGCCCCTCTGCTGTGCTGCAAGTTACTTTGTAGGAAGAGCACCCCTTTGCCCATTGGAACGAGCTAAGGGTGATCCTCCGTCATCCGGGAAGTTGTGTCCTCCGACCCAGATGCCGCGCCATGCACGTCTATCTGAGACAGAAGCTCAGCAACTTCCTGCTCAGCGTCAGACTCGGGGTCTAACCGCTGAGCTGGGTTTGACGGGGAGATAGGTCTCTCCGCTGCTCCGGCTTTGGTGTCGGTGGAAGTTTCAGTCGAAGTTGGAGCCTTTACCGTCGTCTCAAAAGTGACGTGGGAGCAAGCATACGCCTTAAACTTTTGACGTGACAAGGCCTCAAAGGAAGCCTCATCAATGCCAAACACAAGAATGAGTTTCTGTTTCTCCTCCTTGCGATAGTACGTCCTCCAGAGATTAGTTCTTAGTCCTAAGTTCTATCTCTGAAGACGTTTTAAAATCACGTCCGTACTGTCCGGTGGTCCATGAACAACGGCCACAACTTTTATTGTCCTGGGAACGTTTTTTGAATTCTCAGAGATGCATTATCCCATGGCTTAATGATTGGAATGGTCCCCTCCAACCAGTTCAGGGACCACTGATCTTCACAGTTCACCACAATGGCTCCCTGTTCCATCAGCCGGAAACCGCTGAATCTGGGGAAGGGCCCCTCCACCATGCCGTCTACGACGGTATTAAGAGATGCCAAGACAGCTCCATATTGAGTCTCCGAGATGACCACATCCGGATATGCCTCCGGTATAATGGTCACCCTGAGACCTGCCGCTGCTGCCTGCCCGTATGTGAGAGTGCCCGTTTTTTTGGGTCTCTTCTCAGGCTGCTTGCTTTTCTCAGTCCCTGGGGTGCTCCCTTCTGACCTGGGACGTTTAGTCCCCCCCTGAGCCTGAGTGCTAGGCCCTGGCTTGACTGCGCCCTGGCCCGACTGCGCCCTGGCCCGAGGTGATACCTTCGAGCCTGAGCCGTCTAGCCCTGGCCTTCTAAGCACCAGACCTGTTCTTTTTCTTAGAACCGCCCGGTGTGTTGCCGGTCCCCTTCATGGAGCCTTGTTGAGTCGTCTCCTTTTGCAAGGAGCCAGCTCTACTAGTCCCCTCTTGGGAGCCCAGTTTCATAGACCCTTCTTTCGAAGGGCCCTTAAAAGGTTTGCTGCTATCTTTAACTCTATCAGTTCCCACGAGTAACTCGGAAAGGTGGTCCACCCCAGCAGAGCCGGCTTACCGATTTAAGGCTGTGTACACTGGGAGGTCGCCTGGTATCCCAGAGGCTCCGTTCACGACACCCGATTTGGGCCCGGGTGTCATGCAGCCCTTAGCACGGAAGCGCACACCGTGGCTTGAGCCCTGTGTCCCTCTTAGCTTCAGAGCTCCAGTCTAGGCTACCCATCGATAAGACCTCATGGTCGTAGCCATGGAGTCGTACCAATGAAAGGCCCCTGGAGTCTCTTACTGAGCCTCACCACTGCGTTCACAGTGTCGACACGCTGGGAGGTTTATCAGTATAATAGACCTAATAAAATTTTAGTTGAAAAAACCCAAAAAATGCTATCCGTAAGTATGATGAAATGCTAGAAAAGTACGAAGTTTTTCAAAAAGAAGTGACAGAACTATGTGGAATGCAATCAGTAAAAATTGTGCCACTGATAATATCAAGCGTTAAAATTATTTCCAAATATCTAGAAATAACGCTGAGGAGAATAGATAATATTCATAACTTCTGGTAAAAATAGTTTAACTCCACACATGCAACTCTCACTCTCCAAATTAATGAAATTATTTAAAAACCTAGCACACTCCCGAGTTTTCTCACCCAAGGAATAACATACCTTAAACCCAAAACCTCGGACGCTAAGAACCCGTCCAATTACCGACCTATTATGTGCCTTCCAACCCTATATAAGATCATCACAGCCACAATTACCAGGAGAATAGAACAACATCTAGCACACAAAAACATTCTAACTGAAGAGAAAAAAGAGTGCAGGAAAAACAGCCGAGGATGCATAGAATAGCTAATTATAAACAGCGTCATCATAGAACAAACCAGGAAAAATCATAGAAAATTACACAATGGTTACATAAATTATAAAAAAGCCTTTGATTCGATACCCCACAGTTGTCTAACCAGAGTGCTAGAATTATACAAAGTCAATCAAAACCTCAGGCAATTTCTTACGCAAAACATGAGTACGTGAAAAACTAAAATCAACCTAAGAACACATCGAAACAGAAGAGATCTACATCAGACGAGGTATATTCCAGGAAAATTCACTCGGCGCTTTGTGATTCTGCCTCTGACTCAATCCACTCTCAAACACACTGAATAACACAAACGTCGGATTCTACATTAAACACCAAAAAAATAATCTATACAAAATAAACCATCTCTTGTACATGGATAACATAAAATTATAAACAAGCACAAAGGCACAGCTAAAGGAACTCCTTAAAATCACAGAAACGTTTACCCTAGACATCAACATGGAATTTGGTATAAGTAAATGCAAGCTACTTCATTTCAACAAGGGGCAGTGGAAAGACCACCCTACGATGGACACAATTAACAGTGAAACCATACATGACCTGCTCAAAGACGAAACATACAGATACCTAGGCTTCCATCAAAGCAACAAAAAAACCACACTCATAATAATTCAGAGCTCAAGTCGAAATTTAAAACCAGACTCACAAAACTACTAAAAACAAAACTGAACTCCAGAAATCTAACGAAAGCTATTAACACCTTCGCCATACCTGTTCTTACGGATTCGTTTGGTATCATTAAATGTTCACACACAGACATAATAAACACATTCTCGTACGCTCTGAATTCACTAAACAGAAGAAGTTACATCCCAACGCATGCAAGGAAAGACTCACAATTGAGAGAAAAGAAAGAGAGAGGGGAATTACAATTACAATACAATCGCTAAATTAAAAATAAATTTAGAAAATTCTTCCGCAACAAACAAACTAACCTCCACAAGGCAATAGTGAAGGCCGACAAGAATTACATTACATATACATAAAGCAAGTCCGCATACATAAAAATCTTTTATATACGTGGTAACAAGAAGGGCAGCTGTTCCCCGAAGCAGAAGGCTTCCTGCTTGCCATCCAGGACAAAGTCATTTCAACCAGAAACTGGCAAAAGCACATAATCAAGGACACAACCATTGAAGACGATAGGTGCAGCAGATGTTACCAGCAGAGAACCACAACATACAAACTAACGGAGAACCTTACTACCATTATACACCAACATCCACTGTTGAAAACGAAGACTACAAGCTGTACTGGGACATTGGCATCCACACAGATAAAACAATCCCCGTAAACAGACCCTATATCACCTTTCAATCCAAGAAGGAAAAGATCACTTATTTAATTGACATGGCTGTCCCCAACGACTAGAACATCCAAGCTAAATACAGTGAGAAGATCGCCAAATACACCGACTTCGAAATGGAAATAAAAAGGTTGTGGAAACAGGAAAGAATCATTATTGTTCCTCTCATCATATCAGTAACAGGCCTCACCCCAACAACGTTTACACCGGATTTGGCTCAATTAGGACTTAATACAGACATTCATAGAAACATCCAGAAATCGGTCATTTTGAAAACATGTAACATCGTTAGATCATTTCTTAATACCTAATAGTTGTTTTTTTTGTATTGACCTGGTATAATCCCGTCAGTATAAAATACAACCACAGGAATACTGTAAGACAACAAGGTGAATAATAGTAATAATAATATTAATAATAATAATAATAATATTTATCTTATACTTTCAGGGGTAACAATACAAATGATCAAAACATTTACGGACAAATCTGTAGCATAAAAAGAAGGCCCACAAAGGAGAGTCCTTGTTCGTGGGATAATTCAGATACTTAATTCAAGTGGACATGATACACAAAAACAAACACTTTTTTCTTATAGCGACTTAAAAAAATATTCTAAGAAAAATAAAATTTAAAAGTTTAAGACAATAATATAAAAAAAACCAATTACGAATTACTTTTAATATTTTTTTGTAAATGAGCTAAAATTTTTATTTTAAAATGTATTAATAATTTGTTAAGTCAATTAGCATTCTAGAGACGCAACAAGGGCTTTCTTTACATACGATTCTTTATTATTTATAAAATTCATTTAATTATTTAAATGTAATAATTGTAAGTAATCATATGCCTAAATCTATAAGAAGCTATTAGGTCACCTTAAACTTTGATACCCCGCATGTAGAACACAAACGGTGCGTTTGACGAAGGGTATGACTGAGTATTAATTTTTGATCAAAATATTATGAACTTTAATACCAAAAAAATGAGCCATGCAGATCCGTTTTCCAGAAGAATCGTGCGGGATCGTTATAAAAAATTCTGCTGAGGTACCTGCACAAAGTTGACGAAATAGTACTTAATTTTAGAAGCTTAAAATAAAGGAAAATAAATCCTACAAAGAAATATTTTTATTTAAATTGGTTATTTAAAACACTAATTTTACAAAGTATCCTATGAATTTCTCTGGATGCTCCGCACACAAGTCTTATTTGCTCTGGGGTCTCGGTCATCAACGAGGTAAACCTGGCCTATGGCGAAACAACTAAGAATCATTAAATTAGTGAAATTGATTTTCCAGCTCAACAACGTTAGGCTTTATCTCCATTGTTATTTTACAGAACAGAGATAAAACAAAATCGTATCTATGGGAATTCGAAGCGATTTCGAGTTTGCATCAATTATATTTGCCTGTACAAACTACGACACGTAATTCTGTAGGCAAGAGATTATATACACGAAGACCAAGAAAGCGATGGCAATCCCTGAACAAACGTTTTGAAAATCATAGCAAAACAAAATGGCGGCTTAACATTAACTGTGATATAGAGATAAACTGGTCAAGTTGTAGTACGAATTCAAGATGGCGGAACAAAATGCCGGCAAAATACATTTTTTTAAATCAACGTAAAAAAATCTTATTTAATTGACTTTAAACTTTGCAGAATTAAATGTGATATGCGGATTAACTGGTACGAATTCAACAAGACGTAACGAAATGGTGGTGTGTGGCACTGCAAAAACTACTTATTGAATTTATTTTAAAGTGTGCTCAAAAATCAAGTGTGGTATAGCTGGAAACTGATACAATCTTGGTAGAAATCCAATATGATGAAACAAAATGGTGCCCAATAAAAATATTTAAAAAATGTATGTGTTTGCTAAACGACTACGTACTGAAATAAATTGGAACACACTTCACTATTCGCAATAAAAGAAAAAATTCATAACGAGGGAAGTTCCGAGAAAGAAATTTAACGATTTTTTTAGAAGAAGAACTGATGGTACATCTAATTTTATTTCATAATGTAATTAGGTTTACCAAATCAAGTTAAAAAAAACCGAGTTCAGTAATCTGAATAATTAGCAAATCCTTAATAAATTAAAGGTCCCTTCTGTTTAATAGTATTTTGATCAGCTCCTTCACTTACACATACTAAGTTTATAGTAATACTGGCTTTGGTAAAGGGATATACAGTTGCAATATGTTGCAATGATATTTTGTAGCAATAAAATTAGTAATAGACTACAAGTATTCAATAGTACACTAATAAATAATAAAATAGCTACAGCTAAGCATATTAATTATAAAGAGAGCTCCCAAAATTTATTTAAGGAAAAAAGTCACTTTTTAAGCCCAAATGAAAGGTCAGTATTAATATTTCGGCATTTTCATTTTTTAAGAACGGGATCTGTGTAGCATATTGTTTAAAAGGTCTTTATATAATGCAAGTCTAAAATTTGATGAATATAATAAAGTAAAAATGTATAAACTTACTAACTGGATAATTTTGTTCCTTTCGATATTTTATGCTGAAATATTTCTGTAAATAAGAGGGAACAATAAATATAAAGGTTTACAAAGTAAAAATTAGTATTTTATTTTCCTATTTAAACAAAACTGTAATTATTCACAACTACTTAGTTATAGAAATGACATAAAACATTCTCCCTTAATAGGCCACTCTCCACAATCGACAGAATAGATAGCCCGTCCCATCTTATTCGTAGCCAATTAGGAAACATGCCGGATATAGGATGAATTGGTCACGGATCGCTAGAGCTGAATTGTGGCGGATCTTGGCTGCATTCAGACTGCTCTCTTCGGTAATCCTACTGCACGCTAATTCACCTGATTGCCTATCCGGCTTTATCTTTGTGCAGTGCTTAGGATGACGAGCATACCTGCTGGCTTTAGTCGTTCTCGAATAGGCATGAACTTCAATTAACCTGCGACTACTTGACTGCTGTACTATTCGCCATAATACTTAATCAGGACCCTGCTTTATTAATGCTGAAAAGGACTGAATAGATTTCGCCAGGAAATATTTCAATTAGTAAGATTACGAATAAAATTGTAACATTTTAGTTATGTATTAAATAGAAAAATGTCGGGAGCCAGGAGTATTTGCTAGTTAGTTAACATTGTTGCTGCTGATGCAAAAAATCATTAAAAAACTATTGCTCTATAGCTCGTTTTTCTAATCACGACTAAAAAAGTTTCGGTTAGCATGGTCTTTTTGGTAAGTATTGTTAATATTTTTTTACAAATTAGTGTAGAAAAAGAACATTCGTTTTCAACTACTTATGACAAACTCCTAAAATAGCCACGAAATGTTAATTACTGACCCACTAATACCCAATATAACATACAAAAGTATCTTTTTTTGAGTCATTTGAGAATTTAATAAAATATAAACTGAATACAACGTCTATAACTTTAATTTCCATTATATTACATTATATCATGACAATTGCTTCGACACATGTCTTCTTCGGATGGAATTTATAGTTTAAGTTTCTTTAACAAAGAGATATTTACATTCAAGAATTAAGTTTACCACAGAAATAAAACAAAATAAAACTATTAAAATTTCTTCATCTAATTATAACACATAAAAACGCAAAACCTGATTTATCCGTCTATCATAAGCC
Organism: Kuschelorhynchus macadamiae; assembly: GCA_030620095.1. Taxonomy (NCBI): domain Eukaryota; kingdom Metazoa; phylum Arthropoda; class Insecta; order Coleoptera; family Curculionidae; genus Kuschelorhynchus; species Kuschelorhynchus macadamiae. Next base: position 313,771 of record JAUTXW010001507.1, read on the forward strand.
ATCGCACACAGATAATGTTATTCATAATAGTTAATGTCATCCTAATTTACAAAAAATATCAGCTTTTAACACTTTTATTCACAGGCTTCTAACCGTACCTTTATCACATAAAATTTCTAATAAAGAGCTAAATTTAATTAAGAGTTTTAAGACCAACAATACGTTAGGGAAATAACAAGCTCGCTCAAAAAAAAGAAGAAATCAGGAGTTTACATGCTGAAGTGTGGTTCGTGTCCTAAATGTATATCGGTCGAGATGGCAGACGTTTTGAAAAAAGAATAAAATAACATAAAACTAGTTACATACAAAATTTAAATAATTCACATTACCGAACTCATTTACTAGACGAATCCGACACATTTGATGACAATTTTATAATTCTTCATTCTGAAATAAAATCAAAGAAACAGAACTTTCTATAAAGTATGCAAATTAATAAAATTAAAACTTCTTGACTGACGACATCAGGTAGAATTTCATAATTCCCCATTGTTGAACTATTATTAGTTTTACTCTGCTTGCAAATTCCGATATTTTTATTGCTTTATATATATATATATATATATATATATATATATATATATATATATATATATATATATATATATATATATATATTAAACTGTAAATTCCATCCGAAGAAGACACTGTATGTCTAAACAATTGTCTTGGTTTAATGTAATATAGTGGAAATTAAAGTTATAGACGTTTTATTCAGTGTATATTGGATTTTTATCAAGTATCGGCTACCTCAATTGAATTTATAAAATATAAAATAAAAAAATAAAAATTTTTGTCCGAACTTCCCTTATGTAAGGCGCCATTTTGTTCCAACTTATCGGAATCGTACCAAGAGTTTACCAGCTTCTACATTTGCCGCACACTTATTTTTTGGGCCTGATTTAAAATTAATTGAATTTTTCTACACTAATCTTTTTAGACCGCCATTTTGTATTGTCATTTTGAATTTGTACCAGTTAATGCCTGTACGACATTTAGTGGTACTGCAAAATATTAAGTCAATTGAATAAGAAGATTTTTTAGATTAATTGTTTGGATATTTTATTTGGTCGCCAGTTTTTGGATATTTTATTTGGCCGCCATTTCGCAATTTTCTCAGTTGATCTTTCTCACAGTTAATGGATGCCCAAAATTTAAAATTAATCTAATAAATTTCAGACTATGTCCAAAATTTGAGGTAAATTGGTTAATTCGTTTTTTAGTAATTTTTACCAAAATAATATCAGTTTATCACCACATATCCGTTAATTTTTGACCAAAATTTGAAAACCATCGGGTAAATAGTTTTTAGCTACACCGTGAACTGACAGACAGACAAATGGAATTGGGAAAACATATTTTTGGCATCTAAGGACTCTAAAACGTCATTATATGTAAACCGTACAATTTTTTTACGTTTGCAAACATTTCATTTGGCTGCCATTTTGTTCTGCCATCTTGACGTCTTACCACGATTTTACTAGTTTATGTCAATACCACAATTAATGCTTGCACACAATTTGAAATTGATTTAATAAGTAGTTTTTCAGGTTGAATTTTTAAAAATATTTTATTAAGCCACCCTTTTTTTTCGCCATCTCGGATTCGTACCAAAATTTTACTAGATAATTATACCAAGCGCCATTTTGTTTGCGGCTCGCCAGGGGACGCAAGTAAAGATCCGCTTCACCTAGATTTTCCAATCAATTTATTTAAAAATAAAAATATTTTTTAAATATTAAACATTTTATAATCTACATTTCTATTATAAAAATGTCACTCTTAATTTTTCAACAAAATTCGAAGACAACCGGGTAACTAGTTTTTCAGCTATGGCGCGAACAGACAGACAGACTGACCGAATTGAGAAAACTGTTTTTCGGCATCTAGGGACCCTAAAACGTAAAGATCTGAAAAAATTTCGGAGGTTGAACGATACTTCCCTTTTACGAAAAAATAAAAATTACAATAGAATTTTTAAACAAATTTGATATTTAATAAATGATTTAAGTCATATAATGCTATTCATAGATTGGTTTTTCCTATATTTGAATATACATTATTATGACTAGGAAGATTTGTTTCGGATAAGTTTGGAAAGTTTCAAGTGCTCTTGAAATTTGATTTCGAGAATCCGTATTGATAGTTTTGTTTGTTTATAAATTGTCTTACAATAGCTGCTTAATAACAACATATGAGTACGTAAAGTTTCTTAGAAAAGTAGAAAAATAGCCTAAGAGGTACATTGAGGTACATTTTAAATTTCAAGACTGTAAATAAAGTACCAGTAAAACACAATACTACACTACTTGACGAAAATACGTCTAAAACAAAATGTTATACACCTTAAAAGCTAAATTTCTCCTTAATGAGTTTTAGTACGCAGGTACAATAAATAAGTTGAAAATTTCATGTTACCAGGTAATCAGTAAAACATGTTACATAATTCTGCCTAAATACTGAATAGATTCTTTTGACTTTATTTTCAGTTACTGCTAGGTATAAGGTATTATACAAAAACTGGAATTTCAAACAATCAATTAGTTTTTGTAGATATATATTTCTACTTATACCTAAATGAAATTGTTTAAATAACTTTAGAAAAATATGTCAAGGGGGGATAGATCTGGACTATTTGCTGGCCATCTTATTGGCCCATGCTCACCAATCCAAAAAGGATATTTTTTGTTTAAAAAGTTGGTTACTGTCATGCAGGACATTGTGTGGTGGGCCACCATCCTGTTACCAGATAAGTTGTCGTATGTGGCAATAGGAAGCTTCACTAATTGGTTCTCTATATCATTTTCTAAATACTCCAAATACCTTTGGCCAGTTTCCAATAAAAATAACGGGATCTATTATTTTATTGTTGTATTATTATGTAAAACACCACACCACACATTCACTCATCGCCGCCTTTGTATCTCAACTCTTTGAATAAGATGCGGATTTGCAGATGCCTAATAATGATTATACTTGCGGTTAAAAATTCCTGCTGTTGTAAGGGTTGACTCATTGGTAAAAATAATTTTGAACAAAAATAATTCGTCTTCCGCAATCCGTCTTGACATTTTCTTGGCAAAATAGTAGTCTACCTATAATATTACTTATATCCTGAACTGGAAGAAAAGGCCTATATTTTTTAAAACTTCATGAATGCCATAATTTATCGAAATACTTGGCGTCGTTCGGGATAGATGGTTCATGATCTAAGAAAAAAATTATAATTTATGATCATAATATAACACAACATTTGGTAGAATTACCTTCAAAATAAGGCATAATGTTAAGGTCTTCTTCCTTTGAACTACTCTAATTTTCCTCTCTACACTTTTTCTTGCCTGTAGTTGTCTAACCACGTATATTATCGTCTGCCCCGCTTGTGACCGCCTATCTGGAAACTCTATGCTATATGCATTTAAAGCTCTTGTTGCATTTTCTCCATTTAAATAACATAAACGAATCATATTCACCTTCTCTGCCTCAGAATAACCCATTACGGCACTTGTGAACTATTATATATATATATAATATATATATATATATATATATATATATATATATATATATATATACCACCTGTCAAAATCTCCAATAATATTTTCCCATTTATGATAAAAAAAAATCATAAAAATGCCTGCAACTTATACTTCCATGTCTGTTCAAATAAACTCTCTGGGTGGGTGGCAAAATATACGGGAAAACCATATACACTCTAAATACAGTTAAATACTGAAGTCGCGGGCAGTCGTTGTACTTTTTATGCTCTCAAATTATTATTGTCAATCATACTATATGCATATTTGACACATTTGAACGCATCTGCACGGCATCCTTTGACTGGTGTCACACTTACCCACAACCGATGATAAATAGATGAGCGCATATTTGTACAAGTAGACCGCTCAGCTCACACGATACATTCACAAATATGACAAATATTTGTGAATTACACCAGTTGTTTAAGTCCGCTTTAATTAAGTTACGATTACTTATCAAGTATAGGTACTAGTCGTTTAATTCTACTTTTTATTCGAGGTTTTATGTTATGTTATTTTTGTTTACGCTATTGTGCAATTTTTTTAACGCGGTAACATTGGTGCGGGAATGTAACATTAAGTAGGAAATTTTTAGATTGAAATTTATCAGTTTGGAAATTTTTATTGTGTGAAAAAATTAACACAGGCCTGCAAAATTATTCATTTTTAGGTTAGGTTAACGTACTCATATTTATACATTTCAAGACTACTAATAGGGTAACAATACCTTGGCTGAAGTGGCTAAATGATATTACAGGCAACTATACTTAATGACAGAGTGGGTACATAAGGATTTCAAGCAATCACTAGTAGTCTATTATATATAGACGTTTCTTATAAGAATTTACCTTAAATATCCATGTCGCACCAAATGTATGCTATAGCAGCTGCCAAGTTACCTTTGATAAGCATCGTAAAATAGCTTGAGCCTGCTATAGCTTTTATGGATTGCTCATACTGTTTTTATATAATGGAAATAAGTTTTTCTTATACTTTCTATTTAATAGGTATCGGATCCAATCCAAAAAAGAGTTTTTCATTAAAATATTGATAAGAAGGTGTGTGGTATACATAGAGTTAGTTATTATACATGTTAGAAAAAGCGTTTTTTCTTTATCACCAACCTTGTATATTTTTAAATTTACATAGAGAAAACAAATGTGGTTGTTCAACAAAGTTAAGTTGAGTAAGTCTGAAGTGGTCTGTGGACTTCAGTTTATACTTGTTGCCACGCATATACATTTTGAACTTAATGTTGAATTAATTGAACTAGATTCGGTAGCAGTAAAACCTGGTCGTAGAGCATTAACTAGCCCAGTGTTAAACAATAATTATTCGTTGATGTTCCCTAAACTCTCCCTCTCTCTGCCGTTGATATTTTTTATATAATTGTGGCATTTCAAAACTTTTTTTTGACTGTCAGGGGTGGATTTTTCATTATATAATTCATGATATTTTTTTAAATGTTTTGGACCGATATTTGATACATATTAAACACCCTACAAAAATATTTGACCTACCCGCTGTATGTTACGTAATACAGCAAAAAATTGGCCTTATACGTTGTAGATTTCCTATGTTTGATCAATATTTTTAATTTCCTTGAATGAAATCCTAGTCAAACATCAAATTATTGAAAAAATTTAAAACCATTTTAAAAGAACCTCACAGTTTTTAAAGAAAGTAACAGTATCTAAACGAAACAAAGGCAAAATCCCTCTAGGAATCCATTGAAAACCCGGGAGCAAATCCCAAAAAGAATTTGAAAAAAAAATCTCTCAAGCAAACGAATTGCGCCATCAAGCTGCGGTCGGTTTTAAAAAACTAATCTCATTCAATTACGCATCAGCGATAGTTGCGTATTACGTAACAGCTAACAAAAGAAGATCGAAATTTTACCTGGTAAGGAACGCGTGGATTATATGAGAAAAGAGGTAGCAAATGTGCATGTATTTTGACACCCGCAGTGTCAACGCTTTATTCGGCAATGACAGCATGCCTTAGTTGTATTGTTTAGATGTGCTATCTATACCTTAAGGAAGTTAACAATTGGCTGTAAGAATAACTGTTTGCTTAAATCTAGGCATAATGTACATTGTTGAACAAAAAAGATGATTTATAGTTTTAGGTAGAAATATGTATATTAAACTTTTACTTTTAGAATACACGACTCTGACTTCATACTCAACAAACCCATTAAAATTGCTTATAAAAGGAGGGCTTTATACTACTATTTTATTCGTTTAGTAAATTGTATGCCCAGTTTAAAATCTAAGATATACATTATTTTTGAGAAATGGCGGATTAGCATTTTATATATGGTAAAGCAAATGCTTGTACTTGTAAAGCACATATCAGGAATCTTCTCCAAACTGATATCCAAAGGTTTAGTTTTCAAGCCACGTCAATGTCTAATTAGAAATGGAAGGCTTAAACCCAGGAGTGAACCGCTGGGGACATTTTAGTTTACAAGTGGGGTAATTAAGGGTACTCAAGGTATTTTTTGGATAATACTAGGGTAGTTCTGTAAAGAAGGGGTAATTTTAGGTAACCAGGGGTAATCGAGGGTAATCCAGGGGTATTGATGCATAATTAAGGGGATATAGTAAGAAGTATTGTTAAATGTGCGAGTTATAAAAGCAATGTTATATGACAGTGCGCTGTCTGCTCAGGCTGAGAAATAAACCAAGACTGTAGCAATGCGCATCGTGTCGCCCCGTTTGTATTTGAGCATTTTTCTACAATTCTAATTTAAATTTTGTGATTATCGCAAGTCCGCAAGTAGAACTTATTTTATTATTTAAATTATGAATATACAATTATGAAAAAATCATTTTTTCGAACTTGTAGAGGTCTTGTTACAAAATATAATCTGTCAGATTTTCTAGATCTTTCTACAGGGTCTTTTTGCAGTTTTGCCAAAGAAAGTAGCATTTCTCAGGAACTCTGGGAAGAACATTATAACACACTGGTCGAATAAGCACATCTTTAAAGGTTTTATTTTAATAATGACATTATAGAAAACTCTGACGAGTGTTTTTTACCAAGCTTTTATTACGACTTTTATCAGCTTCACTAGGTATATACTTGTCTGCTAGTAATGTATAATTCAAACTGGTCATACTTTGAGACAATTTTACACAGAATATTCAAGATACCTCTATCTTCTATGGCAGAGAAGTTTTGTTATACAATAAAAAAAGGATCGGAATCTGGGGTATTGAATAGCGCAAGTTTTGAATTTTTCGTCCAAATTTAAAATGGCCGACGGCATTTGGTGCCTATTCAACTGAAATATAAGTATCTAAGTAAAGAGCGCAATTATGAATATTACTAAATGTGTTCAGATTATTTGTTGCGTTTAGATTGACAAACAAAAATCTTTTTTTGGCTTTTTCGCAACTGAATAAAAATATTTAACTTTAAATTAATTGAAGCAAATATTTAATAAAATTACATACCTCAACATGTAGACTAATCTGTCTACGGATACATAATACAAACAATATTATTTAAACAAGCATAAACAATTATGTCATTTACCTTAAGTTTTTATAGACACATAGTAGTTGTGCAAATACTTTCATCCTGTTTTACTTACTATTTGCTTCAATTAATTTAAAGTTAAATATTTTTATTCAGTTGCGAAAAAACCAAAAAAGATTTGTGTTTGTCTATGAATATTTCGCCAACTTGCGAACATGTTTTCATTGGTGTAAGAGTGCAATTTATAATTTTTTACTCAGCACTTTTAAATGCAAAATGGCAACGCTAGCACTACTGCAAAAATATCATCTGTTTGTATAAAGGTAAGCAACAAATGGTCAAAACTGCTGTCAATTAGGAACTACTATAAAAAGTTAATTCAATTTAAGCGATTTTTTCGACGAAAATTCAGTCTCGTAAAGTCGCTGTCGTTTTTCACCCCTGCTACAAAAATACTGTGTATTTGTCTTTATATATGCATAAGCTGGTGAATATATCAGCGAATTTTAAGGCACTGTAAGGAAACTAACTCAATTTTAACATTTTTTAAAAAGAAATCAGTCTCGTGTCGCCGCTGTAGTTTGTCATCCCTGCTGCTAAAAAACATCTAATTCTCTAATCGTAAGCACTTTTTGTCAAAACTGCAATTCGTTTGAACTACTTTAAGAAATTTGACTTAATTTTAGCATTTCTTTTTAAGCAAAGTTCGTGCTCGTGCCGCTCCCTGACCTTTATCACCACTGCTTTATATTTGACTATATACATACATACAATATATATATATATATATATATATATATATATATATATATATATATACGTACTTTTAATTTTTTTGGGTTAGGGTCCTTCTACACTTTTGAAATACACATGTTAGAAAATATTGACGTTTCGATCAACCACGTGATGTTCATCAGAATACATAAAATGGAGTTCTTCTATAAAGATATTTTCAAGAGTTAAAAGTTGGTACACTTAGAAAACAATAGTATGTCTTACCTCTTAAAACTAAAATCCGAAGATTATATTATAATATAACAACACATTTTTAGAATTATACAGTTTCGACATAAATGAGATTTTCACGAACATGTCTAAAACTAAAAATGTGTTTATAGAAGAACTCCATTTTATGTTTTCTGATGAAGATTACGTGATTGATCGAAACGTCAATATTTTGTAATATGTGACTTTCAGAAGAAATGTGTTAATTTTCGTGTAGAAGGACCCCAATCCAAGAAAATAAAAAAGTATATATAAGAAGGTCCAAGAAAAAAACAAGATATACCTATATAAATAGTGTTTTCATTCAGTTTTGGTGACTATTCGGACACAAGAAAGAAAGCTTCGAAAATGCCAAACGACAGTAGTGAACACTCTTTTTACAACACTCACTCCTGTTGTAAAAATACCCTATGTTTGCTTATATGATAGGCTTCTCAGTTTGACTAAGTTAAATCAACTACAAAACAGATAACTCAATTTAAATAATTTTTTTAAAATAAAATTTGGTTCTGTGTTGCTTCTGTCTATTTAATTATAGATGTCAAAACGGAAATCGTCAACAGAAGAGTTTTCCAATAAATACCGTACCATTATAACCATAAATAAACCACAAGCAAATTATGAATCTCAAATAACGTCGCAAAATATTATTTGGAAATAAAACAATAAATACAAAATAGTTTAACTAAACCTATGTATTACCTACCAAGAAATGAGAAAATTACATTATTTTCATTTTTTTTGCAGTGTAATTATGTATTATTAGTATTAACTCGTATTAGTCACCAGCCGATTCATCTGGTCGACAGTAGCTCCTTGTTGCCAGCTACTTTGTACACAGCATCAAGTGACTAACTTCACGTTTATTAACAACTTCCATATTTCCATAGCTTTATTTAAATACAAGTTACAAAGAAAATTCACAAAAAATAAATTAAACTATGGGTTAAGTTCCTCCACTTGCTAGCTTCCGTTTATCCTCTTGTCGGGCTTATTAAAATATTAACAATTTAAATTTAAACAGAAATTTAAAGAGCACACTATCAATTTCAGCCTTAGCAAAAATATGAAATACCTAGTTGTTTCTTTTGCAACCCTGTGACCATTTTTAACAAACGACAAAAAATACCCTGTGAATTAAAATTTGCGGTCTAATAACCACATTTTAAAACCTCGATACCTAAATAGGTGCTTAGGAATTCGTGTAGTGTATTATTTGTATGTGTAAAAGATATTTTTAAGCGCCTCTTTATAAACGTACCGCCCAGTTTTGTCGGTACGTTATGTCCTCTGTTCACAAATATGTTTCTTTATGGTGTTTCAATAGTGGTGCTAAATACATAGATTTTGGCCGCTTTGTTAGAGATGTTAAAGATGTTCATTTAACCATAATGGAGGGATCGATCTGCGAAAAGAAATATTTGTGTATTAAGATATTCTTTGGGGGTTTCCATTGTTTCAGTTTTCCTAAAGAACATGCCACCCACAGAAATGAATGCTCTCCCCGAACATCCCTTACGTTATGGTTTGCATTGTAAGAGTTCTAAGAATAAGTAAAACATAAAATAAGCTCATAATTTGTTTTTCTGATTTATAGGGATGCTAATCACATTTTTTACTGCCAAGAAAATAAAACTGCATGAGCCTGCTTGTGAAGAAAACTTCTTTTATAGTAACTGGTGCCTATACCCTATAATACATTTTATTATAAAATGTTCAACAAAAAAATATTTTAAACTATGTTGTACAAAGTATTGGTTACCCATTAACTTAGGAACCGTATTTGATGCAGCCCTTAAAAACTGCTTCTCATGGCACATAAAATTATGAAAAAAAAAAATTATTCGTCCCTATCCATATTAACACCCTCTAGTTGTCAGTTATGATAAATTGGATAAAAAGATAATGGTCCAGCACGCTGAAATAGCGCGCAAACTTCCTGTGTGGGGGCTGATTTCAGAGTTAGAATTAACTGTCATGGATACTATCTTTAAAAACTTAGGGCGTAAAAGGCTTTTGTCGCTCTTTTGTTTGCAGTAACTACTTATGATGTCAGTTATGATTTTATAATGCCAGCTGACAAGGGGTGACTTGGGTTTATTTAAATTCATGATTTATATTCAGTTAAAATAATTTTTAAATAGGCTGTGTAGAGTGTTAAGTGCGGAAGTTTTGCTGTTACATTACAACTTCTAATTTTTAAGTTAAAAAGCCAAAAAAACTTTATTAGTAAAATTTGTTTGATGTTGTTCATAATAAATCTCTTGCGTCTCAGTCTCACAGGGTTTATTTTCTGTACTGGTGTCAATAATCATAATTTTTTTATTCACATTACAAAACAGTGTTAGATAAAATTGTTAATTTTATACTAGATAAAAGTATTGCATAAAGTTTTTCATCTCAGTGCGTCGAAACGTCAAACGGCTGAATTTTATGGCTTGGTCTTTTCAAGAAGTGGAACACGAACAGTTTTGTTTATATAAAGTGCCATTTCTTGGTTGATCATTTATTCACTTATACAATTCGGGGTAAATGGTCTAATGATTTATATTAAGAACTTATTTATTATTTTTCTATTCATTGGTGTACACCAGCTCAATAAGGAAAAGCATATATGAAAGTGAAGACCCTTTTTTTTAGTCACAACAAAATTATATGAGCGTAATACATACTTTTTTAGGTAGGTTTTATTTACTGAAATTAAATAAATCGGTTTTCGCACTGCTCTCGCCGCCCGGAGATTTCGATGTCAAAGCCGGAGAGGTGGCAGTCCTATATGTGTAACGAGTAGCATTTATTGTTTACGTTTTAGTTAAAAAATTACACAATTTAAAGTCCTTGGTGGAAAAGGCTCTATGCCACAATAAACATATTTCGAGATAATTCGGTTTTAAGAATTTTAAAATCCGTGAAATTGAAGGAAGTATTAATCTAACATGATTAGCCGTTTATATTATTAAAATTTTCATAATTTAAGATTACATAAATAACAAAATAAAAAAATGTGGTATTTAATTTTTACAAGATTTGTATGAAAAAAGTTATGGCTAAAATACTGTCATACATATTTTTAACATCTTCAATAAAATCGGCGGTATTGGCAGCTCCAGAAGTTATTGTTTTCTTTACACCTACTTCCGAAAGAAAAAGTGTGATTCATTTCTGGTATATAGGGTAGTAGGATTTTTTCTGATTTAATATTATTGGCTTTACGTATTTTTGTTTTAAAGAATTTTTCTTCAAAGATTTATGCTATTTGCTTTTATTCACGTTCTTGAGGTTTTCGTTTAGTAAATACCTTATTTCCATCACATAATGTTTTTTTCTTAAAGCGAAATATACATATTTTATTAAAAGATGTATTTTCTAATTCACGTGTTATCTTTTTTCCTAGTTATATTTTCTTCCAAATCTTCAAACGAGAAAAAAATATTCCTTTTTCAATACTTTTACTTCAAAGGATTATTACGTCTACAGTTACGTATGGCAGTGTATTAATCTTTGGCTTCAGAGACAGATTTATTTTTTTTTTATATTTTTCAATTGCTGCAAAATCTCTATCAGAAGGGAGATGAGTGCGACCTACAATCAAAAATCTATACTCCACTGAATCAAAAAGATCTTCTGCATGCAATTGCCTCCATAAACTCATTAAAACTGAATTCGTATTTTGCCCCCCGCAGTTGTCCGTATTTACTAAGTTCCTGGTCCTTCCTTCTTCTTTAATGTGCTTGTAGATAATACTAGCAATTTCATCACTGCCTTTATTGCTGTTGTTTTCAGACCACTTGTATATAAAACTTATATCATTAACACATTCATGATTCCCCAAATTATATATCCACCTTTCTGAGATAAAATGCCGGGCCAGAAGTTAAATTTGGTTCAGGAAGTCCTTGCTGTAAGTCAAACGAAATGATATAGGAGTCTTTTGCAAATATTTGGTTTGCCTTTATTGTTATTCAACTTGACGTCCAATCCATCACATACTTTATACGTATCACTTCTTGGAAGTTTAAAACGAATATTGACTCTGAACAAAATATCCTTCTATATTTATCTGGACTTACAGGTGTGGTATTTTTTCCGTGCATCAGGGTTTATAGAACTCATGGTACAATGAGCATATTGTTAGGTTATGGCCAATGTACGTCTTTCCGGGATTTTTTTTGCGACTGTAGTGGCTAGTATATTTGGGTATATTTTAAATTTGATCTCTATTGATTGGCAAGCCCCTTCTGAAACATCGTTAGCTCGGTTGCCATATTTTCTTCTTTGGTCTGTGGGTGGAGTTGCTACTTCCGTAGCTATTTTCTGCCGCAATAGCTGAACTCGTTTTTGGGATTATTGTAAATCATCATGTTATCAACTCCGTTAATAAACGCTAAATGATGCTATAATTTCGTGAATAAACCCTTTTGTTGGTTTTTTTAGGACACACTCGCTTTTGTGTGGCTAATATCCTTGTTGCAGTGTCGTTTTCAATAAAAATATGAATCTACAGCATTTTGTGGCTTGCACCCTTCTTAACCCAAGGGCTTCATACAATTTATTATACTTAAGTATCTTTGTATTTGTAAATTATGCCAATTATTTTTTTTCACAATGAGTAAAATGAATAAACTTAGCAACAAGAGCAAAAAGAAAACTTTAGTTTTTTTATAGTAAAAAAACTATAATTCACAAATAACTAGGTGGAAGGTACAGAGGATGTTTTAGCAGCAAGTGATAGTGAGCTAGTACCTAATATTTCCACAGACTGCATTGGAAAGATCAAGACGTTTAACTACACCGGAACTGCAAGGGGAACGTGAAGTAGCTAAGCTTTCAGACGTCTGTTGGTTTAAATTTGGTTTCTGAGTCAGAGCGACTGAAAAAAACAGAATGTCAAAAAAGAATGGGGATATAAGTATATTGCATCTCGAATAGTCACCACTATAGGGAGTTAACAATTTTTTTAAAAAGTTATTCCATTTATTTAACATTGGGGGACTTATATAAAAATGTCTGATTTGCACTGTAAAGACAACAGTTACAATATTACAGTCCATTTGCAACATACTTGCAGCCCAATTCTTTGTTGATATTTTGTTTTTAAATCATTCTTATTTCTACCTTTTTAAGATAGGTACCTTGATCTATAGGGCATTTGTTTGCATTGCATTTTATGGGAAAAATCACACAGGTGTTGCATTTTCAATGTCACACATATATATATATATATATATATATATATATATATATATATATATATATATATATATATATATATATATATATATATATATATATATATATATATATATATATATATATATATATATATATATATATATATATATATATATATATATATATATATATGATAAATTATATGAAGGAATTTAATTATCAAGTTCGCGTTAATTTGTGTAAGGAATTCTGAAACTAAACGTTTCCAGTAGTGCTATGCATTCATTTTTTTCTCCAACATTTTATATTTGAAGGTATGTTTTTAATAATCCTATCAAAAAAGAAAGCATAATAATGGAGCACATCCAAGATATTATATTACTTTATTCCCAACCCCACGTGTTTGTCATAATGTAATAATTTTGTTTTTCTTTTGAGACTAAAAACTTTGAGGTCACGTTTGATGTTTTACAACATAATTATTTTAGCCGAAACAAACTGAAATTTAAAATACCCCAACTTCTTTACAAAGGAACTCCTGCCTCAAGGTCCTGATTTAGCAAATATTAAACTCGCGGAAACTTTGCAACAGAAATATTAATTTGGAATACGAAACGACCTAAAGTCAATTTAAAATAAATCTGAGAGGTTTAAATGAATATGTATGTCTGCTGATATTTAAATATTAAAATAATTTAAATTGAAACGTTCATATCAACAAAGGAAGTAATGAAGAAGTAATGAAAAATGTTCAGTCAAATGGTGCACTATATATTTTCGACGTCATTTTATGTTTAATAATATATTTTTTGTTGTGGATATACTCTTGTTTACGTGTTATTAAATCTAAGTTTATATTGTATTATTTTGAACTATAATTTGTAGGTATGAATAATATAGTATTAATGACGTTCTTTCAGTTACAAATACATTCTTTTTAAAATGAATATTAGCACTATAGTTTATAAAATCTGAATTTTTAGTAAATATAATGTGAACCTGAAGTGAAGTCTTTAAATAAAACGTGAAAAAACCTTCAAGGTAGTTTTATTGCAGAGTGGCCTAGTTTCGGCCCAATAAGTGTTTTTGGCTGTAGGTCGCTTATGTTATGTTTCGAGGAGTATCTCGTTGAAGTTGGCTTTTAAGTTTCCTACATACCTTTGAGGACGTTCCCGTTCAAGTCCTAGCGAACCTCCATTGCGGGAATGCGTATAAGGTAATCATTGTATGTATAATTTAAGCGTTTAATTGTCGACACATTAAACTGTTGCACAGTGTGCCGTGTGAATGATCTACGTGGACAAAATTAAAACAAAATATTATTACAAAAAAAAAGGTTTAGAAGTGTCAAGCAAATGATGAATTTTCAGTTTTTCTGCCAAAGTATTACCAACGTATAGTACGTAATTCATATACAATGGCATTACTTTTTATAATTAATATAACATGTATAATAAGACAATAGACAAAAAATAACTTGAAAGGTCTATTGATTTTGACCCATTGATATTTTGACACTTCCTGCGTAATTATGGATCACATGAAAATATACGTGGAAATAAAATAAATTTGCCAGATATATTTAATATTATTGTTAACAGAATAATTTTATGTATTTGGGTAGGATATCGTGGTATATGTTATTATTTTTCATAAATTGTTTTAATTGTATAATCATCATATCACAATATATCGATAACAATTATTGCAAATATCACTACATGTTACACAAATACCTTCGAAATAAAACAAAATTATTTTACTATTTAAACCAAAGTCCAAAATTACATTTTTGAGATTTAAATTGGCCAATATATTTGACCAAAATGTATTGAAAATTAACGAATTTTAAAGGCGCGTAATTTGTTTAAGACTATCATCAGCATATTCACCAGAGAAATTGACTGCGTTTTAATTTTAGGTCATTAGCATAGCCAGTAAACTAAGTGAAATGCATGTATCCTACCTCAAATACCAATAACGTATTCTATACGCTCTACACCATATTCCTAATTTGAGTGTTTGTAGTCATCATAACTGTTTTGCTTGTATTAAAGTGAACCATACATATTTTTAAAACGGATTAAATCAAGACGGAAATAAGGAAGTGACGAATAGGGTAAATTATTACTATTCGGCTACATAAATGGAACTAACTACACAATTCCGTACTATCTACGTAATAGTCAAAGTCACAGTTACATGTTATTTACGAAATAGTTACCCTAAAATTGTTCCTCATTTTGGTAATGACTACATAGTCTCAGCTTAAGTAGAACTTGGCGACACCAAGTTCCGGTTACCTGAATGAAAATACTTGTGATAACAATGACGTATTTATGACTTAAAGTGCTACTAACTAAGAAAAAGATAGGCTTATTTCAGGTCATGGTCATAACAAAAATTTAATAAGTAGTTTTTATATTGACATACAACGCCATTTTATTGCGTCATGTTGAATTCGTACCAGTTTATACTCTATATCACCTTTATTTTTTCTGCAAAATCCAAAGTCAGTTGAATAAGATTTACGTTAACTTGTTTAAAACTTTTATTTGGCCGCCATTTTGGCTTTGTAATCTTGAATTTGTACCACTACTTTACCAGTGTATCTCTATATCACACTTAATGCTCGCACACAATTTGAAGTTAATCTAATAAGCAGTTTTTTCAAGCTGATTTTTTAAATATTTTATTAGGACAGTATTTGTTTTTTTTATATTGGATTTTTACCAAAATATTACCAGGTCATCCCCATAGTACCCTTAATTTTTGACTTACATTTTAAGTAAATCTCGTAAGTAGTTTTTAAGCTATGCCACGAACCGACCGACAGATCAACAGACAAACTGACAGGATTGATAAATCATCAACAATTTTTGGCATCTAGGGCACTAAAACCTGAATATATGTAAAACCTGATACAGTTGTTTTTTGACGATTACAAACATTTTGTTTGACCGCCATTTCGTTCCGCCATCTTGAATTAGTACCACAATTTTAGTATTTCATCTCTATACCGCCATTAGTTATGACGCCCAGTGGCGGCTCGCGGGTGAAAAAGTAAGTGAAGTGCAAATGAAGCAAGAAAATATCGCAATAATTTTTTTTACAGAATTTTTTTATATGTGGAGGGGGTAGAATATTTTTTCTCGACTTACCTTAATTTTGTATACTAAATCAATTCTCCTATCCTTCATAGCAGCAAATTTATTTATAACATCCTCATAAAATGGATGAGTTGCCCTAATCTCCTCCAGAAATTCCTTTTGAATTGAAATATTGCCTAGAGAAGTAAGTCTTTCTTGAGATATTGTATTTCTTAAATAAGTTTTTACACGCGCGTTTGAGGCAAGAAAAAAACTTCTTTCCACTAAAGCACTTGTCGACAATATTGTCAAAATAAGGGAAAACAGTTTATATGCTTCGGTAAAAATATCTTTATTTTCATTAATTTTTTTCACTTGCTCTTGCAGCGATATATATGCCAATTACTCTCATTGGCAAAAATAAGTCCAAGTTCATTTTTAAGTCGTTGACTTTTTGAAAATATTTCCCCACATAACTGTAACAAAATCTTGCAGAATCTGCCAAACATAAAAATGTAAGTTTTTCACAGTCTTGAAATCTTAGTGTCATTTCCATTAAAATCCAATATTTTATAAAAAAGGGTTCTATACTTAGCCCTAATTTCTTCAGGCGAAAGCTTACCGAGCTGATTTATTTCTGTAATAGAATTTGCTTTATCAAACATGATAATAAGAAAATGTTCTTTTTTTACAGAGCGCCTCACGACAGCGTTTTATATTAGATATGCAAAAATGAATGTCAAGCGATTTTTTTTGAACAACGTCAAATAGTATGTCTGTGATTGAAAAAATGTCATTAAACACTAATACCAGAAACGTGAATTCAAAATCGTTCATCTTTCCTAAAAATCCTTTCGCAAGCCGGATTGATTTTTCATTAGATTTGTCACAGTTTGTAATAAATACAGAGACTTCTTTTAACGTCTGAACAATCACATTTACTAACTTCGAATTTGAAAACCAACGAGTTTCTGTAATTGTTGGTATACGCCTCGTAGATGCAGATGTAAGAGCATACGTTCGTTTGACTGAGTGATGAAAAAATGAGGGAATACCACTAAGGCTTGCAAAAAAAAATTCGACATTTAGAAATATTTTTTAAACTTTGCTGCATCAGAAGGTTAAGACGATACGCAAGACAATGGAAAAATACAGTCTGCGGGGCTTTTTACCTTTTATTTTTTTTTGAAGGCCATTTAGATGCCCAGATATCACATTTGCGCCATTGCCCTATTAATTTATGTTTATAGTCAAATTGGTCCAAAATTTGATTCAATCTCTCGACTACTGAACCTTCTGAATTATCGTATCTTAAAATTATGGAGCACTGGGAGGTTTGAGTAATATCAGCGGTGTCATCCACTTGCACAGAAAAAAACTGTGTGTTCACTATTTCATTTTTTAGATGATCATTTAAATAATCAGAAATGCATTCAATTATTTCGTTTTGAATAGTTTTCGAGTCACCAGTAAAAACATTTTTAATTTTTTCGTGATGATCTTTTAGTTCTTGGGAACTTTTCGATATTAATAAATCTAAGAGCTGTTTAAAATTCCCCCTGTTTATTGACTCGCTGCTTTCACCATGGCCGCGAAAGACTAACTCTTGTTTTGCAAGGTATAAAACTGCGTTAATTACCAAGCACATAAATAGTCTATTTAATCGGCGTTGATATGAGCTATAGTGCTTTGATTTTTTACAAATGTTTTTAGCATTAATTCGCATTTTAAATGCTCCGCCGAGTCTTCATGTTTATGCAAAGATCTTGATATATTTAACATACCTGCAAATCCTTCCTTGTTCCACACTGAATATTTATTGGAAAATAGTAAACAGGGCCAGCGAAACAATTTTTGTAATATTTTTTACTACATAACCATTTGTACGCCGAAAACCAGGATGATTTGAAACTTACATTCCATGTTCTGTCCCTTTTTTATTTCTTTTTTTGCGGAAATTGTGAAGTTAAACCTTATCTGCCCTTCACTTAATACATCCCTCTGATCTTATTCCTTCCATCCATTAAATGGAGTTTCCAACAAAATGCAAACCACATCCGTCATCGGATTCATTTTAAAGCGTAAATATTATAGTCAACTAATAATATACATTAATAAACCGGACACTAAATAAAGTTGTAACGTTGTAAACTGCAAAGGAACTCACCGGTTGCAGCGAAATCCGCGATAATAAAGTAATCAACCACCCCAACCTGAACGACACGTGGGTGTAGTGTATTATCACAGCAATTCACCGAGAGCGTTGTATGGCGCTGTTTAACATTATTCTTCCATGCGCTCGACGTCATCGCGTACGCGTTGTCATGGCAACGTAGTAGGAAAATCGTAAACTAAACATAGCATCTACAGCAAAGTCGAAGCGGTGTGCGCCACTGTTATAGTTTTTATAATAAAGTTCAATCGAAGGTTTTAAAAAGACATGTCGCCAAGGGTCAAGTAAACTATTTATTCGAGATGTACAGTTTATTTTTTACCAATTAGGTGAATAAATGAATGCAAAAGCTAAAACTTTAAGAGATATATAATAAATGTAGTTAGATGTTTGCTTGTTTATTTTTCCTGGTGAAGAAGCACTTCACGTACTTCATCTGAGTAGCTGCCACTTTTCCAGACTGAATTTTTAAATATTTTATTAAGGTGCCATTTTATTCCGCCATCTTAAATTTATATCAATTACTTGATCTTTGTGCAAAATTTGAGGAAAATTGGATAAGTAGTTTTTAAGTAATATTTTTTAGGGTTCTGCTAGGCCGCCATCGGGTAAGTAGTTTTTAGCTATGCCACGAACAGACAGACGGACAGACAGATAGACAGACACACGGAATTGAGAAAACATGTTTTTCGGTATCTAGGTATCTGAAACGTAAAGATCAGAAAAATCTGGGATGGTGATTTTTTTCCGTTTTACAAGGGAAGTAAAAAGTGTTATCTGGACGTAGTGGAATTCTGTAGAGGGAAATTGTTGATAAAATGCAGATTTTTTTCATTGGAGAACAATGAGTTGATTATTTTTTATTGCGTGCCTATATATATGCAATATTTAAGTTTAGGGCAGGACATGCTACATCAAGTATTCTTAGAATTCCTTACACAAATAAAAAATTTAGTTCTGACTTAAAGAGTTCAATAAAATGGCATCAAAATTTTCTAGAGTTCCTAGACTTCAAAATTATAATAAAAAATACAGAATATAATTTGAACAAATGTATCTAATAAATAAAATAAAATGTTTATTAAAGTTTTTTTTTTTATATTTTCATTCATAGCTATTTTCAAGACTTTAATAATCATGTTAAATTATTAACAGAGTAGCCAAAAATTCTTTAAATTTGTTGTGCCGTTGATTTTTTAAACCGCTTTATTTACCGGATACTCATACTATACTGTATAAATAATTTATTAAATGTTATAGAGGAGCACTTGGGCTCTCCGCACCCATAGTGAGATTGGCCCTGGCCCTCACGGTTGTCATATCTATGCTTACTAGTATAGTGTTTCGGGTGTAAGTTAAGGTATACTAGTTAAATAAGCGGATATTCTCCAAAATCTGTATTATAACAGTGCCTCAGAGTGTTATTTTTATCGCGTAATAAAATTATATTAAGCTATTTACTTTTTCTATCTTCCTGTGTTTGTTTGCAATGCACAGACATTAAAAAAAATGATGTACACATATCAGGATTAACACAGATCAATAATTGAATACTTTAGTTAAATCCAAATAGTAATATTTTGGCTCTTTAGTAGCAGGTCTAATAACATAACATAAATATAAGTATATTATAATTAGTGTGCATCAGAAATATCATTCCGTTAATTTTGCAACTTAAACCGCCAAACTCTTCGAAAAACGACCAAAGTGGGCTAAATAGGACACAACTAAAAACTATATTATTTTAAAATTACCAAAGGAGCAACAAGCTAAAAAAACTTAATATTATTATTAATAAAACTTCTGGACAAAAATGAGATGGTTTTTTCTAACAAACATTTTTCCAAGAAATATGATATTCGTACCTTATTGACTAGCAAAAGTTACTTAGGACATATATCTTTAAATACATTTTTAAATCAATTGTGATATCAAAGAACTCAGTGTTGAGGTATCCCATTTTTACATCACGTGACCCATATTTTTATAGTATAATACGCAAAATTGAAGTTCTTATTAGGATCAAAATTACAGCAACATGTTATTTCGTATGCATGTTGTAGTTAATCTGCAATAAATCTGTAATCAAAACTGGCTGCTCTAACCATTCAGGCTAGATGTTTAGTTTCGCGTCATTAGCTCACCAATGCGGTCTCTAAATAGTTTCCGTTTTGCGGATCCAACAGATATTATGGGGTACGAACTTCTGCATTCTATGACTTTTTGTGTCCGTAATGTTCGTGCCATTGACGTAATAGCTTGTCTTGTTGTGGTAAATTATTGCTCTGAAGCTTGCCATCCGGAGAGTTTCCTATATCCGGAAGAAAATGTGAATTTATATCAACGTATTCTTTGCAAAAGGATATTTTTTTCTTTGTGAATTTGAATTTCACAAACGCATTTCATTTAAATTGATTTTTCTAGCATCAGGATAAATATCTCTTATATTTCGGAAGGCATAAATGGTAGCTAATATAAATTAGATATTAAAAAAATCAAATTACCAAACTAAAAATAAAACAAGTTAGCATAAAAAAGCGGTCGTAAACATTATTAAAATTAGTTCTCGATTTTTCAAGATATGCTAAGTGCGACGATACTTTTTAGCCTACAGTTTAGAGCAACTAGGTAAAATCAACTAAAAAATGTGAAAAAGTAACTGTTCGTTGCAGGTTTTTATAACAATATTAGGAAACAGATATACAGGTTATTCCATACTTGATGCTACGTTGGAAATATAGAACGACGGCATCATCATTTAAGTTTTAAATGGCACACCCTCTAGTTTATTTTATTTTTTATTCTGGCAAAAATTTCTAAATATTGCTTATTTTGTGTTTTTTTACCAAAACTATGTGAATTAAAACTTCAATATTTTCATCTCCAGATGTCAAATCAATGTAAAATTTTAATATTATTTAGTCTACATATGATACTTTAATTTTTGCAACATAGGAACTTTTATACAAAGTGTCCTAAAAATTAACTGCAATTCAGATTTTATAAATTTGATCAAAAGTAACTTTTGGTTTTAACGGAATACTCTCTATATTATTGAAGCGTTGAATAGAGTGGACAAACTGAATTCTTTTCATATCAGGTGTTTCTATACCTATTTTGAACTGCTTTCGATTTATAAGCGATTTTATGAATAATTAATTATTACTATTAAAGAGGTCGATTTATAGGCGATTTTATAAATAATTAATATTGTTATTCGAGAAGTAGACATTAAATATCTTAAAGGCTTTTATTATTTAACCACAGCTTACGCAATGCCAAACGATTTTCTTTAATATATAAATTGTGGTTCTCAAAAGAACCAATTTTGTTAGTAAATTAAAACTTTTCAAATTCTCACCTAATACGTCAGATGTTTAAAGTGTTGACCACTTACATGTAAGCAATCGGAAATACATTTCATCACATGAAAGGTAGTAGCTCTTTGAATTTCTGATAGATTAATTTGCTCAAAAGCGTGTCTTTTCCGATTTTCTAGGTCTGCGTTTGAATTTACTGGTATTTTATAAGCCATTTCTTTAATCTCACCCCACAGAAAAAAAGTTTAATGGAGTAAGATCTGGAGGTCGCGGTGGCAACTCCGTGGTCCTTCACGTCTTATCCACCTATCTTCAAACATATCATACAATTCGGCGGACACTTTCTACAATAGGCAGGATCTCAATCCAGTTAGTTGATACCAACAATTTCTCAAATCAATAAGCGGTGGATTATCCAAAAAGTCATATAGGGTCGTTCTCAGAAATTTGCAGAAGTTAACTTTCCGCCATAAATTTATATTGAAAATTGCCTATTCATCAACAAAGAGAATAAATTAAAACTAAATTTTTGATGGAAACCTTTTTCTTTTCTAAAGTGTGTACGAAAATAACATTACAGCCTGTAATGTAATTAGTTTGTAGTAACTTAATGTAATGAAGGAGTTTTGGTTGTGGCGTGAATAAAAAAACAAACAAAAATAAAGCAAAGAGACAAATAAAGAAATGGCTGAGGCACAAATTGAGAGTTATCTGTAGGTACAAAACGTTTGGAGTTATTATACTCATAAACAATATGCTAGACATTCATTATTTATATTATTTTAGAAAGCATATTTGCAGAGTTCATTTCTCGCACTTTTTAACTCTCTTTCTCCTAATCTAACACATCATTTATTATAAGAAAATCTTCTGATCATTTATTTATTATTATCAATTAAACGACACTTTCATTTAAATCGTCCTGAATGTTCTTGTTAACATTCTTCTCCTTTAGCTTAATAACCAACAATGTTGTTAAAGTAGCTGAGGCTTGTCTTACATCAATTTTTTGAACAAAAAATGAGAGCGACCAAGGGACCTCTTTCACCACCTGTGTTAGTAAATGTATTAGTGGACGACTGAAAAAAAAATTGGCTCAGGCATGTAGACGATATTTTTGTAGACAGGAAAAATCTTCATATTTCTAAACCACCTAAACCAGCAATATCAACCACTGACAATGGAAATTGAACAATTGAACAAAATTTTATCCAGCGCAAAACAAGTGGTCTTTATCTGAATTCGTTCGGTGTTTACCACTGGAAATAGAGAAACGAATAAAACCCCTAAGGGGAAATTACTATTTTACTAAAAATAATT
>JAUTXW010001508.1:0-33346 GCA_030620095.1 Kuschelorhynchus macadamiae
AAAATCATTAGTGTTTTGTTTTATTTTTAAAACAGAAAAAAACTTGCCAGATAACTATGCAAAAAAAGACATCCGGTACAGGTATGAAAAGAACTATTAAAGATTAGTAACAACAAGAGGTTGTTAATTTCCTTTCGGAATTATGTGTTGTTACTTTCAGTAAATGACCCAGTTGTAATTATTTTTTTGCAAAAATTGTATCAATTTATTATAATGACTAATATATCTTTAGCATTTTTTTATCATGTTGTCACGTTGCACATAAAATTTAGTTTTGTACTATTTTTAAAAGATCTTGCAACTGTACTTTTAAAACTTTTAAGCTTTCAAATAAAATAATATTTTTAATTATGCACTTAGAAACTGAAATGAATGAATGAAATCCAGCCAATTATCCAAATAAAACTACACGTTTAATTTAAAACCCAGTAACGCTCGCTAAGTGTCAATTCATAACGAAATACTTATCTAAGCTTTACTATTAATGGATTTGAGGAAAATATAAATCTTGGCTGGTCACTAAGGAGTCTATAAATTATTTCTCAGAGTGCAGTTGAAAGAAATTGGATTTAAAAAAAACAACAAAGTTGATTAAGTAAGTCAAGAATTTGAAGCTGGGAAGAAACTCTTGCATGTAACTTTTTACTATCTCATAGGTTCTGAGATAATGTAGTTTTCCATTACAAACGAGTCGTCTGTGCATTCCAAAGGGTTAGATAAAGGGTCGTCTATAATATCCAAGGTAGAATAGAGAAAATTGTTAACAGATCTTTCTTTTGTATTTTAATTTACGCTATAAGCATTTAGCCTGTTACACGAGCAAATGATATTAATCGCTTTCTGTATAAATTTAATAATGATAGAACACCTAATGGGTAATTTTTTTTGTATTTGGGCTCCTTACATCACATTGCTCGTACATTTCAGTAATTTTAATGTTCAGTCTCACGATATGAATGAAAGCCCTCTACAAATCCTTTGCTTTTATTAGATTATATTTAAGTAATGCTGCCTTATTCATGTAAAAAAGCTGTACTGCTTTCATTATTTTTCGTATGTTGTTTAAGTGCAAAATGTTCTATATATTTTTTTTAAGTTTCTCATTTGTAAATATATAATTTATTTTACAGGAGAAGATTTTTACATTTGATATTTTCGAGAACAAGGAGCTGTTTGAGTGTCAGTTGAGGTAGTAGGTTGTATAGTACGTAAAAAACTTCAGCAGTTACTGTGCAGCCTGCTAACTTTCCTGATCTCATTCCTTTGCATCATTTCCTATTACATCCACTACAGACAATAAATCATCAGTAATATTGTAGTTTAGAATTAGAGAATTAGAATAATAGTGAAAATATAAGTACTGTCATTAATAAGGGCATATTGTGTTTATAGATCAATATTCAGTCTGTTATATAAATTATACTAAATATAAAGCTGATAATGGATCTGACGGTAATCCGTTTCAGGCTGTTTATAATGGGACGTAAAAATCGACTCAGCTTGCAAAAGATCCGAATTCTTCCAAACTTGGAAGATTTGTAAATAAAAGAAACCTATGTAACCTTGTTGGACTACGCAGAGCCATAATGCGAAAATAACAGTTATTTTTCATTTACTCTTTTTGCATGAATTTTTCAAAAACTATGCATAATTGTTATTCAATAGAAGTGCTGAAATGTCTATATTATAATATAATTATTTACTGATTGTGACTAAGTTCGATGAAAGTTTATAGTAGTAAAGTCTAAATCAAATGTAATCCACAAGTTGTCAGAACTAAACTGTATTACAAATGAAGTCTAAAGTTTTTTAAATGAAGACCGAAGTTAATGATAGTCATCAAATAAAAACTAATGTTAAATAATTATTCCACACTAAATACAAATTACAGTATTTAGGAAATATAGACGATTAAACCAAGGTTTTTAAGTGATGTCGATAACTTTGGATTATGACACGAATTAAAATTTGACAGATATTGATCAAATATCATATGCTAGACTCATGTGAGTGAAGAAAGGTAAAAAAATGATGGAAAAACTATCTTGGCATTGGTAAGAAATTTTCGCCACTGGATACGACTAAATACTGCACTTCACAATAGCTTAATGACAAACACACGCAAGAATAAAAAACGTTCCATAATCGATACATCTTAATTCAACAACATAAATAAACGTAAATTAATCTAACTAAGATTAAACAAATAAATTAAAACTCACAACCGATCCACCTAATCAAAACTAACCAAATCTAACAAAACTACGTAAACCCGAACACTACGACTAACCAAAACTGAACGAAATAATACCCTTAAATAAAAACATGCTTATAATCCTAGTGCTAACTTCTAGAAGTAATACTATTTTGCTTAGTCACAAGTTAATGAAAACATACTTTGTATAATAAAATGTATCCTTGAACCTCATCTTGAACTAAATTTATCCCAAGAGCACTGTTTTGTCAGCTTTGAACTTATTTCTTGAGAGGGGTGGCTCCAGACCTTTCTACTTTAAATATAATAAATTAAATTGAGTTAATATGACACATCACTATATTACATTATACCATTGTTTCGACATACACACCGTACGTCTTCGGATGGAATTTTTCATTATATCCGAAGAAGCCACTGTGTAACGAAACATTTATCATGGAATAATGTAATATGGTGGAAATTAAAGTTATATGTTTTATTCAGTGTTAAATTTAATACTTTATTTTTGTATATTAAAACAAATTATTCATTTTTCATAAAATTATGCTTTCTGTTTTTGTAGTAATTTTTCTTATATTTTCCAAGTACCGAGTCATTGTAAATATAGTGAGGAAAAAGTAAAAAGGAGGCATCTAAAACACATGATCTTTATTAATTATGGCAGAAGAGTGTGTAAATAACAATAACTAAAATAAATGTGCTGATAGAGAAGCTGAATTATTCAAAGTAATGCAACTAAGATTTTGGTGTCATTGTATTTCCAAAATATGTAAAGTTCTTTGGTTTATTCTAGAACAGGTATATAA
Organism: Kuschelorhynchus macadamiae; assembly: GCA_030620095.1. Classification (NCBI taxonomy): domain Eukaryota; kingdom Metazoa; phylum Arthropoda; class Insecta; order Coleoptera; family Curculionidae; genus Kuschelorhynchus; species Kuschelorhynchus macadamiae. The sequence goes on from JAUTXW010001508.1 coordinate 3,025, forward strand.
AAATGACCCCAGATAAAAACATGAGTTCGAGAACAATTTTATGATGCATACTTGTACACGGGGGAGCGGCAGACGTATCAGATCATTCGCAATATCCTCTAGAATAATTTTTTACCGAATATGCTCGCTAGAAATTAGAGAATTTTGGAAATCATCTTTTTTCCGCCAGCATACCGACATTTAGATTTATATACCTACATATTTAGATTATATTAGATTAGTAATTATCCAACCATCACAAAATATAACCCAATGACCAATGAGTTTCTTTAAAGATAAAATGTTACAAAACTTTTTTCTATGGCTGCTATGAAAATGTCCAAACCAGCAAGTCTCAAAACGACAAATCTTGGCAAATATATTTTTCTACTACCTTACTAGAAAATGTCATTTTCGTCCCTTAAACAAGGCAGGAAAATGGTTCTTTTTCTCCCGAAAAGGAAAAAGTCTTTTCCTTTCTTTTTACATGAGCAAACTTTGTCTGTTTGATTTTGTAGGAAGAAGATTTATGGAAATCTTTTCATATACTTGAAAGTATATTTCCATTTATTTTTTGTATTCAACATTATAACAGCTGAAATGAAAAACCTAACGATTTAACGAAATTAATATAAGTTTGTCAAATTATTAAAACTAATTCCTCCTGATAAGCCCCTTTGCACTGAAGGGCATAGCAATATTAACCATTCTTTTTTGAAGATTACTTATTGAAGTAGTGTGGCTGCTTGGAAGGTGGCTTTCCAATGAAGGAAAAGCTATAGACACAAAGTCATCAACGTGATCCTCAGAAGAACTTGGTATTAAAGTGAATTGCTGACCAGTAATGATTTGGCTTGCTACTTCCCTTTTTCTTGTCAATGATGCTACGACATTTCCCCCAGCAATCTTCCCAGCGTAGTCGAAGTTCATTGAAAGCAATGACGGGTCGAACTTTGGGCGATTGCATTCTTTCCATTTACATTGACAATTGATTTTCCTGTAGAGTAATAGACAAAAAATCTGGAGTGCGGGGTTTGTCTGGAATCTTTATATTTTCGATAAAGATTGGTTTTTGTAACTGGAATGATTACTATTTGCATATCGCCACTATCGTTAAGGTCTTTAACGTCCACTTTAACTACTACTTTGCATCTGCAAGCCCCACAAATGCCAAATAGTAAAGCGATCTGAAAAAAAAACGGTAAATTTCTTTTACCCGGAACATCCCTCATTACGAATCTTTCGTTTTATTAGGAATAGTGAAGAGTGACCCAATTTAGTTTAGTAAATAGTCACTTAGTAACACATATATTATCTTTTCAAATATTTTTATTGGGCGCTATTTTGTTCCAATATATTATATATATATATATATATATATATATATATATATATATATATATATATATATATATATATATATATATATATATATGTAGTATATATATATATATATAAGGGCACACTTACTTTTTGGGCCTAATTTAAAATACATTTAATATGTAGTTTTTACATTGACATACACCGCCATTTTGTTACGCATGTTGAATTCGTACCAGTTTATTCCTACACGACATTTAATTTTTCTGCAAAATCTAAAATCAATTGAATAAGAATTTTTTTACGTTCATTTAAAAAAATATATTTTGTTTCGCCATTTTGAATCCGTACCACAACTTTACCAGTTTATCTCTATATCACACTTAATGCTTGTACAAAATTAATCTGAGTAGTTTTTTTCAGGCAGACTTTTTAAATATTTTATTAAGCCTCCTTTTTTTTACTATCCTATATTCATACCAAAATGTTACCAGTTCATTCCTATGTAACACTTGATTTTTATGCAAAATTTTGAGGAAATTGGATAATTAGTTTTTTTAGTAATAATTTTTTTATCGTTTCACTAGGCTGCCATCTTGTTCTGGCATACTGGATTGGACTGACTGACTTGATAAAAACATTTTTTTAGCATCTAAGGACCCTAATACCTGAAAATACGTAAAACCTGACGGGTTGATTTTTTTCACGATTATAAAATATTTTATTTGACGCCATTATGTTCCTCCATCTTGAATAGTGAATTGTCTCTAAACCACAATTAGTTATGGCACACAATTTGAAATCAGGACATTAAATAGTTTTCTCAGGCTAAATTTTTAAATATTTTATTAAGCCGCCATTTTTTTCCGCCATGTTGGATTCGTGCCAATATTTTATGAGTTTCCTATATAACAAATTGTACTGCAAAATTTGAGATGAATTGGATGAGTAGTTTTTTAGTAATAAATTTTTTAACATTCCACTAAGCCTCCATTTTGCTTTGCCATATTGGATTTTTACCAAAATATTACTGGGTCATCGCCATATGTCCTTAATTTTGAGGCAAACTTTAAAGTCAATCGGGTAAGTAGTTCTTTTTTAGCTATGCCGCGAACAGACATACCGACAGACAGGCAGATAGACTGAGGGAGGAATTGAGAAAACGTGTTTTTCGGCATCTAGAAACCCTGAAGCGTAAAGATCTGAAAAAATCTCGGAGAGTGATATTTAGTTTTTTTGTAATAACTTTTTTAACGTTTCACTTGGCTGCCATCTTGTTCCGGCAAATTGGATTGTTACCAAAATATTACCAAGTCATCCCCATAACCTGAGAGGGTGATTTTTTACAATTAAAAATATTTTATTTAGCTTTCATCTTGACTTGGTACCACGGTTTTACTAGATCATCTCTATAATACAATTAGTTATGGCACACAATTTCAAATCAGTCCATTAACTAGTTTTTTCAAGCTGAATTTTTAAATATTTTATTATCCCGCCATTTTGTTCCGCCATCTTGGATTCGTACCAAAATTTACTCGGTGATTCCTACATAATACTTGATTTTTATGCAAAGTTTGACATAAATTGGATAAGTAGTTTTTTAGTGATATTTTTTTTTAACATTTCACTAGGCCGCCATTTTGTTTTGCATTATTGAATTTTTACCAAAATGTTACCAGGTCATCCCCATATGAACCTTAATTTTTGACCAAAATTTCAGTCAATCGGATTAGTAGTTTTTTAGCTATGCCGCGAATAGACAGACCGACGGAAAAAATCTCGGAAGGTGATTTTTTCACGATTACAATAACAACACTTAGCAAAAGATGCTTACTTCTGAATGTTAAATTTTAAAGACCCAGTTAAAAACTTCGAAAATACCAAATGCTAAATGATTTTTGAGGAAAATTTAAACGTATACATTCTTAGAACCATTTTTTTGACTAACCCATCTTTTAAATAGTTCTTCTAAAAAAACTAATGAAAAACGATAAAAAAGAGCTTGCCTACATATGCAAATAATCTCCATCGGGTGTCTCTGTCAAAAATCTTGATTTTTCATATCTTTCTAAATCAAAGGTAGTAGAAAATATGCATACTTCAGGAGGAAAATGCTTTTCCTTCCCTTGGTATGTAAATAGCTATTCCCACAGCTCAATTTTTTTCGTCGTTGGTTAGCCCCTGTGTACAAAATACAGCCTACTTCATATTTTATTGTATACAACGATTTATGGTTTAGAGATTGTTCAGTTAGCGTCTGTTTGTATTCTACTTTTCAATTTCAAAGTGTCAGAAATACTTAAAATATATTAATGTAATTAAAGATTGCATTGAATTTAAGTGTTCGCATCAAATGCAGACGTAGAAAAAAATAACACGTTTGACTACCAGTTTTCACAAATGTGACATGGCTTGGTGCTACATTCATGCGAAAAGATCTGTTTTCCAAACTTGGTATACAATATTCAATTTCAAGATGATTCAAATGTTCGAAATACCCGGAATCTTATTAAGATTCACTCGACAAAAATGTTTAAAAAGTAGTATTTAAGCAGAGAGATCAACGAGTTTTGAAGTTTAAAAGATGTATTTTATACAAGATAAAAACCCTGGTTATCTGAAATATTCGTCTGTCTTAAGATAAATAAAAGTATCTCTCATGTATTCAAATCATCAAATGTTAGAATACACAATAGAATTTTGCATCTGTTAAAATATTTACATTTAATTTTCCAGACTTAATTTTACACCACTCTTTTATTATTGACATCTCAACAATCCTTTTGAATATTATATAAGTTTCAATTTCTACATGTTCTACATCTGTCGAACTGCCTGGGAAATTACCTGAAATTGTCTATTCCAACAAAAAGCTTATATGTCTTCATTGAGATAACAAGTAAAGCAATATAATTATATTCTAATTATTCTGGATGTATCCAATTTTATCTTCAAAGGCGTAAACTTCATGATAGGCAATTCGACTTACACTGGATCAAACTTTAACCATGCTTTTTAACGCTTTAACACAATGAACTTAGAGCATAAACCTATCAACTTCCAGTCACTGTTCAAATCTCCAAGAAAACTCAAAGCTACTGTAAATCAAACTTGGACAATTCAATATGCACAACAAAAGCACTAGATCAAATAAAATAAGTTAATGCTTCCTATTATCTCCAAACTAAGCGTCTGATTAAAATACTATCAAGTTTTACATAATCAAATGAAATGTGTTATAAACTCTCTAGTCCTGCCATATTGATGGTTTCGTCCTAATTACAATCTTCATATCCGGACGCTACATTCAAGATTTAAAATTACTGGACCAGTGTTGCCAAAAGCTAAAAGGTTCAATTTTTCAAGACTTGTCTATGGAGATCGACTACGATATATTTACAGTAATTATTTCTTGAAGTTAGTTTTCTCTAAAACATCTTTAATCGATCTGTTGTCTAAGATTTGTAGTTTAGCTATATATAAAAATAGAACCATTAACATTATTTTTCAACCATTTAAAATCGACATTGTCATCGGCATATTTAAATTAAATTAATTTTTTTAATGATGATATTAAAGTGATAACGAAAAATCAACACCATAAGGCAAAAATTATGGGGATTACTATTAAACTACAATTTGAATTAGGTTCTTGGTTACATTTTCCGTAATGCAATAAAATTTCTTATTAGAAGTTGATGCTTGGGTTCTGGGATACTCGAGAAACAAATCTGTAAAAAACCTAGCTTTCTGGACGGGGGAAAATCTACACCCATCTTCAGCAACTAGAACAATTAAAAAAGGAAAACAATTTTTAAAAAATCAGAAATTTACAAGAATCCTGCAAATATCTGTCAAAATGGTTCCTTCATTGCAAACCCACAACTTGACCACCAATTTCAATAAAATTTTAAATTTGTAAACACAGCTCTGACCCAAAGTTTACAGAAATATTTATTTATGTGAACTACTCTACACTAATATTTTGTAAAAGTGTTATGTCCGTTTTATTTTTGAATAACAGTTTATTAATATAATGTTATAATAATGTAGTCATTTACCGGAAATGTTCAAGTCTCGGAATATGTCTCTTCTCAAGGTTCTTAACTTATTAGGTTTATGGCTATAATTTCCTACCATAACAACCAGCACGGAATAATGAAAATATCTCCTCTGATGCCCCGGTACTAAAGCACGTTTGGATTGTGACTTTAGCGAGAAGTGGTATCTATAACGTGGCTTGTTGTCTGTATGTTCGAGGTTCATATAAACCAATGTAAATTGAAGCATTGCTAGTTCGGGCCGAAAGTGTGTTCTCGGCTTTAAGGAAGTATAAAGATCCGACATCATGAAAAGACCGATTGGTATATTGGCATATATTCAGTATGTATATAGATAACTTATTGTTGGCCGAAACACCTTCTCCTTTAGACCTTGTTCAATATCATTAATTACAGCAGCAATTCATACGGCAAAATGAAACACAGTCGGTCTGGAAACACGACAGCTGAACTATTTCGAGCAGTGGTTTCAAAGATCAAAACTTCTATAACAGTCGCCAACCTCCCGGGAAGGCGTATGAAGAAGAAGGATATAGATAGATATTATTTTTGAGAGAAGATTTATTAGGTTCCTCTTTCATTGCTGCGTTTAATAACCATATGTTTCCCGACCTGCAGATACCTCAGTTGAAACGTGATTTTATTTTTGAGATTGGGATTGTCTCGGATGCCATTGAGGACTTGTAAAGTACATCCCAAAATGTAAGATCATGACTTTTGCTTTGTAAGTGGACAATAAAGACATTCTGACCATATGTTTGTGAAGAGACGGACCTAGCATTTTACTCATTAATGCAAATAAGATAAATGGAAGTCATAACTGTTTCTGGAGATGTTTATTTTAGTAGGTGCGTGTAAAAACAAATGGATACAAATAATTACAGTATAATCCGTATAGGGTTTACAAGAGAACAAATAGGGACATGTATACAAAATAATATATTTTAACTTAAACCTAATTCACTTTCGCTATCAATGTCATCAGTTAAGGTGATTGTAAGTGGATCTATATTATTTGCATAAATGTACAAATCTTCAACTTTTACAACATACTGAATGGAATTCCTCGAGTATTTACAAGGTATATCATTTATATTTTTTTATCCAACCACTGACACATCCAAAGTAGGCGAAACGCAGTAGTGTAGCTACGGAGTGGGGGGGGGTGCTAGGGCACACTTGTTTTTACTAAATACCTTGAAGTCCGGCCTTTAGACCTTGTTCAATATCATTAGTTACCACAGCAATTCATAAAGCCTAGAAATTAACACAATAAAACCAAATATATAATGATGATTGAACAGGAACCACCTACGCGAACATGCATATGGGTTAGAAAAGACGAGATATAGGGAGTTCACTTACAGAAATACTTTACACGATTATATTATTACAAACGACTGGAGACAAGAAACCCAGAAATATATTTATGAAAATGAAATTTCTTTGTAATCATCCTTAACATTGAGCTCAGCAAAGGTAGTCTTAAATGTTAAGCATGTGTTTCCGGTGGTTATGGGATGGAAGTGTGGACGCTAACAGAAAGACTACCCAAAAAAGTTGCTTGCTTTTGGTGATGTGGGCATATCGGCGCATGCTGCAAACAGAACTTCTTTTTGCCATAAAAAAGAAAATTCTAGTATTTCGGCTATATCCTGCGCGGAAACAAGTATGAATTATTACAGCTAATAATCCAAGGCAAAATTAACGTTAAGAGAGGCCGCAGATGCAGAAGAGATTCCTGAATAAAAAAACCTGGTCTGGAAAAACGACAGCTGAAATATTTCGAGCAGCGGTTTCAAAGATCGTGATGACTTGGCACCAAAACGCCGTGACCTTTTTTTTAGTCGTCACTTGTTTTTGGTAGACGTAATTTTCTATTTTTGTTGTTAGCAAAAAAATTATTACTTCTGCCGCCCCTATTATGGACTGCCCTTTCCTCCCCTAACAGCTGGCTCCCCCACTGTAGAAACGATTTATGCTCCCCCCCCTAGAAAATGCAAATATTGTATATTACATATGTTTTATAGTAAAAAACATGCCAACAAATATATAATCATACTTCATTATCTGAGCTTCTACATGCTTATAAAAACGGGTCCAGAAATAAATATAAACAACAGCTTTTCTTTTGCCACATAAACCGATTTCTTGCCACATAAACCGATGTTATAGTGAAAATATTGTTTCACCTTTCGATGGAAACACAAGTCAGAAGTTGTTTTTTATGAAGTCCTGGGCTTTTTCTTTTTTTTGTTGAAACCATGATTTCGTTATTCTGAAGAACAGTCGAAATCTATATATTTTTATATCCGTTGCATATAATAGTGAAATTAGAAAATAGTCACTCTGTTCTCTGTTGAGCTAATAGTAACGCACACTTATGCTAAACACATTCGTAGAGAACATGTCTGTAGAACACAAATCATCCCCTATACCGGGTGTTTCTCAAATGTGGTCCACAACTATAAAATCTTTAGATTGTAAATTAAAAAAATCGAAACTCTGGGTTATTTTAAAAAAAATATTTCTTCCGGTTTGGCCGAAAATGACCAAGAATTGTGAATTGTATATTTAAATCTAGTTGCATTCTGAGTGCCAACCACCCTCATTAGTCATTTTTGACATGTCGTGGTGGCAGAAAAAAAAACAAATTTTATTTTTAAATCGAAAGTGCCATGGAACTTATAAATTCCTTAAATTGTCGCTAAAAGTTAAGTAAAAAATATTATTTGACAAAATAATTCAATATTTTAATTTTTGTAAGGGCGTCAACATGAAAAATCGATTTTGTTTTAATAAATCAGTTTGCCAATGGGTTAAAAATTGATCCATTATTTCTCTAAAGAATTATTGAGAAAATTCATATATGGTAGAAACAATTAATAATTTAAATGTTGCCTTATAAACAAATTATGTATAATAAAAAGTAAATTATTTTAGATTCCCACCATTTTTATTTTTGGACTAAATTGTACTGCTTCGACATTAGCTCTGGCCACGTTTCTTAATTGTTCTGGTATCATAATATTTATAGCCTACAACTACAACCACGTTTTGTATTTTTGCACATTATGAATCTTGAATCTTTATAATGTGCCTTGAATCTTTATAATGTGCCCATTAAAAAAATCTCAAGGTGTCAGGTTAAGTAACCTAAAATCGAGTTAAAATAATTTAATGTTATTTATTTAAAATAGAACCCTTATTACTCATGCAATTGTTACCATAAGTGCTGTTCGGATGTTCCCTTACAAATCTGGTTAAGGGGTTAGGCGTCTTATCTAGGGCATGATTGGCAACAGGACCCCATGCCAGGGGAGCAATACGCGCCTAAAATAATATTCTATTCTCTGTTTTAAGTCCCTGGTTTTCGTTTTATAAATATTAATCTTAATTCCAAGTAGGCAAGAAGTATTAGGTTAACCAAAAAAAATTTTTTTATTGCTTTCCTTAGGGCGAAGGCACCAGATCAGACCCTTGTCCTGGGCGCAGCGACCGTGTCAAGCGTCATCTTGTTGAAAAAACAATTCATCAAGATTCGCAAGGGGCATTTCTTCCAAAAAATTGTATAAATAATCCACAATTCTTTCTTCCAGTATTCCTAACCAACAATTAAAACCAAAATTTAAAAGACAATCTGGGATCTTCAGCATATCGTTCTAAAAACCAATTTTAAATATTCCATTCTTCGTTCATTGTGTCGCTGGAGGTACTGATGTAAGAATGAATTTGAGAAACACTAGGTACAAGAAATAAAACACAGTTTTATGCCATTCCGTACGGGCGGTGGTAGGTAGCTCTAGTTGTCAAAAGATCATACCCATGAAGAAAGTCCCCAATTTCACAGGAAAGTAATTTTGGGTATTGTTCCTGGGAATATTGCCGGAGCCGGAAACGTTCCCAAAAATGGGAAAGTAGTGGGGAATTTGCTATACATATATTTTTTAGCTTTCAAAAGTGAAAAAGTAAATAAGATCATTTCGAATTGTACGGTTTTTTTTGTACATGAATCATAACATAGACAAAAGGTCAATGGCTACTAATCTTGAAAAAATGAAAAGTCATTTGTTTTTCTTTTTTCAATTTTAATTATTTATTCTACTACAACCTATATTAGTACATTGAGTTACTTTTCTCAATAACAACTGAATTAGTAACAATCCCATTTTTTTTTCGATCTTTGCCACTGGTGCGGGAATGTTCCCACCTGTACATCTCTACCCATGAATTTTGGTTCTATTGGGTTTCCAGTTTTCGTTGACCATGTGTTTCCTGTATGATTGCCTTAATAACATTTAGGTTTAACAGTAGCATAAAGAAGCTTTTCTTTTTTCTCCTAAGGCTTCAACGCCTTTTTACAGACCTGGATTAAGGTGTTTTGTTAAGCAGTTCTGATAAAATAGGATATTCTATAACAAGTTATGGAATGGCCGCCCATATTCCACACGAGTGAAAACTTTATGGTTCACGAGTGTGGATTATAGGGCTTTCCAAAAGTGTTGTAGACTATACTTTCTCTAACAGTACTTTAGAAATTATGTGAAAAAAATAAATTTTATGAATTCAAAATAACATGCATCAAAAATTTAGACAGCAAATATCTCGAAAATGGGTACTTCTAGTGATTTTTACAAGGTACGCATTTTTTGTTAAGAAAATACAGAGAATGTCTTTTAATTAAAAATGTTATACACGTAGGCGCAAAGAAGTTACTACGTCCTTCACGTATAAAAAATACCACACGTAGCGCCTCTAGGAGCTGCGTTAAAATATAAAAACACATTTGAATTTCTAGCCCCAAGAAACCCCCAAATTTCAACTTTTGGAACGATACCTTGAAAACTAACAAGCATTTGCGAGATAATAATTTAAAAATTTATTTTGAGTACCTGTATCTTTGTTACAATCAGCTTTATAGAAGAAACTATAGCGTCCTATATTTCGATACTTCAAAATTTTATTTTAGGTTTAGAACAATAAATAATAGCTTCTTCACATGAAGTTGCCGACGTTTCGACTCTATATTTGGTCTTTTTTTGACACAAGGAACCTTGTGTCAAAAACTAAACTAAAACCTATGACACATAATAAAATTTAAGAACAGACCTTTTCTCTCGAAACATTTAAAATAAACGACATTAATTTACGCATATATACAAGTGAATTTGAAGCAAGCATAGAGTTATAAAGGGGAAGAGGCAGCTAGTGCTATTTAACCCATAAGAATTGTTTTCTGTCAACATAGAGAGGATACGTGAATCGACGTACAAGAAAATTTACGCGGGATAGAGGAATGTAAACAAATAATGGTAATCGTTTCAATGGCGTGCATAAAAAAAAAAAGGTTAATTAAAGAAAATAATATCTAATCTAGGTTATTTCACATTTAACTTCATTTCGATGCATTTCCCTCGGAGCACAAAAAGTATATTTTAAAGGTAATAAAACTTACAGTAAAAACATTGATCACATCCTGATAGTCAATTTAAGCTAAAGGTTTTCAATATAGAAACTCAAATATATATGTTAAATCACTTTCTTGCGAAATTACTTTTTAAAAAATTATTTTATTACTTGAAAAATACAAATTAAAATATATACATTTGAACTTGCAAAATTACAGCGTGACGTTTAACAAATGAGAAGCTAGACTGAACTTAACTGTATACAAAGAAAATAACTATTTATATGTTTCGTTATGCTGACTCAGTGGGAACTGTTTACTTCTTTCTTGAACACTTGGGTCAGGACGTGGGTTCTGCTGATGAAGCTTTCTTGGTATAGACTTGTTTTCGTAAACAAGTGGCACCTGCTGATATATGATACTTTTGTTATTGAGATAAGCTCGGCTTCTGAATACTGCGTTGGCGGGTGATATCTGATAGTCTGGGAACCAAGGTTGGCATAACTTGTATGATGAACTAGCTGGTGAGAATAGATATAACAACTCCCCCATCAAGATGAAAGTTGATGCGTGGAAGCAACTTTCAAGCTGAATGTTTGTTCAGGTTAAGTTCTATTTCTTCAGATTCTTCTGTTGGTTCACCAACACGTATATTTGGTCGCCTTTTTGGAAATATTCTTCTCCATTGTACGAAATTTGTTCTGGACCTTGGTGGAGAAGGTGGGTAGTCATCACTATTGGCATTGACAATTCCAATACTGAGGTTTTTAGGTTTTCTTCTATAACATTTACAAAATATATACAGGATAATTAGACTGATGATCAGAGTTATGGTCAGGATCGTAAACCAACCGATATGTTTCTTTACGAATGGTTGATTGATTAGTCTGTCCAACTGATCAGAATATTCATTTAATTTATGTTGAGCTATATTTAAATTTTCTGTATCAATGTGGTGTAACTGAAGAGGCTTCAAGTCTGGTATGTGAATCTTTTCAGGGTAATGACTGCAGCAATCAAATGGAATTTGGATTGGAACGTTGCTGTAGGTAACATTGTCATAGGTATTTACAAATTTCTTCGCTAGAACTTTGGTGCTGCCAATAAATGCACTGCACTCTGGTTGGAGTTTGATTATGGCGTTGGTACTGATTGTTTGGGTAACAACGTCTCTGGAGCCACATTTAATGGTCACAGGTAAAGGGTCTGCAACGGCAACTAACCAGGAGTTTTGGTTAAGTTCTTGCACATGATAGTCTTTGGCTAGGATAACTGAAACTTGGCACGTTCTTGGAAGGCGAAGTCATTAAAATATTCGCCATCGGAAGCATCTAAGTTTCCTGTAATTGCTTTCCAAAATGTTCCTATACCATTAAAAATTCCACGTTTTTCTCTAAAAATATATTTTTTAGTATCTGCCATTATTTCTGTATATTTTTGATTTACAGCTCCTGATATTTGTCTAAGGAGACTAATATGTGTTAGTACTTCAGATTTAAATGCTTTCATTCGTGGTACGTCTTCATTAATATTATTAATAAGGTTTTCTAAAATTCTATCATTATTTACAATTGTATCCTTAATTGGTTCTAAATCTTTATATACAAGTAATGTCCATTTATCATTAGATATTCTTATTTTTGCTTCTTCATGAAAGAAGACTCCTATCGTGTTGTTAATTGGACTTATGGAGTATTGGGACTGGACGACTGATGACAGTCCGAGGATGGTCCTGGAAGAGAAATTTGCTCGTAGTATGGTTTTAATCTATCAAAATTTATTTTAGATTTTTGTTTAGAATTGGGATTTAATAAAAGGGCTGAGTTTTGATAAATTTCGAGAATTTCGAAAGGGCCATTAAATTTGTTTTGAGCCTTATCTTTAATTTGGGATTCACATACATATACTTTTTCACCTATTTTATAATCATAAGGATGTTTGGCAACATGTTGATCGAAACGTTCTTTTGCTTTTTCTTTTTGTTGTTTCGTTTTATTACGAGCAGATTTATAAAGGAATTGCATACGATTGTTTAAATCACGTATGTATTTTGATATGAGGTTTTTCTCATTATATAGGGTTTCAGGGGGTCTAGAAGAAGTATGTCCGAAAATTAGTTCAAAGGGCGTAAAACCGTGGGTTTTATTTTTCGTGTTATTGTAACAAATAACAGCATACGGAAGTACGTTGAACGGATGTTCATGTGGGTTTTCGGTTTGATTAGCTCTTATCATTTCGCTAAGTGTAGCGTGAAATCTTTCTAAAGAGCCGTTTGATTGGGGATGACCTACACTTGAAAATGTTATTTTTATGTCGTATAGTTCACATAGGTCTTTCATTAATGTATTATTAAATTCACGGCCATAATCACAATGGATTCGTAGTGGGGTACCATAATGTTGGAAAAATAAAATAATAGTATTAACGATAGTTTTTGCCGTTTTATCTTCAATTGGATAAGCTTGGGTAAATTTAGTAAGTTCGTCTCGTATTGTCAAAGCATAGTTTTTAGATGGATATTCAAATATATCAATATTTATTCGTTCAAATGGTGTTTTCGGTGTTTCTGTTAGCACTAAAGGGTTGCTTAAATTTTTTCGGCATATTTTAATTTTTTGACATGTTTCACAACTTTTTATAAAGTTTTCTACATCTTTAATCATTTTGGGCCAATTATATTTTTCTTTGATGCGTCTTAAAGTTTCATTAATTCCGCGGTGTAAATTACTTTTGCCTAAATGGTATTGTTCCAATATAATTGGTATTTGGTCTTTATCTGGGATGGTTACTATATTTTGACAAATACATATTTTAATATCTTTGTCTGCAAAGATAAAAGAAAATATTTCAAGAATAGGAAGGTCTATTTTATTTTCGAGAAAATATGTTGACAAAAGGTCAAATTCGTTTTGTCCTGTATAAATAATATAGAAAAGATGTTGGACTATATTTTCTGGGTCGAGTAACAAAGGAATTATGTAATATTTCCGATTTTTGACTGTTTTACTAGAGAAAATATTTAGTCTTTGCATTGAAAAATCTGCATTTTCTTCAAAAATGTCTTCTAATATTTCATGTTGTAATTCTCCTAAATTCTTTTGTTGAAAAAAGGTTATTATGTTTTTATGTGATTTATTTAGAAGTTGTTCATTTGAAGTTTCAATTTTTGAATAATCAATTAAAGATTTTGTTTCATACATATTAGCAAATGTGTTGTAATCTTCGGTTATTTTTTCATCATCGAAATTTAAATTTGAGTTATTAGAATTTTCGTCATCGTCTTGATTTGTCGCAAAAATAGAAAGTTTTGATTGGAATTTTGCGCATTGATTAAAATGATTAATTTTAATTCTTGATAATGCGTCTGCGTTTTTATTAATCTTACCGGGTTTGTAAATTATTTCATACTCATATTCTTCGAGTTTAAGTCTCCAGCGTGCGAGTCTACTACCTGGGTCTTTAATTGAAAAAAGCCAAGTAAGAGGGCGGTGGTCTGTAATTAGTTTAAATTTTCTGCCAAAAAGATACGGGCGAAAATGTTTTACTGCCCATACAATTGCAAGGAGTTCACGTTCAATAGTTGAATAATTTGTTTCGGCTTTACATAAGGTTCTAGATGCATAGCCAATTGGTAAATCTTTTCCTACAGGTCCTTGTGATAACACAGCGCCTATTGCAAAAGCACTAGCATCTGTGGTTAAAAGAAATGGTTCGTTAAAATTTGGGTATATAAGAATTGGGTCAGAAATTAGCAATTTTTTCAGTTCATCAAAAGATTCTTTGCAATCAGAATCAAAGTCAAATTTTATTTCTTTTTTGAGTAGACGAGTAAGTGGTTTAGAAATTTTCGCAAAATTAGGAATGAATCGTCGATAATAGCCTGCTAAGCCAAGGAAAGATTTTATATCCTTAGGATTTTTTGGTTGGGGAAAATTTTGGATACATTCAATTTTTGTTGGATTCGTTTTAACACCGTCTTTAGTTATTACGTGTCCAAGATATGCTACTTCTTTGCGTAAAAATTCGCATTTGTCTGGTTGTATTTTAAGATTAGCTTTTCTTAGTCTTTTGAAAACTTCGCGTAATCGTTGGATATGTTCATCAATTGTAGCGGAATAGACTATAATATCGTCCATATAGACAAGACATCGTTCATTTAAGATTCCTAAAAGAATATTGTCCATTACACGTTGGAATGTAGATGGGGCATTCTTTAGTCCGAAGGGCATTCGTTTAAATTCATAATGACCGTTTTCTACTGAGAACGCTGTTTTTGAAATATCTTTGGGATCTATCTCTATCTGATGGAAACCAGAAGCGAGATCAAGAGTCGTGAAATATTGACACTGTCCAAGTTGGTCAAGTAAATCTGAGATATTAGGAAGTGGATATTTATCATTAACAGTGGATTCGTTCAGTTTTCTATAATCTATTACGATTCTCCATTTTTGTTTATTACTAGAGTCGATTTTTTTCGGTACAACCCAAACGGGAGATGACCAGGGAGAAATTGATGGTCTAATTATACCTTGTTGTAACATATTGTTTACTTGCGTTTTAACCTCTTGTTTATGTATTTGGGGATATCTATAAGATTTAGTAAAAATGGGTTTTGTATTATTCGTGTCTATCTTATGTTTAATTTCACTTGTGAAGGAAAGGTTGTCACCTTCTAGATAAAAATGTCTTCAAAATTGACACAAAGATTTGTGATTAATTCTTTTTCTTCTTCGTTTAAATGGTCAAGTCTAAGCTGGGATCTAATAGTCGGGATTCTATTTAAAGTTTGAAATTCGGAAGATTCGGGAAAATTGAAATTAAGAAGTGTGTGTATCGAAAATGGTTCTATTTCGATATTTGAGAAATCAATTGTTTTTGGAATTGCATTCGCATTGATAATTGTTGTCAAAAATTCACCGTTTTGATTGACATGGACAAGGGCATTAGGGATATGTACTTTTTCTATTTCTTTTCGGTATAAAATAGCATCAGTATTGATTAGATGACATTTTAATTTAAAAACTTGTTCCGTTCTACCTTGTATAGTTATTTTATTTTTATTTGCCTCGTATGTTTCGAGTTTTGTTGAAGAATAATTGTCTTCAACTTTATACAATGGTAGTGTTTTAAAATTGGTAATAAGTTGTTTATTTTTTAAATCGATTGTACATTCGTAGTGTTCTAGGAAGTCAAGACCTAGAATTCCGTCAAAATCAATGTCTAAATTATAAATATAGACTTTGTGAGGGTCACCGTTGTTAAAATTTATCAAAGTTGATTCAGTTATTAAAAGTTTTTGTTCGGTAATGCCTTGAATTGTTGCATTTTCGGGGAAACGATTTGGAAAGTTCCTTACTGTATTTTCTTTGAAAATTGAAATACCTGCACCAGAATCTATGAGTAGTTTGAAAGTATTTGTTGCGTCTTTGATATAGTAAAGATTTTTAGGATTTATCGCAAGAAAAGGATTTAAAGAAATCGTTGTTCGGGGAAATTGAGTGAGGGATTCATATCGTCTAGCGTGAGAGTTTCTATTTGGGCTTGTATTTGATCTATTTCTTGATTGGGTGGATGGTTTTGATCTGGGGATAAAAGAAAATTTTGATTTTCCTCGATTGGAAAATTTTGATCGTTTTCGATTGATTCGTTAAAGTTTAAATTGGGATCTGGATTCTCATAAAAATTGTCGTATTCATTTTCGAATAAAGTAGAGGTGTCTTCATAAGAAAAGTATGAGGGATCTTGGTAATCTTGTTGATAATCTTGTTGATAGTCTTGATAATAGTCATTAAAATATTTTTCTTGATTATTATCTGTGCTAACTAAGTGAGCTTTAAAATTGGGATTTTTGTGAATTACTGAGGGTCGAGAATAATTAGAATTCGGTTGACGTTGGAAATTATTTTGATTTGATTGATTATTTATCATATTTGGGGTTTGCGTATTTGGGCTTCTTTGTTGTTGCATGTTTGGTCTTTGTGACTGAAGAGAATTTGTTTGCGGGGCAAACTGGGGTCGCTGAAAATTTGAGCTTTGGGAAAAATTGGGACGTGGTTGTCCGTTATTGGCATGGCATTGATTTGCTGAATGACCAGTACGTCCGCATTTAAAACATTTTTGTGTTTGAAAGTTTGTTTTTTTCAAAGATTGGTTGAATGGCTTTGGTGGGTTCGGTTTTGAAACTTTTTGAGATTCAAAATAAGACAATTGAAGTTCACGTCGAATACGTATTTGAGCTTCAAGAAGATCTCTTGGGTTACTGGCACGAATTATGTGTCCAATACGGGGTTCAAGACCAGTTAAGAGGGTACTCAGAGACATGGATTCGATTAGAGTTATTTGAGCTTGTTTTTGTTGTGGGGTGAGATTAGACTTTTGTATATTAGCGTGCATTTTTGCATTAGCACTTGAAGTCGGTTGAGAAAGGTTAAAGGACTTTCATTTGGTAATTGTTTAATACGTTGTAAGTCTTGTATTAAAGAAGACAAGTCTCGCGTATCTCCAAAGTGAGAATTTAAAAGTTGTTTTATTTCTAAATAAGAAATAGGGTTGCGAGAGCTTATTAGCTGCGCTGCTCTTGCACGTAATTTATTTTTTTATGTGGATTACTAATAAATCTTTTTGATCGCGTGTAGACATATTGTAAGCACAATCACAAGCATTGAGAAATGTTTGGAGAAAAATTTGATCACCATCGTATTCAGGAATTATTGAAAATATTTCAGATAGTTTATATGGTTCAATTTCGGGTGTCTCAGGGACATTTTGTATTCCGTTATCAGTCATGGTTGCTCAATATATCAATATATCAAAATAAAATAGTATAGGCACACAATATTATCAAATATAGGCACACAATATTATATAAAGGATACGAACTTAAAATTAAGAATTTAGGTTGATTGGCAGTACGTAAAGTAGTACACAAATCAACGTAAATTAAAGCAATACTAAAATCTACAAAATTCAAGTGGTTTTGTTTTGTTTGTCTGAAATTTGATTAACTGTATAATCAAAATTTGAAATTAAAATATTCTTTTGTATTTTTGAAACTTGTTTTTGAATTCAGTTTTTCGTTAACTAAATATCAAAATTGAAAAATCGAACAATTTCCTTAAATTTGAATAAAAAAAATTCAATATTTTGGAAAATTGAAAAATATAAAGAAAATTAATAACGAGATGATTCAGTCTTACGTTACTAGTAGAAACATCAGACTTCGTCGTGTTCTCTGCAGCAAATTCTACCAGGGGTTTCACTAGGTGTTCCTAATCCGTAGATTGACTGCGAGTTGGTGACGTCGGGTCGTGATTTTCTCTGCTTTTCTTGAGTTTCAGTACTTCTTGTATTTTTCTTGGTTTTCACAGGTTCTTCTGAACAATGGATTGGGATCCTCCGTCGACAGTGAGAGTGCACAAGGGCTTCGTGTTCTGTTAGACGTTTTCAGATCCTACCGACTGCGCCAGTTTGTTAAATCACTTTCTTGCGAAATTACTTTTTAAAAAATTATTTTATTACTTGAAAAATACAAATTAAAATATATACATTTGAACTTGCAAAATTACAGCGTGACGTTTAACAAATGAGAAGCTAGACTGAACTTAACTGTATACAAAGAAAATAACTATTTATATGTTTCGTTATGCTGACTCAGTGGGAACTGTTTACTTCTTTCTTGAACACTTGGGTCAGGACGTGGGTTCTGCTGATGAAGCTTTCTTGGTATAGACTTGTTTTCGTAAACAAGTGGCACCTGCTGATATATGATACTTTTGTTATTGAGATAAGCTCGGCTTCTGAATACTGCGTTGGCGGGTGATATCTGATAGTCTGGGAACCAAGGTTGGCATAACTTGTATGATGAACTAGCTGGTGAGAATAGATATAACATATATATTCAGTTGTGGAAGAAAATAAAATACCTTTCAATTTAAAAAATATTGAATTGAAACTATGCATCACACTAGTAAAAATGTTTTCTAGATATATTCTAGATATTATACTAAAATATTCTCCATTGTGTATTTAATTGGGAGGTATTTAAAAGGAAGTGTATTTGATTGTCGGGGTTAATGATTCTTTATCTTACATATAGGGTTAATTTAACTCCACGGACTGCATGCAGGTGACCAATGAATTTACGTTACTTACCTGAAAAATCGCCTTTTTTGTCTTTTTTAAACTTAACTCTACAAACTCTACAGTTTTACCATTGTTTATTAATCACTTAAAATAATCAAACTTTTTCAAAAACTCAAAGAAGCTTAGACAAGACCATCAGAATGTTTGACAAAACTTTCAGTCGACGTATCCCCACAAATTTACGCCGATGCATGTGACGTTGACAGATTGATTGGAAAATAAAATATCTCCTTGCAAAATCTGTATTTTTGCTTCCCTTCGTTAGGAAGTATATTATACAAAAAATAAATGTTTAGTTTTTAAATATCTTTACATTCCAGGTTATATGCTGAAAAGCATGTTTTTGTAACAAAGAAAATATAGGAAAGCGTATTTGACCAAAATTTTCCAAATTACTGACGGGTGCCCAGAAACTCTCCCGACAAACTCTAAGGAGTTTTCTCCAACAAAAAAAAATAAGAAAAAAATAATTTTTAGATAATTTCTACTGGAATTATACAAAAAATAAATGTTTAGTTTTTAAATATCTACATTCCAGGGTCTCTATATGCTGAAAAACATGTTTTTGTAACAAAAAATATATAGGAAAGCGGATTTGAAATTGGAAAAAGGTTAGCTGGCAATACTGAATTGGTAACTGTTTACAAACAAGTAACAGTGGAAAAGAAATAGTCGTGGCTGGATTTTTTTTGCGCTCTGGGTGCTCCTTTATAACTATGGATCCAACACAACGGGCGACTAAGGTAAGTTGGATTAGATTGGATAGATACATTTTTAAGACACCCTGTAAGATTACATTCTGTTTTTCAGAATGTTATCCATTCTGACATCATTTTTAATTGTGGAATACGTTCTTTATAAACTAGTGTTAGAGACTCTATTTTTTTGTTCTTGTTTGTGAGTCCATGTATATAGATAGGAGAAAAAATATAATATCTGTGTTATCTAATCGCCTGTGATGGAAGGAATAGTCATGTGTAATAGTTAAATTTCCTTTTTGCTTAAGCTTTTTTGATCATTGCACTTGTGGAGGCACCTTCCCTGTCTGTTGTGTTGTTTAAGTAAAACCGAAAATAAATAATTTCTCGAAGAGTCGTCCTGCGCATGCGCAAGTATGAATATAGTTCTTTTCTGGTTAACCTGGAGCTATTAATTCGATATTTTGACATTTCAAGGTCATATGTCAATTACTTCTTGTTTTCATTAATAAGACCCAAGCAATGAACTCTTTACTACGTAACAAGAGCGGCCCCCACCATTGCCAGGATCTTTTAAGTGTGTCAGGGAGATTTGTGACAAAGATAGCATTCGTAGGGGCATGTCTCTCGCTTCCACTCGTAACATTAAATGATTATTTACATTAAAAAACATTGGTATATTGGTTTTTTTTTGTGTTCTTATGCCGGTAAAATAGTCATTAAAGCTTTCGAGTTTGCAGAAAAATGTAGCAAGGCTGTAGTTTTAGTTGTTGGTTTTATTTCTGTGGGAAGTTAACACATATACATATTAAAATGATTGGTGCGATTGATTCGTGTTATATGTTGATGCTTTACGTGCACGTAATTTACGGTTTTCATCTGTAGTTTTGAGTAAATGAGTGCTTTCGAATTCCTCCGCTTTTTTCTTTTTAATATTAATTTAGATATTTTTTAATACCTCAGAAAACAATATCAGGGGTATCTCATTAAAATAATAAACTAAAATGAATATATAATTTTATTTGACAACAAAATAAATGCCTGTTACGTTTTGGAATAATTTAGCAGCTCGTAATAAACTTTTCAACAAATAACTGAAAATATCAATAATTTACAATCCTTGTGCTTTAGATTAAAGTATAAGAGTGAAAATTTGAAATTAACATTCTCTGCATTATATTTTATTTTTGTATTCTCATACATAATGTAACCTTTACTTATGATCAAAAAAGAAAAATATTATTATTTTTAATAAAATAAAACTCCATACGGTATCCGTCCATATATTGTAGTTGCATACCGTCTTTGTAGCTAAATCCTAAAGGCAACAATGACACGATTTTGCTTCGACAACCTAAGAATCACCACCAGGACAACCAACATCTAGTATTAGTTGAACAACGTCGCAATTGGCAACGTAGTATTTGAGCAATCGTCTAACGTTAGCTTGACGCCGAACTCTAGTCTATACCAGTTATAATAATATTTACTAATCTTTACAAGGATGACTTCGGCAAGCAAAAAGATGTAACATCGAACGAGCAACGGTGTATTTAAAATGCCTTCCTGGAGGCAAGCGTTTACATTTGGCGACTAAAAAAAACTCATTGTTTTTTGTTTGCCAACACAATGTGAGCTTAATACCCTCATGAAAATTAACGATGGCTAACAAAGAAGGACCACACCTATATAATCGTGGTAATGCCTTATAAAATAATTTTTACTTTCAAACATTTTGCTTGTGTTATTAGTTCTGGGGGGAGGGCTTTTATCCCCTTTGTTCCCCCTAAACATGCGACTGCAAAAGAGCGACAGGCACGTAGCCAGGGGGGTCCTGGAGGTCCTCCCCCCGAAATTAAAAAGGAGTCCTGGAGGTCTGAACCCCCCGAAACTAAAAATATTTTGATATAGGTATGCTTCTTCCTAATTTTCCCGAAGTTTTACTGTTGAACTCCCTCGCCACCCTGATATGAATTTCTTGTTTGGACCCCCCCACCCCTCGAACCGAATGGGGACAGATGCGTCCCCCAGAGCCACTAAGCAAAGCAAAATGTTAAAAATTATTTTATAGCACCTTACCACGATTTAATAAGTAAGAATCTTTTTTTTTTTTTACTGGTCACTGATTTTGATGGTTTTTATGTTAACAAAAACCAAGGACCTTTTTTTTAGTCCAAATTAAGTAGTTGCCTCCACAGAAAGGCATTCTAAACTAGAGTAAACGAAGCAAGAGCATTTTTGCGGCTATTTTAATTTAGCTGTGTAGAAATGTAAGAAACGGCCATTATGCAATTCTGAATTTTCGTACAATAAGGTATTTAGTAGGTTACACTTAATACAGTGGTGTTTTTTGTAATATAGTAAACAAGGGACACATTTCAATCTGTTTTTTTTTTCGGAATTACTCCACAAAGTAAAACAATAGTTTCGTAAATACTAGGATTTTTTAGGCTGATATTAGACGAGACTAATTTCCACACGAGCATCTCCCACTACCGTCCAAAGGTATGATGTTTTGATGACAGTTTGACGATGACATTTATTTCACCACACTTGCGATGCTTTTTTTTAACTTATTGAAAATATCGAAGTATAAACAAAGTTCGCTAAAGTTTTCGTAGGACATCGGTTAGCTTAGTAGTAGAGTTTGGGATTAGCAATGCAAAGGTCCGTGTTCGAATCCGTATTCGGAAGGATGATTTTTTTTTAAGTTTTTGACTTTTTTAAGTTTTTCTTGAACAAAACTAATAATTAATAAAAATGCCGATTATGTTGGGTTAGGATTGGTTAGGTTTACAGTAAATAAAGCGCATGGTTGTGCACTCTACAGCACTAATAAATGTTCGGCTTTAGTTACGCGGCGCTAAGCGATCAAGCGCAAGGTAGTGGGGAGTGCAGAGTTTAGTAATATTAGACACATTTTTCAGTAAAGTGTTTATTATCATTATATACACCTGTATTCAAATCTATGACAGTGATTTTAAATTCGGTGGCGGCATTTATTTCGCATACCTTGCTTCCTTTTTTAGACTAATTAGGAGTAAAAAGAGTATGGTATATTAAATAATCGTCAAACCCGTCAAAAATAGGTAAACCAACTGGGTATTCGACCTTAGTTCAATAAAATGGTTTTATTACTTGTACTATCGAGTTTACGTAATAATAATGGTATGTACGATACGGATAAAGTTGTTTTATTATGGCAAAGAATTTGAATCTTATTTTCAGCCTAATTCAATGCGGTGACGTCAGAAGTCATTCGTGTTAAGTCAATGCTATAGTTTCAAACAATGGCAATAAATGAGAATGTATGTCAAAAATTAATATTTAAAATACATAAAATTTGAAATGTTGCAAATTTTTGCACCTGCACCATAAAATATTTTGAGTAAAATAGCTTCATCTAGTCAAACCAATAGTGGTTTTGTAAAACCAAATTCTAACAATTTAGGCAAAGTAGGCATGTTTATAGTGAATGATTTTTAAAGTCAGACGAGCGCTTTAATATTGTAGATGTTCGAGGAGTGAAAACACTATAAAATGCTTACCACAACCAAAATAATAAGGTAATTTACAGTATAATATATAGTTTTCTCACAATTTTACAAATAAGAAATGTTCCCTGTTTAGAAGTCCTTTATAAATATTTTTTCAGTTCTTTAAGGAAAAGTTGCTGAGATAATACATTCCCATATATATATATATATATATATATATATATATATATATATATATATATATATATATAAGCTCATACTTAATAGTTTTTTTAACTGTTTGTGTTTTATTTGTGTTTATTCCTAATTTAATGCTAGTTTTAACGCCATTTTGTTGTAAAGTTGTTAAGAATTCAGGTATAAGAAATTCAAACTTAAAAAAAGCGAGTGAGTTGTTCATTCGGATTATTTAAATTCAAAAATAACTACTTTTTTATCTTTTAATGATAATCTAAGACCTAGACAACGTCCTTGTACCCACTTTAAACCTGAAAAAGTTTTAATCTATTCTTTATGCATCATTTGATGATGATTAAAAAAATAGAGCGCTCAAAAAAATGTAGACTTTGGAATATTGTCCATTAGGAATAGATCCCCGTGTACCGCTTTTAAATACGAGCGTCGTAACCGGCGTTCGGGGTTTTTTCCTAACATGCCTCAATGAATAATGTGAAATATTACATATATAAACGGCTTTCACCTGAAATGGGTTATCTGAAAAAACAATATTTCATTGCCTTCTAAAAGCCCTCCTTAACAACGGGAAATAAAAATTTTCCTGCGGAAATACATCATTTCTATTTTCCACACTTTAGAAAACCTGAAATCACTTACATGAAAACTTTGCTTTGCATCTCATTCCAAACACTAAAATGCCAAAATGTTCCTGCGATCGTTTCCATTTTCTGTGAAAATTTTGTACACTTTAGAATACCCGAAATGAGTTACATAAAAAATCTGCTTTCATTTGCCTTCTAGAAGCCCTCCTTAACAACAGGGAATTAAGATTTTCCTGTCGAAAGGCATCATTTCCATTTTACACACTTGGGAATACTGAAACCAGTTACATGAAAACTTTGTTTTGCTTTGCATTCTAAACATAAAAATGTAAAAATAATCTTGCGGAAATACGCCATTTCCATTTTCAGAGGAAATTTCATTTCCATTTTCCAGACTTTTGAATAGATGAAAACTGTTATATAGAAACTTTGTTTTGCTTTGCATTTTTTTTTAATATAAAAATGCAAAAATGTTCGTGCGGAAATACTTTAACTGAAATGTCATATAACCATCAAATATTTTTTTAGCTTCTAAAGCCTCCTGAATCATTTTATCTATTTGTTTATTTATTTTTAACCTTTTTCTTCACGGAATTGTGGTACATTCACAAAACGTTTTTTTTTTTTACCTCGATGAAGCCTTCTGAATGTGAATTTAAAAAATTAGTGATTTTATAAACATAAATGATGGTTAATGGCTTTAAAAATGGTTTTATCGGCGAACCTGGGCTAACCTAACACCTAACGGGGCAGATCACCTAACAGTATAGGTTTTCCTTAAAAAAAACCTTGTTTTAATATATACTCGGAATTTTGTTAGCGCGCTTTCCTTACAGCAAACCTAACTAATCCTAACCTAACCTAGTTCGCATTTTTATTATAGTTTATTTCTATAAAGTCTTCTGAATGTAGAACTAAAAGTAGGGTGATTTTATAACTTAAATAATAGTTTATGGCTTTAATGATGGTTTTATCGACGAACCTGAGCTAACCTAACACCCAACAAGTTAGATCCACCTAACAGTACATGTTTCGTAAAAAAAATCCTAGTTTTAAAGTAGGCTCGAAATTTTGTTTTTCTTTATAATAATATAGATGTATTTTCATTTTTATATTCAAAAAAATGTTAAGATGGCGAATCAAACTAAAATATCTATATATATCTGATTTCCTAGGAAAATCAAAATAATGAGGAATTTCCGCAAAAAGATGTTTGCATTTTTATGTTCAGAAAAGTGTTTGGAATAGCAAAATCTCCATATAACTGATTTCAGGTATTCCAAAGTAAAGAAATTTCCTCGGAAAATAGATATAACAAATTTCTGCAATGTTCAAAATGCAAATCAAAGCAATTGTTCATGTAACCGATATCAAGTATTCTAAAGTGTAAAGAATTTCCTCGTAATGTGGAAATCAGTGGCGGCTATTCAGGTGAAGTGCTACTTGACCACGAAAAATAAACAAGCAAACATCTAACTATATTTATTATATGTCTTAAAATTTTAGTTTTTACATTAATTTATTCACCTAATTTTCAAAAAATAAACTGGTACCATGACAACGCGTTCGCGATGACGTCGACCGCATGGAAGAATAATGTTAACCAGCGCAATACAACGCTCTCGGTGAATTGCAGGCGCAGTACACTACACCCACGTGTCGTTCAGTTTGCGGTGGTTGTTTACTTTTATTTTCGCGGATTTCGCTGCAACCGGTGAGTTCCTTTACAGTTTTGTTGGCTGTTTTGCGTTATATATATTTATGGTGTTGTTACAACTTCAAATTCGAAGTTAATAAATGTGATTGTTTAAGACTGGAATAAATTAAAAGACGTCTTTGAATTTATCACAAACTGTGACAAATCTGATGAAAAATCAATCCGCCTTGCGAAAGGATTTTTAGGTGAGATGAACGATTTTGAATTCACGTTTCTGGAATTAGTGTTTAATGACATTTTCTCAATTACGGACATACTATTTGACGTTCTTCAAAAACAATCGCTTGACATTCATTTTTGCATATCCAATATAAAACGCTGTCGTGAGGCGCTCTGTAAAAAAAGAAATGAACATTTTTTTAATACCATGTTTGATAAAGCAAATTCTATTACAGAAATAAATCATTACAAATGTGAGCTTGCTAAGCTTTCACCTGAAGAAATTAGGGCTAAGTATAGAACCGTTTTTTATGAAATATTGGACCATATTTTAATGGCAATGACCCTAAGACTTCAAGACTGTGAAAAACTTACATTTTCATGTTTGGCAGGTTCTGCTAAATTTTCCGAATATAGTTTAAATTTTCCGCCTGACCCGTTTGCAAATTTGTTACAGTTATATGGGGAAATATTTTCAAAAAGTCAACGACTTAAAAATGAGCTTGGTCTTATTTTTGCCAATGAGAGTAATTGGAATATATCGGTGCAAGAGAAACCACGATTTCCTTTTATCACTTTCCCTAGGAACGAAGATATTTTTTTTCTGGCGATGTATGTTTGCAATATTCTCCAAAACAACTCTTAATTTTTCTGTCCACCTTCTTTTCCATCGTTTTATGCACATACCTATATTTTCTCGGTTGCCAAAACATTAGGACTTCTGGAGTCAGCACTATGTTGCTGAATTCTGCTGCGCGAAAAAAATTATGGAAATCTACTATAATTAATATACTCTAATTTTAAAATTTTGAAAAAATGGTGGATAACCGTATTCCAATGTAAAATTACGTCATATTTAGGTGCCCCAAAGAATAGCAGTAACCGGATCCAACATCGAAATAACCAAACTATCATTCCCCACTTAGAGCGCATTGTGGCTGAGTAGTATATCGTATACCAACGTCAGGTTAGAAAGTTGACCGTCGTTATTACTTGATTCGACGTCGAAATGCTAATCGGCGTTGAAACGTGGTCTCCGGTCAACAAATTTTGAGCAAAATAATATTGCAAAACTGAAAAACGATTGCAAGTTGTTTTAATATAAACATCCCATTTCTATAATGTAGTTTAGATTTTCCACCTGACCTAAATAGTTCGAATAAGAGTAAAACAGATGGCTTTTTTAAGAAATTAAGATTGATCTGAATAAACATAATAAGCAAATCTCTTTTTATATTTTTAGTGTGTGACATATGAATTATACTGTAAGGGTAAGACTTGGTTTTTCTCATCTATCTGAAGTAAAGCTGTTTTTTTTTTTCTATTTTAGGTGTTTCCATGGTGGTTATTGGAGCCTTTTAACCACCGACTCCCTGAGACCCTAGCTTGTGACGTCATTTGTACACTCACAAGTTTGATTCTCGGGATTGGGTGTTTAAAAAACGTCGGATGGAGCAGAGAGAGATAATAGGAGTAAACTTTTACAGTGTCATTAATCTTGTATATATCTGGTTTTAATTTGATATGATTTTAGTTAGATCTTAGTTTTCTATATTCATTTGTTAATAATTTACTTGTATTTCCCCTTTTCGCCAGTTAGATTTTATGATTTGGATAATGAAGCTACTTTTTTCAGACTTTTTCATCTAGCACTTTTTACGCAATCTCTCGTGATCTACTTTCTAGATTTGCAAGTTCGTATTTTTGTGTACGTATATACCGACCGGGATATTCGATGGTATCATACGGATTATTCAGTATTAAATCGAATAACAGCAATTCTAACTAGATAGGCTGACCACAGTGAACTAATAAAAAATCTTCGCAACAACCTAATAACACGAGCCCATCGCGCCCGAGGAGGAAAGGTTTCGATATTAGCGCCACTACCGGGAACTCCTTGTACTAACTAGTGTAGTGTTAAAATTTATTATTTAATTATCAATGCAGTTTAATATTATTTATGGCTTTAATGGTGGTTTTATCGGCGAACCTGGACTAATCTAACGGCTAATGGGACAGATCCACTTAAAAGTATGGGTTTCCTTATTTTAATATAGACTCGGAATTCTGTTAGTGCGCTACCGCGCGCTTTTTTACAGCAAACCTAACCAATGCTAACCTAATCTAATCCGCATTTTTATTTATTACAGGTTTTAATAAATTTTAAAAAAGTTACCCAACTGAACACGGATTTGAACTCATATGCGTCAAAAGCCGAATATCGTACCAACAACCTATGAAGGTCATGCTGAACAATCAACAAAACTTTCTTATATTCCAGGGAAATAAATTGTTTTAGGTAAAGGCTGCTAGGGGCGCTAATGTAAGAACCCTCCCTCCCGCTACCGTCTCATGCAGTGTTGCCAATCGGTGTATAATTATACGATTTTCGCATCTTTTAAACTTGCTGTGTATAATTTTCTAACTCTAATAAAATTCGTATAAAATCGTTATATTTTGGTTAAACGTAGATTCCACATTATTCCTACCAAAATTCAAATACTGCGAGAAATTTTAACATGGTGGATATACATTTTTAACGAATTGTGCGGCTTGCCAACATTGAGACACAACCGTCTTGATAGTTGCAGTGACTGACTTGTCGATTCTCGTGTTTTGCAAGAAAGGTCGACACGCTGAACTGAAGTCTTGTAGTGATGTGCAATTGATAGTGTTTACGATATCTATATTACCTATATTTTAATCTTGAGTATCTGATGCTTTCTATCAGATACTTTGATACTTTCAATACTTGTATGATTTAAAGTAGGAGAGCTCGTTGATTACAGTATCAATAAGTAAACGGTGGATTTTTTTGTGATCATTGTGATTATAAAACATGAATAATTGAATTAAGAAAAGAAAAACAGATAATCTAAATTATGTGATTGTTATATGTACACGTGTACTAAAATTTATATATTACTTATTCAGTCATATATAACATCATAAAAATGGGTAGCAAAACATATAAAAACATCTAATTTTATCTGCACAGGTACTTCTATTTATTTAGGTAATAAAAATCCAAATAAAATTTTAATAAAAATTAAGATGGATTTTTATACTTTAGTAAATATTATTGGCATTTAAAAAAATTAGTTCTCTGGCAGTGCTTACTTAGCCTGCTTCTGCTGTCAGAAACTATTTGCCCCGCTTTAGAAAAAATACGTTCACTGGGAACGGAAGTAGTTTCAAAAAATGAACAAAAAATATTTCATTAGTTTTTTTTTATTTAATGTGTTAAATTCATTTAAAAATTATTTATAAAAATAAACTATACACTTAAACAGTAATATATTACAAATCTTAAAACTAATTCAAATAATTTAATACTATTACATAAAGTTTTTATGCAATCACGTAATACGCGGTAGTATCTGAGTATCTGATACTTTTTCAGGAAAGTATTTGATACTATCGATATTTGAAAGTATCGAATACTAGTATTTTGCACACCACTATTAAATACAAAACAGCAAACTTTTTTTTTATTGTTAATATCAGTTTTTTTTTTTCGTCCCCCCCTTCTTCTGCCATAAGGGTCTAGGGACCGGTGTATAAAATATCTTTTGGATCCAGTCATTGTATAATTTAATGATTTGTTATTGGCAACACTGGTCTCATGACTCGATGATGGAACTAAGGTATTTTGGCTGCTTTGACTGAACCATTCTCCTGTCAGTCCGAAATAAAGTGGATGTAAAAGATACTCTATTTACTCTATTTCGGAATAGTAATCTATTATATTACATACGGTTCAGTCGTGTATTCAGGGGAGTGTAAAAAATACTTATTTTGCATATACTTTAAATAGTATATAGGCTGTATTTTTTTAGCAGTCAAGCAGATTTTCACTACAAAACAGGTATAATTTTGTATGTTCTCGTGTATCTTTCTTAAGATACAAGTTTTGTAATTATGCCTGTTTAAATATAGTTCAGAACCCAAGTTATGCAAACAATTATTGTCTGTGCTGTGATTGGCGGAAGCAGTAAAATAGAATAAGGCTTAGTTTCCTTATAAAAAAATTCCTGTTAGACAAGAACGTATTTATACTTTAGCATCCGCACGAGTGCCGCCGCTTACCGAGTTTTTCGTTTGACAATCCTTGCTAGAAGAACCTAACTACCAACTAAGGCCACCGGCCAACCTAAACGCAATGTACTTTTTAATACACATTTTTTTTGTGCCGTCAACAAAAAAATTGTACCAATACTCGGCAAGAGGCGGGACTTGTGCAGATGTTTACTAAAAATTTACGTCAGACAAACGTAGTAAACAATATGACGTCTCATAAATGACATACCGACAATGACATGTGGTAGTGATGAGCGATAACGTGATTTTTTGGTATCAGTGAATATAAAGTTTGACGGGATCACGGTTTTGAGTAATCTGTTAAAGTTAGATTAAGAGTTATAATTTCATATTTAATTAGCAGTTTCTTGAGTTTCTTCACAGACTGGAGAAAGGTATTTAAGTTTTCGTGGGGAGAAGGCAAGGGATGAAATTTCTTAATAAAATAAAAATAACTTCTTCGAAATAGGTGCCATT
>JAUTXW010001509.1:0-34116 GCA_030620095.1 Kuschelorhynchus macadamiae
GTCACGTCTACACTGGTTCGGTTGGTCTTGCTAAAATCAACATCTACAAATCCCAATAGACCCAGAAATTAGGGAGAAATTAAATAGGTGCCTTAAAAATTATGGACGGTTGTCGTCCCCCCTAGACCAATAATTAGTTTGAGGGCATTGTGTTTCCCTTATATTGATTACTATTTGATTACTATGTGCTGCATGAAATGCTGAAGAAGGCCTGGGTTTCTAAATTTATCTTATCTTTTGAGTTTCGCATTGATACTCTATTACCTGATTAGTGATATGTGTGAGTCTCTTAGAATAATTTGTAAGTACCTTTGACTTACCATTCTACAAACTGGTAAAATGCCAGCAACTTGTTGTTGTGAAGATTTCATTACTCTCGCCAGTCGTAGATATTCTATTCATGATATATTTTCTATGAAAAGACTTAATCCAAGTTTATTAATATCGGAAACTATCTTTGGATTATCTTCATTCCATAAATAGAATTTACCTTAAAACTAGAACAAAAGAATTAGCTGCCTTAATGAGATATCTTATCAAGGAAAACTTCATAAGGGCATCTAAATCAGGAATTATACAGGAAATCTACACACATATAGATACTACAATCAAATGCAAGCAGTCAATTTGCCAAGCAGATAGTTTTAGCAAACACAAACAAATGTAAAAAAGATACTAGAACATCAACAGAAGTGATAACACGAACTCCAATAATATCAAAAAATGAATCGAAAGTCGGAAAGCATTTCATGCAGCACATATCATATCTAACTAATTGCCTTACATAAATAGGAAAATGTTAAACATCAGGAATAGACAAATTACGTCTGCCATTTTCCTGCATCAATTAGAGTCCAGACATAAGATTAATTTTAATAAAGGTAGACAAATAGCAAAGTCAGAGCATCACAAAACTAGAATAATCCAGGAAGCAATATAAATTGAAAAGATTGGCACCTAAAAAAACGATGCAATAATGTTTAATCTTATTTAGAAATCCTATATATAGGGTTCGCCAAACTCAGTGGCGTATTAGAAGTATATGGAGAACGAGTAAAGATATTTACTTGAGATTTGGGTAAGGTTCATACTAAGAAGTGAACTATATTTTAAAAATATTTTCGAAGTTGCGGCGTTGCCAGCTCTATTGCAGACAGACAGGAAGTTTCTTTTTTTAAATACAATACCCTGTATATTATTGCATTGTCAAATTCTACGAACTATTCTGAGCATTTTTTATGTAGTATGTTCTATACCTATTTTGAGCAGTTTTGGAAATAAAAATTATTTTCTAATTTTTAAGGGTCAAATCGGCTTCAATGTAAAACACGATATATTTTTAGAATATTGTCCCAGAATTCTGAAATTTTTATACGAGTTTCCGAACATGTAGGTTAATTGACGGCTGAAGGTATTTTTTAATAAAAGGTTATACAGGGTGTATAAAAATATAGTTTATTCGCGAGGAACAGAATGTCCATAACTCGATTTTTTTTAAATGGAACACCCTGTATATTTTAATTGCATCAAATAGAGAGAGACATTGCCTTTCAAATGACATTAGGTGTTCCTATACCTATCTCTGATGGGTAATGAATTAAATGGCATTTAAAAGAAAAAATCGACCATTTTATTATTTTCTGGAAAAAAAATCTATGTTAAAAGCACTAAATAGACAAGTAAACATTTTTGTCAATAATATATCTATCTTAATGATAACTAAATGAAAATACGTTTGTTGAGAAAAATCTATAGTTTAATATTTACAATATGTATTCACAAACGCTTTAGATAAAAAATTAACGATACAACCGAATAAAACAATATTACAAAAATATAGCTAACAACAGAACTATCCCCAAATGAATTGTCAGTAACTGAACTGTTTAAAGTGTCCTCCATTAACTCTGAGGCATTCCAGAACTTGTGTCATTACATGACTCGTTGCTTTTGAATCTCTTCCGCGGATAATGCCAGCAGTGCTTCTCTTGTCCGATTTAGGAGTTCTTCCTTTGTTTCTACTGGCGTCTGATAAACTATCCCTTTTACCCTGCCCCAAAGATGGAAGTCGAGAGGGTAAGGTCTGGGGACCTAGGTGGCCAAATCCATGGACCTCGTCGGCCAATCCATCTGTCTTCGAATATTGTAGTAAGTTCCGCACTTACTTCGTTTGTACAGTGAGCCGGTGCCCCATCTAACTGATACCAGCAGCTCCGGAGTAAGTTCAATGGTAACTCGTCGAGAAAATCAGAAACTGTAGTTTTCAATATTTCCAAATATTTTTCAGAATTTAAATTTTCATCGTAAAAGCAAAACTTTATTTTGTCATTCATCATGAGGCAAAATACATTGAAACCGAACTTGTATTGAAAACCTTTTTCTCTGATAAAATAAGGATTTTCTTTGGACCAAAAATGTGAATTTCTTCTGTTAAATATCCCTTCTTTTGTGAATTTGCTCTCATCCGTCCAAATAACTTTTTTTTTAAAAGTTGGGATCTTCTTGTGTACGCATCAGGATCATTTCGCAGTATGCGACGCGCTGAGGAGGATCAGTAGGCTCTAAAGCCTGGGCTGTTATAAATTTATAATTATGCATTCTATGTTTGTGCAAAATTCTTTCCACCGATTTGTAAGAAATGCCTAAATCTTTCTCTGCGCTATTAATTGATGCGTGAGGGTATGTATGGAAATAAGACAAAACAGTAATTTCATTGTCTTCGTTACCTGTTACAGGTTTGACTTGAAGTCTTGGTCTTTTAACATTATTGTACTCTCTGTAATTCTTCTCTATTCTTTTAAACTTTTTCTCGTTCATTGGGACAGAATCTGGATAAAGTTGATTAAATTGTCTACATGTTCTTGATATTATTTTATCACATTGACCGTGTACATAAAACAAATTTAGAATTTCTACACTTGAGTAAGAATTTGCCATTTTAAATTAGTGGATTTTTGACAACTATGCATATTAAAAACAAATGTTCTTTGTTTGGTTTCCTGGAAGATGACAGGCGTGCACAGCCTACTAGTTAAATAATCTTTCGTTTTACGAGATATTATTCGTGCTTCTACTAAATGGCATCTAATTAATTAATCATCAGCGATGCTAATACTATTGAAAGGTAATTTTTTCTCTGTTGGATGCAACAAAAATATACAGGGTGTTCCATCGTGAGTATTGTTTTATTCGGTAGTATCGCTAATTTTTTATCAAAAGCGTTTGTGAATACATATTGTTACTATTAAATTATCGATTTTTCTCAAGAAAAGTATTTCCATTTAGGTATCATTAAGACAGATATACGTAGAAATAACTTGCCAGTATTTGACAAAAATGTTTACTTCTCTATTCAGTGCGCTTAAAATAGATTTTTTTTACAGAAAATACTAAAATGGTCGATTTTTTTTTAAAATGCCACTTAGTTCATTACCCATCATAGATAGGTATAGGAATACCTAATGTCATTTGAAAGGCAATGTCTCTCTCTATTTGATGCAATTAAAATATACAGGGTGTTCCATTTAAAAAAATCGAGTTATGAACATTTCTGTTCATCGCGAATAAACTATATTTTTATACACCCT
The DNA here is from genome assembly GCA_030620095.1 of Kuschelorhynchus macadamiae. Taxonomy (NCBI): domain Eukaryota; kingdom Metazoa; phylum Arthropoda; class Insecta; order Coleoptera; family Curculionidae; genus Kuschelorhynchus; species Kuschelorhynchus macadamiae. The sequence continues at coordinate 3,588 of JAUTXW010001509.1, forward strand.
GTATAACTTTTAATTAAAAATTACCTTGAGTCGTCAATTAACCTACATGTTCGGAAACTCGTATAAAAATTTCAGAATTCTGGGACAACGTTCTAAAAATATGTCGTGTTTTACATTGAACTCGATTTGACCCTTAAAAATTAGAAAATAATTTTTATTTCAGAAACCTCTCAAATTAGGTATAGGACATACTACATAAAAAATGCTCAGAATAATACATAGAATTTGACAATGCAATAATATACAGGGTATTGTATTTAAAAAAAGAAACTTTCTGTCTGTCTGCAATAGAGCTGGCAACGCCGCAACTTCGAAATTATTTTTAAAATAAAGTTCACTTCTTAGTATGAAACTTACCCAAATCTCAAGTAAATATCTTTACTCGTTCTCCATATACTTCTCATACGCCACTGAGTTTGGCGACCCCTGTATATATATATATATATATATATATATATATATATATATATATATATATATATATATATATATATATATATATATATATATATATATATATATATATATATACCATATATGTGTGTGTTTTCATTCCGGGTGTATATCCGTTCACTACTGTCGTTCTGAAAAGAACAGTTTTGCTGACGTTTCGCCAAAATCACATTTGGCATTTTCGAAGCTTTCTTTCTCGCGTCCGAATAGAGACAGTCTCTATTCGGACGAAACGTCAGCAAAACTGTTCTTTTCAGAACGACAGTAGTGAACGGATGTACACCAGGAATGAAAACACATTGTATTTTTCCATCCGTGAAGGAGTAAAAATCAACAACATATATATATATATATATATATATATATATATATATATATATATATATATATATATATGGGCCTAAGAGGTAAAGCTACGCCACTGATTCTAGAAAAGCGCTGACTTGCCCTCACCAGCTAAGCCTATTTTATAGAAACGGGCTGGTTGATAGTCTAGGAGGAGTTGTATTTCTAGGTAGGGTATTCAAGAGGTTCAATGGAACCTAGGTGCTGTTGCACTAGCCCCCACTCCTCATTAGAGAATACCTAATATCCATTTAACTTTATCTAACAAATATTTGCAATTCTCAAATTAATCTGAAGGATAAATCTTAAAAGTTTTATTGGTTAATACAAGCACTCTAAAATGATACTAGACGGTCTCACCAGACATGTTTAAATTTACTTCGTAAAACAAGGGTTTGCGACAGTTATTTGCATACAACATATTGTAAAGTGTTACCGCTCTGTTATAGAGTTTACATGTTAAGCAACTCGTTAATCAATTTTGTCCGTGACAGTGCCAGAAGAAGGATGCAGATATGTTGGAGAATAAATAACAAAGAGCATTTCCGTAAAGTCGTTAGTGGCGACAAACCCATTATACGAAGGCATATATTAAAATCACGCCTCTACTTCATTAATTTCTTGATTGTGTAGCCACAATCCCTTCGTAGTTTAGATTTTCCCACTAAAGTTAAATAATTAACAAATGACTCGGCAGAATTTATTGCATATAAGTACTCTTCCACGGGCATTTTAGACAAAATTACAGAGGGGCAAACTTTAATCCAATTTATTTTCTTGGAAAGATCGGAGTTTACCTGGAATAATTTGTAAATATGGTTGATGCAACTAAACCGCTATCTGGACAGACAGACATCCCTGCAAATTTTCTGACAAATACCAAGTTTTAAGATATTTTTCCACGAGTGTATGGAAAATGTTCCCACATTATTTTCTGTGCGGGAAGACATTTTTCCCGCACTAGTGCGGATAGGAAGTTCACAAAGGTATGATAATTACTGTGACGTCGAATAATTGTATTGATTTAACAAGTTACCTTAGGTTTCTATGATGATAAATTTTTATTGATTATCAAAAATAATTTCGAACTGTTAAATAAAAACATAAAAACTATGGCACACGAAATTCCGTATTCTGCTAATGTAGCTACTTTAGAAGTTTTATTGAAACTTTCACATCTGTACTTTATAGCCAATCAGATGCTTTTATTTTTCAAAGTTACCATAGCAACGGGTCGGATTTTTTTGCCTCCAGGGTAAGCTGGAGGTGATTAAACTGGAAATCTTTTTGACATGTGTCATGTTATAAGACAGAAAATGTAAATTATTGCATTATTGTTTAGGTATTTTATTCCAAAGTTTGGGCTTTCAATAATAAAACAACTTTATATGGTCGATAACATATATTACATATTTACTTTAGATAAACAACGAATTATTGTAATCAAGCCGCTAAAGCATCAAAATATTTTTTAAATCCTTGCATTACTTCTTGCTTTCTTAATGGGGATTAAGGAGTTGCTTCAGGCGTATACAACTCATCAGATTCCCATAAATGTTTATGTTTCAGAAAGTAGATATAATATTTGGACACTATTTTGTTCGGCTTACTTCGGGATAATCTGTCCAAGAAAGAAGATTCTTGTTAAATTATGTTCTTGACATCCGCAAAGAGACTTTTTTGGAAAAAGTAGACAACGGCTTTTTTTTCTACTACTTTTATTAGGCAAGCCATGTTCTGTTGTTTATTCTAATATCGTTAATCGTCTTACAAACTTACATAAAGTGTAACTCTTTAAATTATCCATTTTAAGAAAATTCTTAATTTACTAGTTACATTCATTTGTCAAATTTAGTGATATTAAATAGGGCAAAATTTCAAGTTTAAAATGTCCTGAATCTGAAAAAGTATATTTCTCGTTAGTAAAGTTTACGGAAATTAGTTTTTTTTTAACAAAAATTGGCAAGGTTTACTTAATAAAATATACTTCCTTGAATTTTGGTAAATTAAGCTTAAATAAAAATAAAATTTTAGTATATTTTAAAGATAGTGCAAAATATTTTACTTTACCAAAGTGTTAGGAAAAGTTTAATTTTAAACTAAAAAAAAATAAAAAAAGAACCAAAATTATTCTATATAGTATACGGATAACTAGACCACCGTAAACTAAATCAACAAGGAGTCTGTCATCCTGACTTCATCTTTCACAGCCGACTAAACAATAATTGAACAATAATATGTCATTAGCCATCAAACTATACGAAAATCGAAATTAATAATAAATTTTGGTGTGAAATTTTCTTACCGAATCTTCCACGTGTATGAATTACTACCGGAAATTATTTCCTCGATGTCGAATTTTTTAAGAAAATTTTCCTTCGTCTTCGACTCGGGTTAATTTTCAAAAAATTCGTGCACTCGGAAATAATTTCCAGCAATAATTAAAGCAATAGGGAGATTACTAATGGCCGTACCTAGAACAAAAATATTCTCTTTTTAACGATTGGTGTTGAAAAACGTAAATAAATACATAGGACAAAGAAGAGGTTTATCTACAATTTGGGCCAAATATTCCATGCTGAAAATGATGATATAGCTGAAGAGACATGTGGACATCAGCAAAGCATCCTCACTAGCCCTCGAATATTTTTCGTAAATTATCAAAATGGTGACTGTACAGGGTGTCCGGATTTGGTTGCAAAAGCAGGGTATTTCGCCTATTTTTAAAGATAGAACCTTGCGGTTTTCACGAACCTGAGCTAATTTTTTGTGAAACTCATGAAACCGTAAACAAAATTTTCATAGCCTTCTTCGTTTATGAGATACAGGGCGAAATAGAAAATTTTGCATTTTGGTTCAAGAAATTCTAAAAAAGCACAAATACCACCCATACAAATTTAGGCTCGTGCAGCACTTACAGCCAGGGGATGCAGAGCGTCGGGTAGTCTTCTGCAATTGGTTTCGAGAAAGATGCGATATGGTTAGAGATTTTGAAAGGAAGGTTATATGGTCAGACGAAGCACATTTCAGCAATTCTGGTATACTCAATAGGCACAATAGTAGATTCTGGTCCCAGGAAAATCAACTCCAAATATTTCCCAGAAGACAGCAGGGCAGGTTTGGTCTAAATGTGTCCTGCTTCATATTAGAAACACATATAAAATTTTATATATTTAAGGGAAATCTAACAGCCAATCGCTATATAGAAGTTTTAGAGGCAGCTAGACCTGAATTACTTGACGATGTTCCTTTAGCGCAAATTAACGAAATTTATTTTCAACAGGACGGTGCTCCTGCACACAATTCTGGAATGACGAAATTATTTCTGGACAATAATTTTACCAATCAATGTATCGGAACAAATGGACCTATAAGATGGCCCCCTAGGTCCCCAGATTTGTCGATTTTAGATTTCCTTCTATGGGGATATCTGGAAAATAGAATTTACAAAGACCACTATGGTAATGTCCAAGATCTAGGAAATGCAATAAGAGAAAATTTTCGCTATTTACAAAATCATCCCGTTATTTTGCTTAGTTCCCTAAAACAAAATTGAAATCAGTTTGAATAGTTCTTTTGATTTCCTTGGTTACTGTAGTTCTTATACGACAGTTGATTTTTGCTGAAAGGCTTGTTACATAATAATTTATTACTGTTTTGTTCTTGTGTTACATAAATCTAGGTAGGAGGTACTTTTTTGGTGCGAAATTATCAATACATATTTTGATAAATAGATTTAATTACATATTTATTTTGATTTATTGTTAGGATGTAGATATTGTTTTGCATGGCCTACTGCAAAATTTGGGATGATAATTATAAAAATTAGGATTTTTGTTGTTGTGTATTAAAATAGACCCATACTATTATATATATTTTTGAGAAGCTTTTAAAAGGACAAATCAATTTCTGGACAAATATACAGGGTCTTCCATTTAAAAAAACAACTTTGGGTCATATCTAAAAAATAACAACTCAAATGAAAAATATGCACCACTGGATCCAGCGTAAAAAACTGCATAAACAGCAATTTTTCCCTTTGCGTTAAGTTAAAGGATAACCGAGATACGAGGGGGTCCCAAAATGCAAAATTTTCTATTTCGCCCTGTATCTCATAAACGAAGAAGGCTATGAAAATTTTGTTTACGGCTTCATGAGTTTCACAAAAAATTAGCTCAGGTTCGTGAAAACCGCAAGGTTCTATCTTTAAAAATAGGCGAGATACCCTACTTTTGCAACCAAATCTGTACACCCTGTACAGTGCAATGCGTAGGAATAAATAAAATAGGAAAAATTCTGTACGATACATTCGAATTCCTTAGGCTTCAAAATCCTGAAAAGTTTACCGGCCATTGTTTTAGAAAGTCTTCCGCAACTTTATTGGCGAATTCTTCTGGTTCTTGGGATACATATACATACAAATAGATACTAAAATTTCCACTACCATCCAGGACAAAAAAAATCTATTATTAACTCACTAGTATTTAAGCCATTTTGATTTCTGATCAAGATTCTCTAACATCGGAAACATCGAAACTGACTGAGAGGGAATGGCCATTGCACTGAAGATATTACGCGTTCAAACGAAAGACATAGTAATCCAACTCCGCGAAAGGAGAATACTAAGGAGCAACCGTTAGGTAGTGTTGTTTTTCCCTATGTACATGATACTACCGACAAAATAGGATGATTACTTCGGCGGTCCAACATACGTACAATCTTCAGTACACATAAGAAGATTGGACAATGCTTGCGGTCTTCGAAAGATGTTGTACCTTTTCAAACAGAAGGAGTATATAAAGTTCCTTGCTCCTGTGGAGAAGTGTATGTGGAAGAAACAGAACGCTTAATATCCACTAGACTTTAGAAACATGAACGATGCATTAAAAAGAAACAAATTGTTCAATCTGCTGTGGCTGGACACCAGCATACCACTGGCCATATTATAAATGCAAAAAAAACCAAGGTTCTAGCGTCGATTCCAGGATTTTATAAACGAAAAATTAGAGGATCTATTTTTAAACATACAAAAAACTTCATTAGAGATACGGATTACGGTCTACATCAAACGCGGAAACCGGCACAGGGTCACGGTTCGAGTAGAAGTCGGGTATAAAAGCCCGCCTGAATATCGCAGAGGTCATTCAGTGATCAGTTCTCGTGGAGTAAAGACCCCTGAAGATGCGTCTTGCAATCGGAGGCGAAACATCGGATAGTAATTCTAGCTGGACACAAACTAATCTCAAGGAAACCATGGTTTCTGAGTTTTTTTTAATAATTGAATTAAGTAAAATTTGAGTTTGCAACAAGTTTATGCTCGAAAAATAATGTCAAATGAGAATGAAAAAGTTAGATATGTAATTTGTCCTAACTGTCAGATTTGATATTTTTCTCAAAAAGTACAGTGGCGGCTCGTCCATAGGGTTATTTAGTCAATGACCCCCCAAAAATATTTCAGAAAATAAATTATTCGCTTGACCGTCGCTCCTAATAGTTGTAATAAAACGCGAACCTTGGGAAAAGTTAAATAACCTACACTATTAGCCGCGCGCGGCGGTTCCAATGGTCTCGTTGCGTTCCTTAGGCATAATAAAATACGCTATACTAAGCTAGGCTGGGTAGTCCGAATTGCCCTAATTACCTTAAAGCTTGACGAAAGTACCCGAAGATTTCACAGCTACCGAGCGGCAGCCGAACATGATAGCAAATGGAATATGAAATCTCGATTTGGGTCATCAGCCGGTCTCTTCTCATAATTCGATCGATCGGTCGCGGCATCACGTCGGCATGCGGAGGTTCAGTTGTTGACAGGTCGCGCAGTCGATATTGTAACTCGATATTGTTTCGGATGTTTTGTAATCGATGAAAATTGATTTATATACTGTTTTTTGTATTTGTTTTTTATAATCCATGTGTGAGTTGGGAATATACAGGAAATAAAATGTTGGTAGTGACTAGTGCAAAAAAAATAAACAACTAAAAAGTGCTTACGAACTTAATTTTGCAAAAATAACCAATTTTAAGGTGGTCTATGTTTGAGTTGAATGTAGATGAAATAAAATGTCGGTAGTGCAAAAAATTAAACAACTAGAGTGCGAACGAACTTAATTTTGAGAAAATAACCGAATTCGAGGTAAGTGGTCGCAATTTGCCAGAACTTTGTATACGACAAACTAGTAGACAAAAATAAAGAGGTTCATCGAAGCTTTCGCAAAAGTATGTACGATTTAGCTAACTGGATATGTGGTTGTGAAGTCTCTAACTCATTTTACTGTTATGTTTGTTTGTTGCTTTCTAAGGACTCGTCGGACTCATTATGGTGCAAAACCGGTGTTAAAGACTTAAAACACTTAAAATAAAAAAAAAGAAACATGCGTTTTCTTCAGACACAGCTTATAGAAAATCCCTTAGAGTTTTTAATGAAAATGTATCCAAAAATCGTTATATTTTAAACAAAATTATAGATTGTGTAAAATTTTGTGGGGCATTCGAGCTGGCACTACGTGGCCATGATTAAACGGCTTTGTCTGAAAATCCGGGGGTTTTTCCATGGCTTATATATTTGTTGAGGAGTTGTGCCGAGATAGACTATCCGCTTTAGCAATGTTAAGTATCGAGAAATCGCTTATAAAATAAGGAATGTGCGTGCAGTTTTAACGAACGTGTCATTCAGCAATTTTCCAATTCTAAAGAACGAAGAGTAGACCTGAACTTCAAGAGAATTTAAAGCTCAATTTAAAGATAAGATATTTATATTTTTATTTTAAGTATGCCTATTTTTAAATTTGTTATTGACTTCCCAATACAATTCGCCACGAGCCGCCACTGGCAGAAAAGTGCACTTTTTCTTCAAATTTTGAAAAATGGTTGGGATAAAAGTTGCTTCTTTCTTAATTAAATAATCTAAGAGACCAAAAATTTAGAATATGGAATTTGTTTTTGCTATTGCCTAGTGACGTTGTAGTAAAAAGTTCAAAAGTATGGCGCAACCAAGAAAAAATAACACTTTGTATATTTTTCTAAAACTTATTTAGAGTCTTTATTAGAATAAGTCATTATAAGCCGTGTACCGAATTTTATTTGCAAATATACGAGGTGTATTAATAGAATCAAAAATAATATTACCACCCTGTATATCGAAGACAAAACTATTGCTATTGCTATATCTATATGATTTAATTTTTCTTATTTTAGGACATTAAATAATTTATAGCCTGCATAGCAGGTTAAAGAAGCTTTCTTTACCAATAAATCTTTTTCTAGGACCCACATTTTTTTTAATATTTGTAACTTGATAATCTGAAAAAGCAACAATTTATCTACAAAGACCGGCGAGTTTTCAATAAACCTAATTTGCTTCCGAAAATACGACACGGCCTCTAAAAGATGGATTTGCCCCTTATCTTAGGGGGAATGTTGGGTAAACATGGCAGCATGTCCGTCCGTTTGAAAAATGCCTTCGCTTTATCATGTTTTCTTAAAATGCCTTCGCTTTATCATGTTTTCTTCAGGAGTATATATTTCTTATCTCGCCGCTTTAGTATAGTGACGCCGCTAAGGGTGTAATAGTGTGTCTTCTATACAGGGTGCTAATATTCCTTTATTATATCTGTGATCGTATAAAAAAGTAGATATTCATTAACATTTGTGTTACAAGATATTATGCGACATGATATTATTTAAAATGCAAATTTTTGAATCTTTTTAAAGGAACTCACTCACAACACAATGAAAAACATTACAGTGAACTCTCCTTGCTTTGCTTTTAGTAGCTGTAAACGAGTAGTAAGATTTTTTGAAAAAAAAATGGGCGTTTCATTGGATAGTTTTTACTATGGCAACTTAAATTCTGTGTTTATTTGTTAATTGTGCCTTCTCTATTAATTAATTCTATTACAAATAAATATCTTCTTGCCCCGACGAATTTACCAAATAATATATTATATACAGTGAGGACATAAAGTCTGTCGCCTTCCGTCTAATTTTTGAACCGCTAGGTATATTGCAACGAAATTTGGAACGATAATATATGTGCAAAATGATAGATTTAAATGTCATGAAGACAGATGGGCGCAGATTCGAGACTTTTCTTATGGAAGGGGGGGTGGGTCAAGGGAAAAATCGTTTTAAAGGTCTTTTTATTCTTGATGCAATCTCCTATTTTGAAAACATTTGATTCAGCCGTTCCCAGATGATGACCAATAACAATGTTTCATAACGAAATCATAGAATAGAAGTATTTTATCAGATTTTTTTAAAGCGGATAAAACAAATAATAAAAAACTAAAATAAGCAGAAAGATAAAAATGCACATTTTCATTTCAACGATGTAAATATCCGCCTTGCACCTTGAAAACTTGAGATTTCACATACCCGCATAGAAAATAATCAAGGGTGTAAGATCTGACAAGCGAGATGGCCACTCTCTTGGACCTCGGGGATAAATCCATCTATCCTGATAGGTTGCTCGTTCAACACCAAAACGTTGGTTTAGTTTATTAAAGTTTTTAATTATCTCCATCTATAATTCCAAACGTTTATTTCAAACGCTATTTCCATTTAGTGATTTTTAATGTTCTTTTGAATATATTTTGAAACATAGGTTATATTTACGTCAGACGCAAAATTGACGACCCGTCGTGCATTTTATGGATAAAGAAGATTGCTGTTACTCTTGTTGTAGTAATGAAAACTAGCTGTCCCGGCAGACTTTGTTTTTCAGTTAGATGGCGTGATAAGTTTCCAGGGGAATTATAAGAATATGAGTCGTATTCACCGCATCGTCCAGAAATGTTACTGAAGAAAAACATATTGGTTTTACAGAAAAACCACGTAATAAACAATGCAAAAAATAATGTTGTTGAAAGGTCTCTAACTTGATGATCATTTCAAAAAAAATCATGTAAATTGGTCCAACTCTCTAACAAACTTGTTGAAAAATCTGGCCTAGTGTTTTAAATGTATAGATATTTAAAAGGTTATCCATATGAACCTATGTTTTGTTTGTAGGCATTAAGAAATTATGGTATTGAAGAATGAATTCAGTGATCAGGTCTCAGGAGGCAATATCCCTCAAGATACCTTGTACAAATACCTTGAAATGTCGAATTGTAATTCCAATTTGACAGGGTCTTTCCCAAGTACCATGATTTTTGAATCGTAAATGCTTTCGTTCTGTTTAGTATTTTTTGGTAAATAATTTTGTAAATGCGATAATAGAGTTCGCATTTTTAATATAGACTTCTTTTTAAATGAAAAACAATTCTCTATGACACTGTATTGTTATTCTGTACCAATTAATCATTTGAATATTCCGCATTCGTTTTAATGTTTTTAAATTAGAGTTCCAAAATTCCGCAATATCGAACACAAACTCTATAACGTTTAACAGTAATAAACTTTTAATTAAAAAATGTTTACCTGTTCAATTTCCCGATTGAAATACAACTTTTTTAATTTGCACGTTGCATTTCATATAGGTTTTTCGGTTTATTTTTCATATAACACTTTTAAATATTGAGAGAAAATACATTTGCCTCGCTTGATTATTAATTTGACTTTAAAATTTAATTAAGAGTTTGATGTTAATTAACTTTTATGACATTAAAAGTGCAATAATAATATATCGCTCTTGGGATGTCGTAGAACTTGTCCTATCACACATTTTTAGTATTCCCCGCACGCTGAAGTAAAATATATAATAGCATATGAGAAAAAAAAAATGTTGAATTTAAAAGTTATTTGGTTTTACTTGAACTATTATAATCTGTCAGCAGATAAATAAAAAACAATTACAACGTTGATGATTATAAAAATACCAGGTTTGGTACTTATCTTTAAAAACAACCGGGAAAAGTGATAAGAACCCTACCTTAAGAAGGGGTATATTTTGGCAGGGTTTTTGTCAAATTTCTCGCTTGTTTTTAAAGATAAAATTAAAATAATATTGCGCAGGGTGATCTATTCCACAGTCGATGCTCAGTTTTAACTTTAGATTTGAGTTTTTGTTTATTTTATTAAAATATTCTGATGGTTCAGGTAAACCCAAATAACTTTTATATCAAACATTTTCTTCCTTGAATAATAAACTCTGTAAGTGGGTGTTAAAATATACGTGAACACACTACGGAAATAGGTATCGCAGACATTTAAACCCTTGCTTGTGCGATTTGTCTGGTTGTCCTTTTTGGCGTATGACTTTGCGACTTGACGAAATCTGCGAGGAGAGGCAATCTGGTGTGTTGTTTCTCATCATTTAAAGCCTCCATATTGGCTTTATCTAATTCTGAAACTGAAATTCCCGAGATGCTCCCATCACTTACCCGAGTGCTGTCTGTTATGTTAAAAAAGATATCGTAGTTTCAAACTGAGGGAAAAATTCGCTGGTATTAAAATTATGCATATTATAATAGGAAAACAAAGGCAAAAGGTTTATCTTTGCCCAAATATGACATTTAAAGCTTTTAATTTAGCAATTATAACTATTGTTAGACAAAGTTCTGAGGGTAGCGATGAGTAGAAAGATTTTATGGGGAAAACTAATTCCTCCCAGTAACTAAAACTCTAAAACGCGGGGAGCTAGTAGATATCTCAAATCTAATTAATTTAAGTTTAAATCTTATTTTCTAAGCACTGACGCAAAGTTCCATTTACTTTTCAAAAAACTTGTTAAAAGGCTTTTCACGGGACCTGTAGTTTATTTTTAAAGTTCTTGATCACGCATATATATATATATATATATATATATATATATATATATATATATATATATACATATATATATATATATATATATATATATATATATACATATATATATATATATATATATATATATATATATATATATATATATATATATAATAAAAAAATATACTGCAAGCTCTGACTAGATGGATCTGACAATATACGTCAATACAATGACGGTACGACGAGCAAGAACTATCTCATGATTTTGCCACGATTGAGTCATATTCACATCAATGTCTCAGTGCTTGAAATTTCCAGGGCGTTCGAATCGAACCTGTACTAATTTTCCCGTATTCTATGTAATTATTTTTATCATTAGGATTTTTTCAGGATTTTAGGAAGAACTTTACCATATAAGTTGATTTAAAATCTTCAGGAAGTCAAACTTCGTGAACGGGGTTATTTGAGGTTATTTCAGTATTATGATCTGGCCATCGATAATGTTTCCGCAACTGGAAGTTGAATTTTCCACTTCGTGATTTTGACCATCTTCATCAGGTCGAAATCGCTATCTACGTGAAGAATATCGAATGTTATTATTAAGACAAAATATTGTAGGTAATTTTCTCTTTTCTACGCCGCTTTCCTGAAAGAACTGCGATAAAATTAAGAGTTTTGATGATCGGCATTACAGAGACTAAAGTATGAAAATGTTTGAAAATACATTTTCTAATATCTGTATTGGTGTCCACGTTAGAGAGAGTGATAAAATACAACTTTTTGCTTATAACTTTTAGAGTTTCCGCTTTTAGTTTTGTAAGAAAATACATTTTGTATTTTTTCAAACATCATATTTTTTAATGTTTTTGGCTTTCCAATTTTTTCTTGTCAAAGTATTTGACTTATCCCGATGGATAAACGTTTAAACACTGACCTTCAAATGTCATACTTGGAAAAATTTCCTGGTTTGCCTATTTTTATAGTATAGAGTATAGAAAATTTGTTTGTTTATAGATTTTCATTATTCTTTTTCCAAAATATAGATAATTAGCTCAGCTAGATCTTGTAATAACCAGGCTTAACCAGTTACCTATTTTTGATTTTAAAATTATGATTTTTTGTTAAAATCCTTTTTGCAAGATTTTTGCTTTATGGGCTTAGTGTACAAACTCATGGAAATACCAAGAAAATACAGAAAATACAAAACATTTAAGAAAATACTCACAGTTCTAGAAAATACACGAAAATAGGTTAAATAAGACTTAATTTTAGATTTCTATATCGTAACAGCGTTGCCATATCTTATTTAATTTCCGAATTTCCCCTCTAATTAACTAACTTGATTTTCAAATGGGACATCCTAGATATGGTTGCATATTTTCATTCGTCGGGATATTCCAACTACAACCATGTGTCATTTATGTCATTCTGACATTCGAAGATATTTTTATTTTACAATTTAGTGTTGAGATTTGGCAAAAACGATTAACTTACGTGCAAGAAGCCTGGAAAAAATTTAATGTTTCATCTCTTATTCAGTGGCCATCTTTTATACCCGTTTAAATATCACTTAAACGTATTTTTTAGAATTACTCATTGAACTTTTAATGGGATGAGGTGGCTCATCGGGTTATCCAAGAAGTTATTTCTTTGTGAGTAATTTGATTCCACACAACAATATGAAGTTTTTTTCAAAAACGGCAAATAATATTAAATTATTCTTGCGATTTTCCATTTAAAAAAAATTGGTAAAATACATGAAAATACTTTAAATATGAAGAAAACACTATAAAAAGCTAAAGAATACAAGAAATTACTAGAAAATGCAAAAAAAATACTTTCAAAATAGAAAAAAAAATGGTATGCAGACTTTTTGTCAGTGGATTCCCACTCAGAAAAATGCATGTGTGCATTTGTTAAAAGGTTTTTAAAAATTTCCTGTTATTGCTACAGTGCATTACAAAATTGTCTTTCCGACCTCAAGGTCAACTGAGAACGCATTTGGTTGGTTCGTGTTACGAATCAGATCGCTAGATGGCGCCTCTTTAGCAGTTACGGGAAATGAACTAACTTTGCGATTGGTACGCAGTTATGTGATGGAAATTTGTATGCCTTGGAACGTTGATTTAGGCCGACCGAGGCGGGCGTTACAAGGTTGCCAGATAAACAATTTGTAAAAGTAGCTTTACCCTAGGTATTTTAATGAATTAAGTGTCTGATTTCTGACTATAGTTCTATATTCTAGATATAAAAAAATTAGGAAATTTGATAGATATTTGCATAATTTCTGCGGGCTCGTGGGTTATATGTTTTTTTGTTATTAATCAAGCAAAAAGATCCACAACTTTTAAAGTTATTAGTTTGTTTCTAATTTGAAAAGAACTTAATAAAATCGATAATAATTTCCTCAACTATCGCTCGATCCAATTCCGATTAAATTCCAATAATTATAGAACAGTTGAACTTTCCTCGATTACTCTATAATAATTTTGGAGGATTCTTAATCAAAGTCAATTACAATTAGAACTGTTCACGTCCATTCAAGCTTCAAACAATTCCCGAATTGATTAATTCGTTTGTCTTCTCTGACAAGACTCCCTATTCAGCAGGAACGGACCGTTTTACAGGAAACCCTTTGTAGTCTCAGGAATTATAGAAATTTGGCTGTTTTAGAATAGGTAACCGTGCGGTTTAACCGAAGAGGCAATCATTGCGGTAAAATTGTTTAATGCAGGATCCCTTTCAGACTTAATTCTAGGATGCTTTCTGAGAATATCAAACGTCCGAACTATAAATATGCAAGGGGACGTCCAACAAAGAGACTCTAGACCCAACCTAAGCTTTGATATATCCAAATTTACATGACCCTCGAAGTTAAAAGTATCTTGGTGTTAGAAGTTTTATTATAGTTTGACATTCGTTCTAACCATAGAGATATAAAGGGGGAGAGACAATCATAGGGAGAGAAAAAATCCAGCCAAGACCCTCTCTTTCCACTGTTACTTGTTTGTCAACAATTATCAATGCAGTGTTGCCAAGTTTGTTAGGTGATATTAGCTATTTTGCAAATCATTTCATATTTTATTCTCTAATTTTAATAATAAAGGTTTGATGAGTTTTTAAGAAAATTCTATAATCGGTTGTTGCTAGAGTTCGAAAAGTATGGGAGAGTATTTCTAAAATTATTAAAATTGAGGTACAGATAATGAAATATGCCTAACCGAGTACCTAACCGTTTAAATTAATATCTATTAATTTAATTGTATTTTCAGCTTCTTAAATGCAGATTATATCCAGGATATGATGAGATACATGCAGGGCCGGCCCAATTCGCGGTTTCCGAGGGACATTAGTGAAAATAATCAAGGTCGTCGTCGTCGTTTGTCTTTTTTTCATTGCAATCGCATTTTACCCAATGGAGAAGCAAGCTACAGGAGTTGGCTTCAATATTCGAATTCTAAGAATTGTGCCTTTTGTTTCTGTTGTCGACAAGCCAGTTTCCAAACTCGCTACAGGGACTGGTATAAATAATTGGCATAATATTTCTGATTATTCAAAATCTTATGAAACTGCGGACAGTCATTTTTCAGGATATAATAAAGGGCGGCTTGCGGAAAAAAAATTGAAAAACCAAACTGAAATTGATAGAGATAATTGAGCAATTAGAAAAAAAATCAGAATACTGGAAAAAATATTGGAACGTTTGATGTCGATTATTGGGCGTGTCCACACTTTGAACGCAGTGGTGAGGCTCAGTAAGAGACTCCGGGGGCCCTTCATTGGTACGACTCCATGGCTACGACCATGAGGTCTTATCGATGGGTAGCCTAGACCGGAGCTCTGAAGCTAAGAGGGACACAGGGCTCAACCCACGGTGTGCGCTTCCGTGCCAAGAGCTGCATGACACCCGAGCCCAAATCGGGTGTCGTGAACGGAGCCTCTGGGATACCAGGCGACCTCCCAGAGTACACAGCCTTACCTCAGTAAGCCGGCTCTGCTGGGGTGGACCACCTTTCCGAGCTACTCGTGGGAACTGTATGGAAAATAGCAGCAAACCTTTTAAGGGCCCTTCGGAAGAAGGGTCTATGAAACCGGGCTCCCAAGAGGGGACGAGTAGAGCTGGCTCCTTGCAAAAGGAGACGACTCAACAAGGCTCTATGAAGGGGACTGGCAACACACCGGGCGGTTCTAAGAAAAAGAACAGGTCTGGTGCTCAGAAGGCCAGGGCTAGACGGTTCAGGCTCGGAGGTATCACCTCGGGCCAGGGCGCAGTCAAGCCAGGGCCTAGCACTCAGGCTCAGGGGGGGACTAAACGTCCCAGGTCAGAAGGGAGCACCCCAGGGACTGAGAAAAGCAAGCAGCCTGAGAAGAGACCCAAAAAAACGGGCACTCTCACATACGGGCAGGCAGCAGCGGCAGGTTACAGGGTGACCATTATACCGGAGGCATATCCGGATGTGGTCATTTCGGAGACTCAATATGGAGCTGTCTTGGCATCTCTCAATGCCGTCGTAGACGGCATGGTGGAGGGGCCCTTCCCCAGATTCAGCGGTTTCCGGCTGATGGAACAGGGAGCCATTGTGGTGAACTGTGAAGATCAGTGGTCCCTGAACTGGTTGGAAGGGACCATTCCAATCATTAAGCCATGGGATAATGCATCTCTGAGAATTCAGAAACACGTTCCCAGGACAATAAAAGTTGTGGCCGTTGTCCATGGACCACCGGACAGTACGGACGTGACTTTAAAACGTCTTCAGAGACAGAACTTAGGACTAAGAACTAATCTCTGGAGGACGTACTATCGCAAGGAGGAGAAACAGAAACTCATTCTTGTGTTTGGCATTGATGAGGCTTCCTTTGAGGCCTTGTCACGTCAAAAGTTTAAGGCGTATGCTGGGGTCTCCCACGTCACTTTTGAGACGAAGGTAAAGGCTCTAACTTCGACTGAAACTTCCACCGACAGCTCAGCGGTTAGACCCCGTGTCTGACGCTGAGCAGGAAGTTGCTGAGCTTCTGTCTCAGATAGACGTGCATAGCACGGCGTCTGGGTCGGAGGACACAACTTCCCGGATGACGGAGGATCACCCTTAGCTCGTTCCAATGGGCAAAGGGGTGCTCTTCCTACAAAGTAACTTGCAGCACAGCAGAGGGGCGACCTCATTAATAGGCCGACACATAGCTGTGGGGCAAACACACATCTACCTCCTACAGGAACCTTGGGTTTACAAGGGGCATGTGCGAGGTCTGGGGCAGATAGAAAGTTCTCTACATTATAAAAGAGACATCCACCTGAACCCAAGGACATGCATCTACGTTGATAGATGTATTGAGTCCTTGTCACTACCGGAATTCTGTTCCAGGGACCTAGTGGCTCTGAAACTGATTCTTAAGGATAAGGCAGGGCATCGCAAACCCATTGTAGTATGCTCAGCCTATCTTCCCTATGACTCAAGAGAGGACCCACCTACCAGGGAACTCATTGACTTAATAGGATACTGTAGGGACAACGGGCTTCCTCTTGTTGTTGGGTGCGACGCCAACGCACACAATGTTGTGTGGGGCAGCACTGACACCAACTCGAGGGGCGCAAGTCTTTTAGGGTACCTCAGTACAACTGATTTAGAAATTCTAAATCGGGAAACACTCCAACTTTTGTCACGTCACGAAGGCAGGAGGTTATTGACCTAACTCTGACATCATTTTTGCTGGTTCCGGTTGTTAGGGAATGGAGGGTGTCTGATGAGCCATCTTTATCGGATCATAGACACATCCTCTTTAAGCTAAACCTTGAGCATGACACGGAGCTCAGTAGTTTTCGAAACCCGAGGACAACCAACTGGGCTCACTATGTGGAGTCGCTTAAAGTGCGGTTAGATATGCCACTAATCCCATGCTGTAGAGTAAGGCAAGTGGAAAATGTGGCAAACTCTATACAGGAAGCCATAATAGATTCCTATGAGGAGAATTGTGCATTGCGGACCTATCGAGGTACCAAGAAGAAACCTTGGTGGAACTTGGATCTTGAAAAGGCTCGTAAAGATACACGCAGGCTCTTTAACAGGGCCATGCGATCGAAATTACCTGCTGATTGGGAAGAACATAGGAATTCTCAACGCAGGTACAAAGAACTGATACGCAGTTCAAAGAGAGGGTCCTGGAGGACCTACTGCGAAAGCTTAGAGGGTCTTCCGGAAGCCGCTAGACTTCAAAGGATTCTCTCAAAAGGTCGAGGACAGAGCGTGGGAGCTCTAAGGCTTCCGACCGGTGGATATACTACCACTGCAGAGGAGGCTCTAGGAATGCTCCTGGAAACTCATTTTCCAGGCTCTCGTCCGGAATCTAATGATGAGGTTACTGGGCAGGCTCTCCAAGTAGGGGCAGGCTCGGTTGACTGGAAAACGGCCGCTAAGGTCGTTACAGTAGACAATATTAAGTGGGCAATATCTTCGTTTTGCCCATTTAAGAGTGCGGGACCAGATGGAATATTCCCGGCGCTTCTTCAGAAGGGTCAGGAACTACTGATCCCACATCTTTTGCGCCTTTTTCGGGCCTGCCTGGCTTTGGGATATATTCCCGAACGCTGGCGCATGGTTCGGGTAGCGTTTATTCCTAAACCGGGTCGTAATTGCTACGAAACTGCTAAGGACTTTAGGCCCATCAGTCTATCCTCTTTTCTTTTGAAAACCATGGAGAAGATCGTGGATGCTTATATAAGAAACGGCGCACTGGGTAGAAATCCCATGCACCCATTCCAGCACGCTTACAGGACAGCCATGTCGACGGAGACGGCGCTCCATAGTCTAGTCAGTAGACTGGAGGTGGGGGTGTACTCCAAGGAGGTGGCTCTGGGTGTGTTCTTGGATATCGAGGGGGCGTTTAACAACACCACCTTTGACTCCATTAGTGAGGCTGCTGAGAGTTTTGGCGTGGACAGGGCTGTAATTAGGTGGGTTCGCGTCATGCTTGAAAGCAGAATCATAACATCTTCTCTTGGGAGCGTGACAGTATGCTCGTCCGTGGTCAAAGGATGTCCGCAGGGCGGAGTTCTTTCTCCGCTCTTGTGGTGTCTGGTTGTGGATGGGCTGCTTCATACTCTCAACGAGAGCGGAGTTTATGCTCAAAGCTACGCTGATGATCTTGCCATTATAGTAATAGGCAAGTTCCCAAACACCATTATAAGGCTCATGCAGAGGGCTTTGGCCATGGTGGAAAAGTGGTGCCAAAAACACGGTCTGTCTGTTAATCCGGATAAGACCGAAATGGTACCATTTACCCATAAGAGAAAAGTGGACCTTGAGAGGCTCACCCTCTTTGGGAAAAAGCTGAGACCTTCCGGGTCGGTAAAATATCTGGGCGTCTTAATAGACTCCCGACTGACCTGGAGGGATCATATTGAAAGGATCACAAAAAGTACCACAGCGTGTCTATGGGCGTGCAGACGGTCCTTCGGATCAACTTGGGGTTTAATACCTCGTATTGTGTATTGGCTTTACACGTCAGTGATAAGGCCAATGATCACTTATGGCGCTCTTGTGTGGTGGCCCGCCACTCGCAAGACCACATACAGAAGGATGCTTGACAAGCTCCAGAGACTGGCGTGTCTGGGCATAACTGGAGCCATAAGAACCACACCGACCCGATCTATGGAGGCTATTCTGGGACTAAGTCCTCTGCACTTGCTTGTAGAGGAAGAGGCCCGGAAGGCTTCCGTTCGTTTAAACGACTGGGGTCGTTGGATACACAGAGACTGGAATTTTGGGCATACGCGAGTGTGAACTGAACTGATCAGATCAGACCCTCTCTTAGCAAGGAGAGATGCCATTATTCCGGTCTCAATTGCCTCTAAAAGGTTTTGTGTAATTGTTCCCGAGAGAGAACAATGGAGGGATTCCTCTCCATCCTTCCTCAAACCGGAGGGCCTTGTCTGGTTTACAGATGGCTCTCTAATGAAGGAGGGTTCTGGGGCGGGAATTTATGGGGAGAGTGTCAGGGCAAGAATTAGTCTTGCTCTTGGAAGGTATGCGACTGTATATCAGGCTGAGATTACAGCAATCTTGGACTGCGTACAGGAAAACCTCTCCAGAGGATGCCACGACAAGCATATCTATATATGTTGTGATAGTCAAGCCGCGATTAAAGCTCTGTCCTCGAACAGAGTCAATTCGCTGCTAACGCTTGAATGCAGGAGAGCCCTAGAGAGGCTGTGTGAGTCCAATAGGGTTAGCCTCATTTGGGTGCCTGGCCATCAGGGCATTGGGGGTAATGAAGGGGCGGATCAGCTGACTCGGAAAGGTAGCAACACTGCTTTCACTGGGCCGGAACCTGCTCTTGGAATTGCTCCGTCAGTTGTCAAGGCTAGGATTAAGAATCGCACTGTCGAGGAATTCCGTGCTGAATGGCACGAGCTAGCAGGACTCAGACAGTCTAAGGTCTTCATATCAGGCCCTTATAGTCATTCTGAGTCTAATAGACTTCTAAACCTAAACAGAAGTCAACTTAGAACTATTACCGGGGTCCTAACTGGACACTGGCTAGTGAAATATTACCTGCATAAGATTGGACTCGACAACGATCCATACTGCAGGTTTTGTGCTGAGGTAGATGAAACTACCGAGCATCTAGTCTGTCGATGTGACGCTTTGGTCAACGCCAGACTGCTTTGCTTGGGTGACACCTATGTGGAACCCGAGCTTGTGGGACGTGCGCGACCTGAAAGGGTCCTTTCCTTTCTAAAAAGGAGTGGGCTCTTGGCCTGACACGCCTACTTGGGGGGATAGCACAATGGGCCCCAGTGAGCCTAAGTGCTGCCCTTGTCGGGCTTCCCATCTATGTCTATGTCTATGTCTATTGGCTATTTAGCGGAACATAATTTAGAGGATCCGTTGATCGTGTGTACGTCCATCATAACGGTAATTTTCTGGAATTGGTGCAGTTATTTGGCAAATACGATCCCGTCATACAAGAGCATCTCCGAAAAATTGAAAAAAAGGTTATCCGTAATCATTATTTGGGAAAGACCATACAAAATGAGCTCATAAATATTCTAGGAAAAACATTAAATCGAGTATAATTTCAAAGTGTAAGGAAAATAAATACTTTTCGATTATTTTAGATTGCAATCCAGATCAAAGCCATATTGAGCAAATGTCTTTCACTCTACGGTTTGTTGACATTAGAGGAAAGAATGTTAAAATTAAGGAACGCTTTTTATGTTTTTACCCAGTTCAAGAAGCTACTGGCGAAAATCTATACAGTGTGTCCAAGATAAGGATGCACAGCATGGGGATCTCGGAAACGGTAAGAGTTATAGTGTCGGTTATATTAGACAAAAGTTGCGTATTTTGATGCCCAACAAAAACTTGTTTTACAAATTTGAAAATTCTAAACCGTTCCGGAAATATCCGAAAAAAACCGAAAGATTACTATTTCGTTTTAATTTTCTTTTGAAGCTATTTGAAAAGATATGAAAAAACAAAAAATACTTTTTCATTCTCACTCACAGCTGTACAAGGTGACATTAACAAATTTTCATTACAACGTTTCGTTTCGATGGAACTACCATCAACTTTGATTTTTCTTATGGGAGGGAAAAAAGTACACCCATCTGGCAACCTTGTAACTACACCCAGTATTAGATTGCGCTTTTCATTGCGAATTTAACGATGTACTACACAATATGGTTACTTATGTTTTTATCCAGAAAAATGGCTTTTTAATACATTTCTAGCATTTTATTATAGTAGGCCATGAAATCCTAACGATAAAAGGAAAAAAAAAAACAGTTGACAAGTTCGAATGAATGTATTTATTTATTTAACAAATATCCAAACAAGTAAATGTTTGTATTATTGTTGTTGTCGTTTTTTAATTTATTTTGTTCTACAATGGATGGAGGTAATTTTGCAAACGAAGAAAAATGTGATATGCTATCTTGCTACATTTTATCCCAAAGAAATTGTGTAGGAGCCGAGCACATGTATTCTAACAATTACCCAGGGCGGAGACAACCTGACAAGTGTATTTTTCGGCGTTTGCTATTTAATCTAAAAGAATATGGATCATTTAAAGAGCCTGCATTATCCCGACAAAAACCTTCCAATAAAGAAAACCAATAAAACGTTCTACAATCTGTTATTGAAAATCCACAAACTTCCATCAGAGAAATTGAAGACCGGACGGGGGTAGCTAAATCTACAGCTCAATTTATTTTAAGGAAAAATCTATTTAAGCCTTACAAATTCCGAATATGCCAAGGATTAGGATGTGTGAAGACAGTCCTAATTTTACTTATAAAGTGATTTGGTCTGATAAAAGCATGGTAACCAATAACGGTATTTTTAACAGGCTTAATATCCACTATTGGTTACAACGAAATCCACGTGTAAATAGACCATCCAGACATCAAGATCGCTTTGGATTTAATATTTGGTGTGGGATTTTTGGTAGCAAGATTATAGGCCCTATTTTCTTTCACAATTCATGAACTTCCGAGCGGTACCTTGAAATCTTGAGGCACGATTTAGAAGATGCGTTAGATAATTTACCGTTAGGCGCTGTACACGGCTGTTGGTTCCAACAAGATGGCCCATAACTCCATAGAAGTTCGCCAAGATTTAGCTGAACAGTTTGAAGGAAGATACTTACAGTGAAACACCTTGGTCTCCAAGGTCCCCGGACCTAACCTTCTTGGACTTTTTCTTGTGGGGCTACATAAAAAACGAAGTATTTAAGGAATGTTTTGACAACGAGGAACAATTATATCTATCAGTACGAGCAGCATTTAATACAATTACTCCTGAAATGTTAAGTCATATTTTGGAGTCTACCGTGAGACGGGCGTACTTCTGTTTAGAAAATGGAGGTAATTTGTTTGTTTAGTTCGTAAATAAATAAATACATTCATTTAAACTTGTCAACCGTTTTTTCTTCCTTTCATCGTTAGGATTTCATGCCCTACTATAATAAAATCCTAGAAATGTATTAAAAAGCCATTTTTCTGGATAATAACATAAGTAATCATATTGTTCTGTACTTCGTTAAATTCGCAATGAAAAGCGCAATCTAATACTGGGTGTACTTTTTTCCGTCCCATAAGAAAAATCAAAGTTAATGGTGGTTTCATTGAAACGAAACGTTGGAATAAAAATGTGTTAACGTCACCTTGTACAGTTTAAAAAGTGAGAATGAAAAAGTGTTTTCCGTTTCATATCTTTTCAAATAGCTTCAAAAAAAAATAAAACGAAATCGCAATATTTCGGTTTTTCTCGGATATTTCCGGAACGGCTTAGAATTTTCAATTTTGTAAAACGGGATTTTGTTGGGCATCAAAATACGCAACTTTTGTCTAATTTAACCGACACTATATCTTTTACTGTTTCCGAGATCCCCATGCTGTGCATCCTTATCTTGGACACACTGTATATGGTCATCCTAAAAGCATTGCAAGGCAACTGTAACTTGGACGTGAACAACTGCCGTGGATGGGGATATGACAATGGTTCCAATATGATTGGAAAGAATAAAGGCGTGCAAGCTAGGCTTTTGAAAGATTTTCCAAGAGCTTTTTTCAATCCTTGTGGATGCCATCCACTCAATTTAGTAATTTCAGATGCTTTGAAATCTTCGGTACAAAGCACTACACTATTTGGAGTTCTGAAAAGACTATTTGTACTTTTCGGTGCCTCTACTAACGATGGAGCATTTTAAAAAAAGATGTCGAGGGTCTAACAGTTAAACATATTTCTGAAACGCGATGAGAAAGCAGAATTGACAGTTTAAGAACAGTTTGTTATCAATTTCCCGCCATTTGTGATGCACTCTCAGATTAACAGCAAACATCAGATGATCTGAAGCAATCTTCAGAGGCAAAGTCTTTGGAAACCCACATGTGTGATTACGAATTCTTAATAACCTTGATGGTATGGTATGATGTCCTCTTTCAAGTAAATTTGGTGAGTAAGGATATGCAAAAAGAAAATATGGATTTACCGACCGCCGTAAAGTGTCTGGGAAAGTGAAAGACTTTTCTAATTACTTATCGACAGTCGGGATATATGGATCCGCCTTTAAAAGCCCGAGAAGTATGCGAAGAAGAAGAAATAAACAACAAATTCGGTTGAGGTAAAATCAAAGACATTTTGATTACGAACACGTAGGTGAAACGCCTGTAGATCCTGAAGGCAACAGTTTTTTATCCTCTATTGGATACTGCTATTAATTGTATTTCTGATCGCTTTGCGCTGCTTGAGGCCCATAGTAATAAATAGTCTTTCCTCTATGACATGCAAAACATTTCCGATATTCGGGGCATCCTACAAGAACAGTGTAATACCCTTAGTGATATTTTGGCAACTCCAGAAGAGCATGACATCGACGGGAGACTACTATGTGATGAATTATTTCACCTGAAAGCTTGCATCAAAGATACTAGTTGTAAAATACCATTGCAAATTCTAAACCATTTACTTAAAGAAAATTTGTATGAGATTATACTACTACGATTCAATGGGCCAAGAGCGGTTAACATCCCTTGGAATGACCGCTATAGAGAATGAACTTCTACATTATATAAACTTCAGTGAGCCTGGAGTGAGTCGGAACACAACTTTTCTGATTGTTTTATAAAAGTACTTATAAAATTCTGTTACTTAATAAATGAATAGTAGCGCATTCTTTAGCGTTTTAATTGGTAGAATATTCTACGTAAAAATAAAAGATAATATACTTTCTACCGTTTCTATCTTGAACTGCATGGGATCATTGACCATTATGTTCCAAAAACAACCATCAAAGAAAATAAATTCCCTAGCTGGTATAGCCCTGATCTTAAAGTGTTGATAAGTGGAAAAAACAAATTATACAACATGTTTAGATGGTCGAAGCTGCAATCTGATTACGATAGATACTCAGTGGTTAGAAGAGAGACAAAGCATCTTATAGAGATCTGTTATTTATTGTTTGTTACCAACACTGAACAGATGATTCCCGCAAATATAGAAAATTTTTGGTCTTATGTTAAAACTCTTCGGGCTGAGAATGGACTACCTAAATAATAATAAAGAAGATAAAGATGAGGTTGTTGAGGCATTTGCTAACCATTTTAGGTCATGTTTCAAACATCATCCAAATACAATCCACTCTGATAATTATAAAGACTTCAATGTTAGGAATCTTTCTCATCACTGTTTATTCCTGAAGAAATCGCAAAAAAGATTGAAACTTTGGATGTAAATAAAGGAGCAGGGCCTGATGGGATTCCCCCAATATTTATCAAGACATGTAAAGATAGAAAAACGTTAAGGAATGAAAAGTTTTATAAAAAATTAAGTGATGTTGAATTAGCTACATGGAGGTCTTTTAAGAGAAGTGTTTCGGAGTTTTTAGGAAGAACTACTTGAAAACTACTGAAAAATGGGTTGTCGCATGTCTCTTAAAATAAACTTCTTGCACTCCAATTTAATTTAAATTTTTTTCCCGATAATTTGTATGTAGCTAGTGACGAGCCAGGAAAAAGGTTCCACCAAGATATACTAACAATGGAGCAACGCTACCAAGGCAAATGGGATCCAGCAATGACTGGGGATTATTGTTGGTTTCTTAGGAGAGAAAGCGATCAGGAATAAAAACGAAAGTCGGCATTTGCGAAAAAGTTATCTACAAATACTTACTATAAATGTATTTGCATGTGCATTTTTATAAATAAAACCCGTTATCCTTAGAATATCCTGATTTTTATCTTTGTTTGAACATATATAAAAATTTTGGAACGAAATAAAAATAACTGATGCTTTATACTTAAAATCTATACGAAGTGGACAATAGTGGTTGTTGAATTCGGAATCAGGATGCTTTAAACTCCCCGGTACAGTCATCAGGTTGCAATTTTTTTCGTATATGTTGACTAGTGTAATCTATGAATGATAGTAGTTACTATGAACGATCCTTTATTATTAACTACCACAAATGTTGTGAAGGAACATGTTGAGTAAACTATGGGCATTGTTGATGTTAAGTGTGAAGTACTTCGACAGGATGATGAGATTGTTTCTTTCAAGGTTGGTGTTAGAGTGTCTCAACTAAATCAAATTTTAAATCCGTCTTTAAGGCCTGTTGGCACAACAATCAGAAAATTTGCCCAGCAACGAAATTTTTTAAAAAGACATCAGGCACCATCAAATCTTTAACTGAGGCTGCTCCAGCAGAATGTCCAGTTTCTACTGTCTACTATCAAAATGTAAGAAGTTTAAGAACAAAAACTAGGGACGTTCTGGTAAATGTCACATCATCGGATTTTGACGCACTTATCTTTTCAGAAACTTGGTTGAATTCTGATATTATGAGCTCTGAACTGTTTGACAGTAGGTATGCTGTATTTCGTAAAGACCGAGACTATGAAATCATTGACTACAGAAGGGGCGGTGCTGTCCTCATCGCAGTTTTGTCTGAACTAGCACCTAAGGAGGTCACGTCATCTAATAACCCACATTTCGAGGATCTTTGGGTTCGGGTTTCATTTTCTAGATAAATTGTTATTCTTGGTGCTGATATATACAGCACCGACTTCAATCTCCCAAAGGTGCAGTGGATTGAGGAGGGTGACCATCTGGTACCAATCTTAGTGAAGAGGCAGCTGAAATTTTACTTACTAACATCTATTACCTCGAGTTAGAACAAGTTAACCACATTAAGGATAATATGAATCGAACTTTAGATTTGATTCTTTGCGGCGAATTCCAATTTCTAGCCGTTTGTGAGTCTGTCGATCCGGTTAGTTCTGTCGACCCATTTCATCCTCCACTGGAAGTCGAATTTTGCCCTCAGGGTTTACCATTAATAAATCAAAAAACTAGTTTAACTGTGCTTCTCTTTAAAAAGGCAAATTACAATGCCATAATCAAAGCTTTAGGAAATCAGGATTGAAGCCCCTTGAAGGAAATCTTGAACTGCATGGGATCATTGACCATTATGTTCCAAAAACAACCATCAAAGAAAATAACTTCCCTAGCTAGTATAGCCCTGATCTGAAAGTGTTGGTAAGTGGAAAAAACAAATTATACAAGAGGTTTAGACGGTCGAAGCTGCAATCTGATTACGATAGATACTCAGAGGTTAGAAGAGAGAGTCTGATGTTAAAACTTTTGGACTGCCTAAAACAATGTATTATGGTGAAAATACAGAAGATAAAGATGAGATTGTTGAGGCATTTGCTAACCATTTTAGGTCATGTTTCAAACACCATCCAAATACAATCCACTTTGATAATTATAACGACTTCAATGTCAGGAATCTTTCGCATCACTGTTTACTCTTAAAGAAATCGCAAAAAAAAATTGATACTTTGGATGTAAATAAAGGAGCAGGGCCTGATGGGACTCCCCCAATATTTATCAAGACATGTAAAGATACATTGTTAGAACCCTTGAAAACTATTTTTCAGACTTCATTTGATAATATTAGTTGCCCTCTAATTTGGAAAGAGACTTCTCTTTTTCCCATTTTTAAGTCTGGAAGCCGGAATTATGTTAAAAACTATCGGTGTATATCTCTACTTTCTGTAATGGCGAAAATATTTGAAGCTATTATAACTGATGAGCTTTTTGAGACGTTTAAGCATCAAATGGTCAATGAGCAGCGTGGTTTTTATGGACACCGTTCAGCTACAACCAATCTGGCTAAATTTCAGGATTTCCGTATTAATAATATTGAAAATAGCTTCCAAGTAGATGTTATATATACCGATTTGGAGAAAGCCTTTGATAGTGTCTGTCATGCTCTCCTTCTAAAAAGGTTTTTTGGTGTTCATGGTCGTTACCTGTTGTGGATTTCGTCTTGCTTGCGGGGTCGTGTTCAGCGTGTGAGGCTGGCAGTTCAATTTCAAGTGAGATTAAGGTCAGTTCGGGGGTGCCACAAGGATCTCATCTGGGACCAGTTTTATTCTCGATTTTTATAAATGATGTAGTTTTAAATTTCAAAACTGTAAGTGTTTGCAATATGCGGATGACGTCAAGTTTTTTTGTGCAGTACAAACATTGGAGGATTGGCTCAATATGCAGAGGGATCTGGACAGTCTTGTTTTGTGGTGCAAGGGAAATTATTTAACTCTAAATATTAAGAAGTCTAAAATCATGCGCTTTTTGAGATGTCAAAATCCAATAGATTTTTATTACTCTATAGAAAATACAGTTTTAGGGTCTGTTGAAATATTTAATGATTTAGGAGTTTTATTTGATATTGGGGTAACATTTACCAAACATATAGATAATATTATCGTAAAGGCATTTCGAATGTTAGGTTTCATCAGGTGTAACTGTGTATACGCATCTGACACAAGGGCTATAAAAACACTTTACTTTGCCTTGGTACGCAGTGTGTTAGAATACAACTCAGTGGTGTAGTCTCCATCATATAACATACATATCCTTCGTTTAGAACAGGTGCAGAATAAATTTTCTAAAATGTTACTGTGGAAACATCACTTTCCAATTTTCATATCATAACATTGATTATTCAGTTCGACTCCTAATATTGGGAATGGAAAGTTTGGAGAAGCGTCGTGAGAATGCTTTGTTATTCTTTTTGTATAAGATTATAAAGGGTGGCAATGATTCCTCACTTCTTTTATCAAAAATTAACTCAAGAGTACCTCAGAGCGCCACTCGTTCTAGATAGCTGTTTCATGTGAATGCACATCGTACTAATTATGGTTTTACTTCTTTTGTGGATAGGATGTTAACAAATTATAATAATAAATATAATCACATTGATCCATTTATTTTTAAAAGCTTTAATTCTTTGAAGGCTTATGTGAGTTTCAACTGAAAATTGAGAAGTAGGCACTTTATTAGTTTGCTTTTGCAGGTAGTGTTTTTATTCTGTATAATTTTGTTTTTGAAATTTTAAATATTTTTACTTAACAATAGCAATTACTGAAATTTGAGAACTCAGGCACTTTGTTGGTTTGTTTTAGGAATTCAATTATTTTGATTTAATAACAGTAATTACTTTTTAAATGTACCAATCTGTGTTTTATTAGGACCCTACTTGTATTTTTTAAAACATTCTGTTAGGTTATTTTTACGTGTAGTGTTTGTTTTCTTTCTTTTTAATCCTGTTTTAAAAATTTATATTCTTTAACTTAGTTTATATTTATACAGGGTGTCCCACGATGCACTGCGGCGATCGATTTCTCAGAAAGTAGGCTTTGGAAAAATTTGAAATTTTGCCAGCTAACTAAAATTGATGGGGGCAATTCGCGCAAAATATTTCCAAGATAGCGGCACTTCCGGTTATACCGGAAGTAGACGTCAACTTTGTTTTTTTTAAATAGAACACCCTGTATATTATCAAATTTTGGGATTCCTCGAAAAATTCTGAGTATATTTCATGTATAATATATATAATATATAATGTAGCCCATTGTTGATAATGAAAATGTCGAAATTGCAATTCTGGGATATTTTGCAGCATATCGAATGACATCCCTAAGAAACGTGGCAAGACAATCAAGAATCTCGAGGAACTCAGTGCATAGGATTCTGTTAAAACATAACTTCCAACCTTATTTAATATCATTGGTTCAACATCTAAAAGACACTGATTTGCCAGAAAGAGTACAGTTTTGCGAGTTTATTTTAACAATGGTACAAGATAACCCTAGATTTTTGGACAATATAATTTGGACCGATGAAGCAAAATTTACTAAAAATGGCCTTTTCAATAGACACAATTCCCATTTTTGGAGTGATTCGAATCCTTATGCAGTAGGATCGCGGAACTTTCAAGAATCCTGGCAATTTAATGTATTTTGTGCAATAAGGAACGATGGAATAATAAAACTGAATTTTTACGAAGAAAATTTGAATGGTAAGTTATACATTGCCTACACACAAGGACTTTTTTAATGAAAAATAATCTATTTAATAATAATTTATTAGGTAATATTACAATAATTTTTTTTATCAATTTAGCGTCAATCCAATATTAGATAAATCATTTAGTAAATATTATTACATAAATAAATTAAATTAAATTATTTATACAGGTCATACTACACTACTTCATACACATACTGGTCCACATACCTTAACACATCATATCTAAAAAAATATATCGTCCCAAGTTTTATAGGAAAGTTATCTTTAGTTAGATATTTCAAGCTATTTATACAGGGTACTTTAGAAAGTCATAAAATACTAAACCTTCTTTTTTTTTATTGGGCACTCTTCAGATTAAATCAATTGAATGTTGATGTATTTTATTTCTTCTTAAATCAATAAATCGATGAATATTATCAAAGCATTTCTTTCCGTAAAATTATGTCTATAAACTTTTGTAGGAGAAAGGTATCTGAATATTCTTGAAGAGTTGGATAACGAATATTTAAGTAATTTACCTTTGCAGTTACTAACTTTTTACAAGCTAGGTTTTACGACAAGTGGATTGCCAACAATGGATCTTTCCTGTGTCCTCTTCGTTCCCCCGATCTGACAGTCTTAGACTATTTTATATGGGGGAACGATAAAAGGAATCGTTTATTTTAATCCAGTAACAACGAAAGAGGACTGTATGGCAAGGGTAAGGGACGCGTTCGAAAGTTTATCTCCAGCTTCAATTAGAGCGGCCACCCATAGGCTTTCTTTAATTAATTTTTGTCTTCACTGTTTCAACATTTTTATAGTTTTCCAACATTTGTTTAACGCTGTTCGGTGACGGTTTCTGTTTATCTGGATATCTATCAGCAAATATCTGGCATGTTCTTGTTAAAACCCTGATAGATTCCCTATAGATAATAAATAAATTCAAATAATCCTCGTGTGTGTAATTTAATCGCCCCGGCATCGGCATGATTATTAGTTTAATAATTATTATAATTACTATAATAAATAAATAATATTTTAGTAGGTAATTGTCAAACGACAACAAATATTACGTTTCTATAGTAACCAATTGGTTTTGTTCTCGCCAGGCTTCCCCGTCATGGCCAACTAACAAGAAAACTTAGAAGTTGCTGGTAGAGATGATCTAACTGAACGAAAGCAGATGA